>JAPMOQ010010989.1:5862311-6170969 GCA_026543055.1 Argiope trifasciata | reverse complement strand
AGAGAAATAAACGTATATTATTGAGAACCACTAGCAATGCATAGGTTATAATCAATTAGAAATTTTTAATGCAAAGAGAAATAAATAACAATACTTTTTAAATATCAGTTTATAATACATTACATGAAACAATGCAGCAATAAAATGCATTTCCTAAATCTCAAATGATATATGTTTTAAAGCCACTTCAAAAGACCCATCGACAAATGAAAATAAGTGCAGGAAAAAGGTATTAATAACAAATGACATTGTAATTTTTAGGTTATTAGATATTAGATACAAATGTTCGCTCATTTTCAAATATAGAAAATAAGTAGGACAAAAAAGATTTTTTTTTATGAAAAAAAAAATTCCAGGTTTCCTTTACTTTATCAATATTTCGTAGAAATATTTTTTTAAAAAAATTCTCTCAATATATTTAATAAAATTATAATGTTTCAAAATAAATTTCACTTCATATGTAATTCTAGAGATATAAGTTTCAGTACTTTCGAATGCAGATTATTATTAAAGTAATTAGAGTAAGCCTCAATAAAATTAATTTTTCATACTCTACATGAAAAAACTTTCTTTGTAAATAGAATTATTGAGTAGATTTAATGCTAATATTCACTAAGGATATTTGAAACATTGATATCGAAACAGAAATGCGGAAAATCTACCATTTAAAACTAAAATGAGTGCAAATATTCTTTGAAGAATCTAATGATAAGATTTAAAAAGAATACATCATATAGTTTGGAATTAAAAAGATAAAGAAAGGGGAGAAATTGATTTGAATGAAATATAATTGAAATTTATACCTTGTGGTTATTTCAAAAGTTTCACACAAAATCCTTTCCCTTTATCTTTGACTCTAATAATCAGAATAAAAGAATAAAGTTTAAATTTGATTTAGTAAATTTTTTAGAAAAAAATGTCCGAGTGCTTACTTTAATATCCGTAGAAGGAAAGTAAGTCAGAAACTAATATTATCAGCCAAATACTTTATTTTATGATTTTATTTGCTTTTTATGTAATTTTATTGATACAGAAAATCAAATTTCTCTGCAGATATTAAGTAATTAGCATCAGTTTCTATTCAAAGCAAGAAATGCTGCATAACTTAATGTGAATTAAATCATATAATCATAACATTCCGAATTTTTTATGTAATACATTATGCTTCGCAAGCATATTAAATTGTCTATATTCGGATCTTTTTTTTAGAGTTAACTCATTGTATTGCCATAATTATTTTTCTAACAGAAATTAAAATGTATTTACCAGAAAAAAATTGTTTTTACATATCAAGGAAATATTTTGCTAATACTCACATACAAAATTAATTTCTTCTCATTTTCAAAATTAAGATAAATAAGTTGTATTATTATATGAGATTTAACTTTACCTTATCTTTTGAATGTTTACAAAAGTTTTGAATAATGCCTACAGGTTTTATTTCATAGTTATACGAAGAGATAATAAATTCTGTAACCAATCAGAAAGGCTTTATTTTTATTTTTTTCTTCTCACCTTTGTTTTTGTTTTCAACTGTCAAGATCAATGCTCTGTAAGTTGCTTAATTTAGCTATTTGTGTACTAAAAAAATTAACCGTTATCATTTTATCACATGTTATTTGTTACTTGTTTAATGAAAAATAAAACTTTCCACACTTTTTAATGCTTTAAAAGTTTAAAAATGTGTTCATCTGTGTATCCTCAATGACAATAATTTTTTATATATATTTTCAGAACTTATTTATCACTTAATTGACTAATTTAATAGAATTTTGAATCTATATGAGCCGTTTTAGAAACAGTATTTTCAGGATTTCTGAAATTTATAACAAGGTATTATTAATCAAAGATGATGATAATTAAAATAACTATAGTTTATACTTTGAGTGTTTTAATACCAATTTGCTTTAAAAATTATTTTCATTTATATAATTTTTAAAATCCGTTCCTCTCTTCAGGACATTAACACATATGTTCTCATATATTACTTCATTTAAACTTTTATGTCGTATTTGAAATGTAAAAATGTGTAAATAAAAATGCATTATATTTCTCTGCTTTGATCCTTCTGCCGTTTCACAGTAGCTACTTTTCGTTTCCGCTCACATCTATCTCCACGTTCTTATTTTGGAATATTCTGTATTTTCTTCTGTTATTTCTCAGTTAACAAAGCCTCTGTCTCTTTCCTTTCACTCTCTGTTAGTTATATTACTCGTTTTGAAATCTTTCTATCATTTATGGCAAAGGTATTTGATGTAATACTAGTGTGTGTTTTTTGTTGTTGTTATTTCATTTGATTGACATTAGTTTTGATTGCTTTTTACTAGCATTAAATTGTCAAAATTGCTTTAAATTCTATTAATTATCTATCATAAATGATGTGATCAAGTACACTAGGAATTATAATTATTGGTTTCTTTTTTTCATTTAAATTTCTCTCACATATAGATTCATTTTACAATACCAAATTATACCTTCTATTCTACAATTTTATTTTAAAACATTTTTTTTACTTTCAAATTATACACTATAAAAAGGAAAAATAGGATTAAAAAATAAAACATTTTTTTTAAACATTATGTCACTAAGATCATCAAATCGATGGCAGATATTATTATTGATATCTATACAACAGGAAGAAATAATGAATTCTGTAAAAAAGTAACGTTTTGAAAATGCTGTGGAAAATTCAAATTTGTAATTTGACATTCTTTGTAGCTGTCATTTTTAAATATATGGAATATTAAACTATTATATGGAACTAAAGAACAACCATTAAGTTCATATTTACCGATCTGTGATAAATTTTTCTTGGTGATATTAACTAATGAGAGTATAAAGTTGATTCTGACTGCAAAGACGATGGATGAAATTGTATTTTCATGAATTTTTCTATAAGGATTCTAATACTTTTTCTCTCTGTACATCGAGAGTAAACACGACTTTAGCAATTCTCTAGCGCTTTACGAATTTTAAACAATTTAAAAGTAAAATACAGATAATTACTTGCATGAAATATTCGAAAGATTGTATTTTATGAAAATTAAACTCACTACGAAACTTTCAAAGCATGGCGATATTTCTGCAAGATTATGTGCACGAAAAAAAATTATAGAAAAGTTTTACTATAGTAAAAACAAACTATTATAGGGATACAACAAGTCTCGCAGAAAAAAAATATGAGAAAATTCTCTTTAATGATAGAACTTTGCTTTTGATCAAGTGTGTTTTTATGCTAGGGGGGAATGATACTATTCTTTTAAGAAGGAAAAAAAAAGGATAGGTGATAACTGTTTTACATATATACCTTCTCATTAAAGGATTACATATGAAAAGATATTTACACTGGATTAGATACAAATAATTATATGTTCCATGAAAGTTTATAAAAATGACAAAATAATTATTGAAACAACAATTATTTAGATACAAAGATGTCACTTTTTTAAAGTAACATTAACTATTTAGCTATATGATAAAAATGAAATTTATCACAAAAATTCTATGTTTCAAGATCAACAGTCGCATGGATAAGCTTAAGTTATATAAAGATAAAATACTAATGCAATATTACTACTAATAATATTACTAATGCAATGTTCAACTAAATATCCCAAGTTATATTTAAATTCATGAAATCCAATAACTTATTACAGGAATTCATAAAAGAAAATTAATTGTATATCTAAATGAAGATTACAAGAAAGCAATGCAAAATTAGTGAGAATGTAAGTGATAAATGCTGATAAAATAGGATTCCTTTTATTCATATAATATTAACCTTTTTTCAAATAATCTATAAATACATTGAAGGAAAAAAATATCTTGATACCAAAGTACAGCTTAAAACTACGTTTGTGACTTACTATAAATATTTTACTAGAAAGATTCTGAATTATTGTTATAAAAACGTAATATTTTCAGTTTTTCAGATAAAAAAATCAACTATATAATTGAATAATGTATTCTTATTTTGCAATTAATGATTTATTAATAATTGTATTATAAAATAATAATTATGTATTTGTATATTTATTGGTAATTTTATTAAGACAATAGTTAAGTTAATAATTGTGAACGAAAAAATATAAAGCAGAAACTATTTTCTAAAAAGATAAGGAAATTTTCTCCTTCTTATTTGACATGAATGTTGAAGAACAGTTACAAATTTTTCCATCGACAAACATAATAATTCTCCAACAAAAATATCTAGGAAATCGCATTTTACTTATTTAAGGAAATATTTGAAATCATAGAGAATTATATAATATATACTTTAATTTTGTAAATAATTTAGACTTCTTTTCCTCGTAATTTCATCCTTCAATAAATTTTTATAAAAAATCTTCTTAAAATATTACTTGAGCAAAATAAATTTAATGATTAAAATTTTTTCATACCTTTGTCAATTTACTTTAGATTTTGGTTTTATAATATTTAAGTTATCCAGCAAATTAAAGTTTACCTGCAGTCTTGCAAGTATGTATTATTATTTAAAATACATATTACGTTACAATGAAAATGTTTGTATCTGGGTAGCAGTTGGAGGGGAAAAAATTAATTTCCTTCTGTTTACAAAACTGTAATTTCGCCAGCAATGCAGACAGTTTGTTCGAGCGGAGAAATATACATTCTTAAATCCTTCGAAATGTGCATTCATTTATTATTATATTAGGTGACGATATTTTTGTTTTTGTATTCAATCTCAAAACGAGAGGCGGATAAAACAACAAAAATCAAAGGAAGCGCTTTACTTGATTTGAGGTCGCCCCGAAAATGAGACGACAAGTGATAATACATCAAAAACAGTTAACGGAATAGAACACGCTTTAATTCAATTGCTGTATAATCACGGAACGATATCTTTCTCACTTGGCGATGAAAAAAAAAAATCGTTTGAAACATTACTCTTTAATTAAGAAGTTACGGCGAATCGAGAATTTTCTACGAATAATTTTTTCAATCTTCACTTCCGCTTTCACTGTAACCGATTCATGAGTGTAAAATTTTGCAGGGATAATAAGATAAAAGCTTCCACAATGATACATAAATTTTAATTACATCAAACGATTTGAGCTTGAATAAATCTTTTATTCTTTTATTGTTTCTTTATTTTAAATGAATTCGTTGTCTTAACATTCATTAAATAAATTGTCGTGATTTGTTTTGCACTGTAATCTCATTAAGGAATATTGATGCCAATAAAGAAAAAAAATATTTTAAATTACGGGAAATTATTCTGCTCTTCAACTTGAGTATTTCAAACGATATGCAAGAAATGTTTGAGAACAAAAATATTGTAATTATCCGATATTCTAGACATTATGATTTTATAGACACACTATCTACTTTTGATAAATTTATGGATAGAATGATATTCAAAATTCAATTACTTTTTGATTTGAATAATTAAATTTTGGTTTCACACATCAATATAAACAATCAAGAAATTCATTCCGCTCAGTATAAATAAATTATAAGCATGGATTCCATTTTATTTTAGTTCTATAGTTTCTTCATGGCATAAGATTATTAGAGGTTGCAGCCATTATCCATTGAACGATGAATCTTCAAAGCAAGCAGAAACGAATCTCGGACATTTTGGCGAAAAGTTCACTGCTTTAAGAAGATGAGATCCACTTTGCTTTCAATTCATTTCATTCTGAAGAATGGCATTTCTTGTGACTTTGATTTATTAGCATCGACTCTCTTTATTCCATTCTCTGTTTTCTTGATGATTGCTTCCTAAGCATTTCATTTATTTAGGACGGCAGATGGATTAGCATGCTTTTCGTTTGAAATGTTACCAAAATTGAATTCTTTTTCTTTTCATTACTCTTTAAAATGGACACAATAATTGGCGGTAACTTACAGAATTGTTATAAGGTAAAACTTATTTCGAATAAAAGTAGCTCGGTATATCCAATGATTTAAAATAAAATGTTTAATCTTTTTTGGTATTGATCCAAATAATCATCCATTAAATTAACTAGTAGAAGGATATTATTGTTTTAGATTTATATTTTATTATTTACAGCATAGATGTCAATCAGTACGATAAACGATATTCTGAATAATACTGATGCTTGCTAGCCTATGAGAGTGTTGGAGCTCTACAGACCTACAGCAGCTGAATTTGTCATAGATAAAATCAGAACGATGAAAATGTGCACCTTGGAGATATTTATTTTTGAAATTTTAATAAAACCTTTATTTATTTAAAAATCAGGTAGCATCCGATTTTTTTTCCTTGATAACTCCACAAAAATGCTGCAGTACTTTTTACACCATCTTAAAGTTAATTTTTTTTTAATTCTTTCTATTGATATAAGTTTAATGATTGGCTAATTTTTACTTAACTTTGATCATTATTTAATTTTTTTTAACACTGAATAGTAGATTACATTGTTCTTCTGAAATTTAAATTTTTTCTTCATTAAATATTTAATCATGCGACTTTCTTCTATTATTGCAAACTAAAGCCTGTTTAGTATCTGTGTATTTTATACAATAAATAAGGAATGTTATCCTGAATGTTAAAAGATAGACGAAGAGTATAATTACGTTTTCAAGCGTTATGATACCAAAGAACTTAACTCTTTTAGGATATTCATATACAGAATGAATAGAAGAGAAGTCAGTTTATTAAGACAACACGACTTTAATTTATATAACAATTTGATGTTGAAAATACTTTCACAGGGGAATTATTAAGTTCTGTATAATCGATTTAATTAAAATAAACATGACTAAAATTCACATTGAATCAGATGGTCACTAAAGACCACTAATTATTAATAGGTATTGCACGAAGATGAAACATCATAAATGCATAGATATAAAAGATATCGGCATTTAATGTGAAGGAATATTCAGTTCTACTTATAATAATAGTGACAGAGGAGATAAAATAATATTGTCACGGGGTGGGGAAATTTCTGCACTGCAAAAATTCAAAATTAAGGCATATAAGATTCCAAATTTTAATCCAAATTTCTTTCTTTTACTAGAATAATTCTCAAAGAAGATTATTGAAAATATTAATTAAATACATGAATGGCAGATTTACTTACCATAGAGAATGATCAAGAGGAAAATTCCAAGTAGTCAGGTATAAGTTCTAAAACTCTATTATGTATTTCTAGAATACGTCAACGTACTGAAACTGATTGGGATGATTGACATTTACAAACTAAATATTAGTAGCAATGCAGAACATTGAAAAGGAGAAAACATTATGCAATTTGTAAAAGGATTCATTACAATAACATTATTTATCGGATTGTATCATTCACGTTTCTAATGGCCAAGTTTTATTTGATAAACTAAATCAGTTCACGCTTTCAATACAAATTTATTCCCGTATTTCAAAACTCATTTGAATCCTAAGTTTCATATTTGCTTATAGAAACTCTTGGATAACATATAAATCAGAATAGTCTTTATAATAAAAAAAAGAATAATTTATTTATTTATTCATTTAAAGTACTTTGTAGCCATATTTTAAAGGGGGGAGGGGTGCTACTCTAAAATATCTTCGAAAATTAGTTTCTATGACACTATTAATTTCTATTACAAACATAGTTTTTTTTAAAAACGCATAAATTCTTTAATTTATGACGGTATTTTAAAGGCAAAGATGGGAATATGTTGAATCAATAAAGTTTGCATTTACAGTAAAATATAAAAGTATATTTGAAATATCCCAAACTAATGGGGGAAATCCCCCTTTTTTTCTGTACATTTTAATTTATTACTATTGCAAAATGATATTAAAAAAAAAGTGAAATCCTATTTTCCTCCCTTCATTTTTCGATTAGATTTGCAGAGCCATTCCATTCTTTAATGCAATGTTAATTTCACTAATTCCCATGGGCTTGTAAAGAAAAAAAAAAGAGATCGTGAGAAACTAAATGCTTTCCATTGGACGGTTTCATTTGAAATGAATAAGTTCGAAAAGAATTTTCTCTTCTTGGCAAAAATCTTGTCCAATCTCTTAAGGCGAGACGTGATGAAAGCCGAGCAGATACATCCACAAATTTCCTGTAGATTAATATGCTAATAATTACACATATTACATAGATAATTATTAGGTCAATACTATTCAGTTATTATATATTTATTTTTATTATTTATAAGGTCAATGCGATTAATTAGTTATTATTTATACAAATAAGATTTTTAAATCATTAATTTGAATATCTTCTAGGTTTGTATGTATTTTAATTAATAATTCATGGTAACAAACTAAACTTATTTCTCCAAGCTTAAATATAAAGATGCATATAATGCATGTTCATAGGTGTCTGAAATATAAATAAAGAACAAAGCAAGTAAAAATATATACATAAAGAGGCATACATTTATACATACATACTTGCATATAAATATACATATTTATTATATACATAAAAATACATATAATAAAGAACAAATAAAAAGTATTAAAATATGATTCCATTTCATGCTACTTTAGTGTTATAAATTACATTTATTAAGGTATGCCGAAAATTGGTAGTCTCATAATATATCTATTGACATCACCATTTGTATACGAAAATCTTCGTTCATACTTCATGTAATGATCGACCATAAGATTATTATTAAAGGTTGGAAGTTGATGAAAGGATTTTTTTCCACTAATATATATATATAATAATATAAAGCCCTGTTTTAAAAATGTCTAATTTTTTTACTCGTGATGCGTTAAAATTATTTTAGCGAATATCTTCAGTGTCCTTTTTTAACTCCTCTCTATATATATGACACTAGATTCACCCATATTCATTTGTGGTTAGGTGAACAGCAACCATTGTGTTCGCGATGCAGTTGTCAAATGTCTGTACAGCATATCTTGTCAGAATGTCCAAATTTCAAAGCCCAGCGCTTGCACTTTTTTCAAAAGTCTTCCCCTTCATTATCTTTTCTCCTTGATAAAATACCTCATGCCCAACTTTTTTCCTTTTTAAAGTCTATAAAGTTTTATCCATTTATCTGAATCTTAATTACGTTTTAGCTTCTCCTCATATTCCCTTCGGTATTCTTTTAAAGTAATATAATTGTACCCATTGTTTGGCGCAGTATAGTCAACATCATGGCTCTTGCGCCATAAAAACCTAAACAAACCAAACCAAACCTATATATATGAAATTTAGTTTAAAAAAAAGTAATTTGATAAGTATAACCTTTTTCATGAAAATAGCAAAATGTAACTGTGTGTTTGATTGCATGGACATGTTATTCGAATTTCTGGATAGAATCGAAGAGGAACCTTCTTCAAAAACATAATCACAAATCTTCATCTTAAACGTAATATTTACTCATATAATTTTGTTTTACTGAGTGATTTATTATTAAATTCAATATTAGAGACAAAAATTGTGTTGTAATATAGAAGTGCGATGAATTCAATGAGATACAAAAGTTATAATGCATCTTAAAAAAATAAAACAAAAATATTGCGGGTATTTTTTTTAACTGTCGTTTTGCACTATACATTTTTTTAAAAAAATATTATTATGAGACTGCATCATTTAATTGCTTCATTTAGTTGTTTTTTTTAATTAGTTAATTTCTTTATTTCCGTGTCAAATGAAGCCCTCTGTTTTAAAAATGTATAATTTTTTCACTCGTGATGCGTTAAAATTATTTTAGCGAATATCTTCAGTATACTTTTAACTCCTATTCATTGTATATAAAATAAAAATGAACTTCTTTTAACGATGATGGATTTTAGTCTTCAAATTAAAACATTTTACAAGTCCTTTGTAATATTGCAACGGTAAGAATACAACTAAAAATCTTTACATTTAATTAAGGATAAACTGAAATTAAATTTCATAACTATGTACTGCACTTGCTTCAAGTAAATGATTGATAAATACAACTTCTACTAAAAGCTAAATAAATATATCTTATTTAATTTAATCTAGGTTCTTAGAATTATGTTGAACCTAAAAATGATTATGCCAAGGAGGATTATAAATTAATAGAATTAAAATAAGAAAAAGCAATCCTCTGCTCCATTCAAACTGAATAAAATAAGAGTTTATTTTAATATACTTTATCTTCAAAACAAAATTCAAACATTTCGTGGTTTGCATTATCAGCTAATCAGTAACATTGTTCACAATATTGAAAGTAGTATTATCGATATTATTTCTCTGTGACTAAGAAAATTGCTATGATTTCATTTTTTAAAAATTTTCATTATTCATTTTATACCAAATTATTTCATAGAATAAACAACTTAAATGATGTTTTGCTATTTAAGTTTAATAAGCTATATTTTAGTTATTTGTTTAATCTATATTTTTTAAACCGATTAACTTAGTTGATTTCGAAACTAAATATTGAAAATTTTCTTGTCATACAAAGTGGATAAAATTAATGGCATAATTTATTACTTAAGGATGATAATAAGAAAATTATGCATTTTCATGTAATTATAGATTCTATTATGCCTTTTCATGCAGTTCGGAGTTTCTACGATTTAGTCATAGTTTGTCGATCTTTTATTTACTGTTATACATTAAGTATAAAAAGTTTTAATCGATAGTAGCATTAATTTATAATTTTTTTTTGACAGATTAAGTTTGTATTAATTTATTATCGAACCCACATAGCATTTGCATATTGTTTACTTCTACTGAAATTTATTCATATGTTTTATAGTTTTTCATTCATGGACAACAAATTCAATTATTCAAATCCTGTTTGCAGAAAAAGCCGTTTATATCGCTTTTATGATTAAATGAATGCAGAAAGAATATAATAATTTTCTCTCGGTTAAATTATTTTCTAATTTTGTAATCAGTAGACTTTTTTCAATAGTAAGGATGCTGCATTGTTTATGTAATGACGTGTTATGTAATCATATTTATTTTCTCTTATGTACTATTTATCAATTAACTTAATAATGAAAATTTTCTCAGCTAATATTTAATGATGTTTCAGAAAAAGATACAATTTTTCTTCAACAGCAATAAGCTTTTTCAGTGACAATTTTCTAACATAGATATTTTCGTATGCGTTAGAATTGTTTAAATTATTTAATTTTACAGTACAACTTCATTCACCTGAGATATTGAGAGTAGAATATTTTCTTCTTATAAAAATACTTAAAAATTACCAGATGCTTAAAAAAATTCTTAAATAATTGAATCGTAGTGAAGAAAAGTGCAACCAAAATTCAGTGTTTTTTGTTTTTTTTAATTTGTTTCCAAATCAATCGGTTAGGAAAATGTAGATCCGAAAACCGAAACACAGTACTATGCTAGCATCCTTGATAGCTCTCAGGCATTTTAAAATTTAAATGTGTATAAAAAAACAGTGCCTATCTAAACTTTACAAACTCGATTTGAGATTTTTAGACTAATATGCTACAACACCTCTGAGCCATTCAATTAAATAGTTGTTATAGTTAAGCACTTTAAATTAGTATCAATATCAGGAAACTCTTTTATACTACAAAAACGGTTTCCAAATTAATTTTATTTCTAGATATTATCATACAGAGAGTGCAATAAAATATTTTTTGTTCTATTATTTGATTTGAATAAATTCTATTATTTGATTTGAAATATTAAAATCTAAAGGAACCTCTCCCCGCGTGAAACTCAAAGAATATAGTGAATTTTGTTTTGAAAAGGATTTCACTATTTCTCCATCTGTAAAATAAAGCTTGGTATTTTGAACCGCAAATAAGACGAAGTAGAATCAGTAGCGTCTATAATTTGAAAAACCTTTTCAACTGAGTGACTACTACAATTTGAATACCATATTCATTACTGTATAAATTGCACATAAAAGACTGATTCACATCTTTGTCTGATACATGTTTCAGGAATGCATACAATTTGAATCGTTAGTTACAAAAAGAAACTGATGAATAAGCTAATAGATATTGGAAATTTATTTTGGAATTATTGAAATGAATGAAGTAGCTGAAAAGACATAGAATGATTTTAAGTTGAATTTCAGGTTTGGTTCTTCTAATTTTGGACATTTAATAGTGCTTTTAGATATAAAGTACTTAAATCACTTTTAAATAAATTACTGTCTCCCAATCTGATCAATAAAATTCCAGGAGGTAAACTCTTACCTAAAAAAAAACAACTGTTCATTAATTTTTTGATTTTAAGCCACTAAAAAAGGTTTCTTATTTACAAAAAATAAACATATATAAATAACAGTAAAATAATTTTGAAATAACAAAATGAATTAATAAATATATTTAATTTGAAGAATGATTGAAAAAATGATTGCATGTCAAATACTTCTTTATTTAAACACTTCGTTTTACATTTAAGCCATGAAAAAGCATTGTGAGTTTTTATATTTATGAATTTATGTTGTTGTGTAATTTTATAATTTCTGTCTAATTTTAAGCATAACTTTATTTTTGAATTAAATGCATAATTTAATTTAATGAATAATTTTAATTAAATGTATAATGTCCTCTTAGTAACAACTGATATATAAATATAGAATGCTATTCGTATTTCTATCTCATCATTATCACATTAAGAAAGTATAATTTTCTCCATAATTGACCAAATTTTTAAGTGTTTTATCTCTATGAAATAAAAAAAAATCTCTATGAAATCCATTTTTTTCAATAATTGTAAGCGAGTTTCCGAGTGATCCGAATTTTCATATCAACAATCCATAATAATCTTTTAAAAATTATGTTTGTAAGGTTTGACCACGTTTGCTAGTCAATTACGATTTAATGACATTAGTTTAAATAATAAATTTAATAATAAATTTAATAATTAGTTTAAATAATAATTTAAATAATAATTTTTTACATTTCCAGGTATTATTCAAATTGGGGATGCTAACATTTCAAATTATCAATTAATCATGATATTGGGTATCAGATAACTAACTAATCAGAATCCTAATTGATATAATTTGATAAATTTCTTTATGAACATATTCATGTTTAAATAAAATAAAATTTGGAACTTCAGAAAAAGCAAAGAATGCCTGTGCAATAATATTTTTACAAGGATTTCATATATAGTGTAAAGGATTTCATAAAAAAGTAAAGGATCATGTAAAGGATTTCACTTTTTCTCCATCTGTAAAATAAAGTTTGGTATTTAGAACCGCAAATAAGACGAAGTAGAATCCATAGCGTCAATAATTTGAAAAACCTTTTCAACTGAGTGACTACTACAGTTTGAATACCATAATTATTACTGTACAATTCGAAAATGAAATTTTAAAGATATTTTTGAAGGTCTCAACATTTGGAAATTCTCAATTTATTTTTTATAATCACAAGTGTAATATATTATTTTAGTAGCATGCCAGGTGTACAAGTTCATGCATGCTTATAAAAGTGCATTCAATAAATTTGTGTACTCATAATAGAGAGAATTAAATAAATAAAAACAACAAATATTATTTCTACACATTTTTCTTGAAGATCTAATTGATGATTAAAATTTTATATTATCAGTTAGATTAAAAATGTTTCTAATTCATACATTTCTGGAGGACAGTGAAATTTTCCCAATTTCTCTTTAGTATTTGAAGTTGTTTACAAAGATAATATTCATATGATACGAAATATACAACTTTTAATTTATACAACTTTATTTTAATATTATAGTACGTGTTTCAACCGAAATTTTATTAATTATTTTTAAGTTTATTTTTAATAAATTATTTAAAATTATTTTTACCAATTTCATTATCTTAAGATAATGAGCCACAGCATAACAATGAGTATTTTTGAAAATAGTTTACAATAACAGATTTAAGATTTTTAATGCTGAGAGATTAGTTAATTCGTATGTACTTTCAGCGATGAAACTTTTCCGTAAAATATAAATTAAATCAAATTTAAAGAGGTTAGTGATAATTATACCCTTTTATTTTTGGAATCCATAAAATTAACAATAAGTGCATAAAGAAGTCATGAAAAATTTAAAAACAAAATTATACATAAAAAAATTTACATGTAAACTGAAGTTGGAATACTGAATCTAAAGTAAGATATTTGAAAGTAATACAGCAAATACTGCTCGTACAATCACTTGAAGGTTAGAATGTCAGTTTAAATTTTCACTAATGAGCTTTATTATCAAAAAAAAAAAAAAATGCAATAAAAATATTACAACTGACGGTGGATTGAATAAGTCATTATTCTTTGGAAACAGAAAATTTTTATTTGCTTGTCTTTCAAATCAAGTGTTCTAATTTTAATTTTGTGAGTTAACTCTCTTATTGAATTGAAGTTATTTAATTGATAAAATATAATGTATTATTGAATTCGGACAGGACTTTTAGTACTCATTATAATATGCGATGATTTTTCTTAAGGCATTTATGGTTCTTTTATGAATTGTGAGAGATTTCGTAATCTTGGTATTAGAAAAATAAGGCCATGCTGTTATTCCATGAAAGTTGGAGAATCTTCCCACACCTTTTTTTAAACTTTATTCTGTGTTATCACATAATTATTTGGGAGGAGGTTTTTCCCAATTTGAACTGCTTTAAAAATAAATAATCTTACAAAATCTTTACAAAAATTTAAAAAAGTTAAGTCGTTTTAGATTTTATTTTATTAATTCCACAGAAATCGCAGTAAAAATAGATATCGTGATAAAAATTACTGAATTATTATTGAATAATTATTATTAATAAGTTTTTTTCTGGAAAATTTTCATTTTGGAAATTTTTTAAAAAAAGAAAACAATTTTTTTAAAGAATATATAACACTAACAACAATGGTTTTTTTTTTTTTTTTTTGTCAGAACTAGTAACATAATTTTATGTCTGTCATCATATTTCTAATCATCATAATTTTTGTTTGAAATAAGTTAGATTCTTTTATCTTCAGAATCACCTTCCGATTAAGAAACTTTTTTTAAATAAGTTAGTTCAGTTTAGTTTCGCATTTCAACGCATTTTAATGATTTATTTTGAGTTGATTTTTTTTAACACTTATTATGACTTTAAACTGTTCGGTATTCAGGTTTATATATGATATTATTGAAACGGATTCTTATAACAAGACGAAATATATTAGAATATGACCAATTTATTTTAGAATTCGTTGGTTACATATTTTTTTTACAAATTTATTTATTAGGCAACAAGGAAAATAAAGTTTTTTGATTGACTTATTGCGGTCTCTTTTCAACAAACTTCTGCATTTGCTTAGTCGGTAATCCAGCAATTTTCGGGATATTTTAATGAAATATACAAAGTTTCATTTATATTACGTTATCATCGCAAATGAAGTCATCTTAATTTTTGATGGATTTCTTATTTTGGCCAGCAAAAAAAAAGTTTAATTATACATATAGTTTAATTGAAAGAAAGATACTATCCATATCATGGCATTATTCCATTGAAATAGTACAATAAGTAGGTGATAGTTCTCAAAAGAAGAGAGGAGCTGTTAGTACTGCATTGGATATGTTGTAGCACTAATATGTCGAAAATAAAAGATGCACTGGGAAAGATAATAATACATGTGCATTTTTTATCTATGCAATCTAGAAATTATTTCATTCATTTTAAGCATTTCAGATTCACTACCTATAACTGTACATCTGAAACTTCGCGATATAAATTGAACGAAATGAAACTCATTTTAAAACAAGCTATTCATGATGCAATAATTATTTTTTGAAATTGTATTGTTATCACCAACTTTCTAAAATGCATAACAAATTTATTTAATTATCAATATAAGTATTTGGACATTGATTTCCCATTTCTTAAATGGAACCAAATAAAATACCCCCCCCCCCCTCCCCACCTCCACTCCAAAAAAATTGTATTGCATTGCAAAAATGCGTTATAACAAATATTAAATTCATGAATTTATTTCTTTAAGAATAATAATCCTCATTTTTTTCCATTTAATATGAAATTTAAAGGAACTATTCAATTTAAATTATAAATTGAACAGCGTTAAAGGACCCTCATCCCTTAGTTTTTTTTTAATTGCAAGAAATAAATTTCTTATTCACTTGTATTTTATAAATGCTATGAGATTCTGCAAACTGATATTCAATATTGAAAATCAGTGATATATTAATTGGTTTAAATTAACATATCATGGATTTTCTTTCGTAAAAGAATTGCTGAAACAAATTAGTAAATAGATTTTTCAATACCTAGAAGTTTTGTGGGGGAAGCTATAAAATTGATTCTTATGAACTAGAATCAATTTCAAAGTAAAACTCTCAGATATTTAAATATCTTAATTTAATAACAATGATGTCAATAGTAAATATGCTACAAAACATATTTCACATTTAAGAACTGCCTTTTGCATAATTTTTGTAAAACAAATAGAAAATAGTAATCATCCCCACGTCTCCCAGTTTTAAAGGAATACACACATGCAAGTTAATAAAATCAAGATACGACATATATATATATAATTCCTAAAAAAAGTACAATATAAGCCTGTGTTACAAATTCTACTTTTTGAATAAAGTTTATTCATACAAAAAGAAGAAGATTAATTAAATGCTTGTACACCAGTAATAGCCGAATCAAGTTTAGAAAAAAATTAACACTTTTAAACTGAAAAGAAAAAATAATTGTTTTCAACAAATAATTTATAATAATAGCGAAAACAACAGCGTGTTCAATAAATTTTAATTAAAAATATTTCGTTTTATTAAAAGATGAATTGCGCGCAAGTATTTATGTTATTGAATAGCTATGCTGATTCTTGTAACAAAATTTTCGTCAATTCATTTCTTGAATTCCAAAAATAATATATCAAATGAATAAATTGGATTTTAGCCCTTCTCCCAAAGTTACTTAAAAGTCCCATATTAATCATGCTCACAATTTCGTAACTTGATTATTTTTTTCCATCGGAAAAATAAATATGAATGAAAAATCAGGATTAATTAAAGCTAACAATAAGTAGTAAACGTCTGTTATTGAAAATATTTAATTATTAATTACATAAAATAATTATATAAATAAAATACAAACGATGATTCTTCTTCCTTGAGTTTATTCAATCAAAATTTATCTAATGTTGCATAAATAAATTGGAAAAATTGACGATAAAATAATTCAATAAATCAGGATTAAGTAACATCTGTTACTTAAACTATTCCTTCTTTTCTTTATCTTTGTATGCACACACACACTCACACAAAAAAAAGGTTCAGATTATAAAATATTCTTTTTTAAACCAGAAATGATTGAATTAAAATCGTACTCGTATCATGGCTTTCCTTTTCTAGCAAGCATGCCAAAAACTTATAAGTTGCAACAATTTTAGAGACTCAAAGGTGGTAACTGCTTTTAACTTAACATGAACAAAACAGTTTCTTTTTACGTACTACATTTTCATCAAACTCGCACGATTTCAAACTGTGAATGACTATTTCGTTCCCTAGCCGTTTAGATTTACTGTACTTAATCAATGAAGTCTTAGGGTTGAGTATTATTCAATTCTTACTATTAGTTCACACAATCCCTATATTTATTTATTTATTCATGTATCTTGTTAAAATTTTCAATCATTAATAAAATATTTTTTATTCATCCATTCAAGTTCAAATGTATTTTTTAAAAACTTGTAGTGGATGACACTCGATTTTACTGCAGTTTTTTTTAAATATTAATTAATTAAATTAATTTTTAATACATTAAATAGAGTTTTAACAGTTTGTAAAGAACAGGCAGTAACTTGGTAAAATGCAAGAATTTCGGTATTTTTCATGTGAAAGTGCAGAATGCAAGTTCAGTTCTTGCGATAAATTATAGACCACCATCATCTACAGAAATTAGAAACGTGGGGAGGGGGGGGCAGAAGCGAGTAAATAGTAACAAACAAAAATACTAGTTCAACACCATTCATAGAAAGCACAATTGCAAAGAAATTCGCTTTTCGTTTTACCACTTAATATTGCTATTCTGTCATATGCACATATGTATTCATATTAATTGTGATTATTTAATAAAAGGTAACTGAAATAAAAATTTTCTTTGCTGACTAAGAAGGAATTGACTTAACTGTTGTTTTTTTATTTCTTGTTCGGTATATATTTGCATGATCACTTCATTATGTGGTTTAAACAAATAATTAAAAAACGTTCGCTGATTTTATTATGTTTAAACTGGAATAAGTCAACAAAACTGGAATAAGTAATTTTCTCTTCTTTTTTTCATACGTTCATCATTAATCCACTTTAAATTATATATAATATATTATTTTTACTTTCAAGTCAATTAGCATTGTTTTTTATTCGAAAGCTGTAACTGGCACAAATTCCTAGCTTAACATTTTAAATCATTATATCTTTTCATAATAGACGTTTATACGCAATTTCCCATTTTCCCAACTTTTGGACTTTTTACTAGTGATTTTTAAAAAATATTCAAATAGCATTATTTATATTAGTTTAGTTTTATATATTTTAAGGTGATCACGTTTAATTCCTAAATTACATAAGTATATGAATAAATTTTGTCTAGTTTAAATCTCAGACGCTATCTAATAATAATAATAATAAATTACAAATCATTAACAGATGATAATTGAGTTTTCTTGTACATCTTTATAAATGGCTATTAATTCACTGTATAAGAATTAAAATTGATATTTATTTTGAACTGAAATCAAATTAATATGTTTCATTGGCGTATTAATAAACTGGTTATTATATAAAGTTGAGAAATGTTTATTTCAATAACAATTTATCAAATTTAAAAAATATCAATAGGCATTCCTATAACTCAACTTATTTGAACATTTAAAAAAAATAAAAATGAAGTTAAACACCTCTTTGTGAATAAGTTTTACAATTTCAATGTAAGACAGATGCTAAAAGTTTTTTAAATTCAAATCACACTACAGACAAAAGAAATAATTTTAAAATTATTTCTTCAAATTTGGATCTAATAAAATTTTACAGCTTAAAGCGTCGTTTATTAAAATAACTGAAAACATCATCATTATTTCAGTAACCAAAAATTTATATTATATGTATGCTTTCTTTACTAAATTTTCCGGAATACATGGAAAATTGAATCTCTTTCAAAATGAATGTATCAAGCATGCTATCACCTTTTAGGAAAAGTCAAAGTAAGCAGTAAGTCACTTACCTAAGACACGAAGTTAATCAATAAATTACAAGATTCTCGATAAGTGAGAGAATATTTTGGGAAGAAAGTAATTTATTTCCTTTCTTCGGCCTCTTCCTTATAACATACTCAGAAAGGTTTAAAAAAAAAACACTTTTTCTACCCTCATGATCGTTTATTTATTTTTTACCCTTTTTTAAAAACAAGATAAGTCATTCTTTTAAAAACAATAAGCGCAAGAAAATTTATTCTTTATCAAAAAAGGCTTTACTCGGTTAATTAAATAAAGATGATAATCATAACCTTGAAAACTATTTAAGCCACATTTACTTTTAGGAATTCATTTCAGTACTTGTTAGCTTCATTATTGTTTATACCAATTTAATAAACCTGGATAAATATTTGGATTTTTATTAATATTCAGTTTTAATTATTTTTTACATTTTTATACTTTTTAAAATTTACTTTTACACAACAATTTCTCATTATTTTAAATAATGCTAAACAATATTTAATAAGTGTTACTTGTATTTCAAATAATATAACAATATAAATTGCAAAAATGATGTAAAAGCTACGAAAAATGACCAAAATTATCTTTCATTCCAGATACAAATATTTGACACTTCTTAATCCGCTTTGTTCAATGCAGTTAAACATAACAAAACTGTTTATTAATTGCAATAATTCAGAAAAAAATCCAAACAGATAAACAATGCAATTCTTACTCCATTAAAGAACAACAATCTCATCATTTTTAATACATATTTTTTTAAAAATTTTTATCGAGAAATAGATGTTTACGAGTTCAATTAATTCTATTATGAACATAAATTTACGAAGTCGATAATCTTGTTTCTGAGTGGCTAAAATCGAATTGATATGAAAAAAATCAGTAATGCAAGCAAAATTAAGAAGAAAAAAAAAAGTATATTTATATTCAATTGAGAACAAATAGCAAAATCGGCTGTAATTGGAAATATTATAGTTTAATTTGTTGCATTAAAAAGCATAAATACCATAAAATATTATTCAAACACTTAATCATAAATTCTAGTTTGTTTACAAGGAGTAAAAATATAAAATCATGAAATCTTCACCTGCCCGGGGATTTCTAATTAAATTCTAGGTGAAAAGAAATATATTTGACTTATCGACTAAACAAGTTTCTACCAAACAGAAATATCAGAGAAGAAATAATTTTAATATTTCTAAAATTGCTTAACATTCAGATAACAATAACTGCTAAGCATATGAACCAGATTAAATATTTAAAATAATTCACATGCATTCACTGAATTTAATTGATTATGACGCTTACTTTAATTTCTAAAATCTATGCGCAACAAGAAAAATATTTATTAAGTTGAGGATTTTAAAAACAGTCCGTCTTTCAATTTAAAACCTCAAATGCAAGTTTAAGATATGCAATAAGAGAAATATAAATTATAGTAAATTATAAACCTATCGATTTTTCAATAGGCATTCATATGTAATAACACCTATTATCGATTCATTAGATTATTTAATTCACTTTGATCAATTCAGAGAATCGAGATTTTCTTATTAAAAATATGTCTTCGTCAAATACGTGAATCGTACAGCCGACAATAACATCTCTCTTCCGTAAATTTGCAGTGACAACGGCAAAGTAAGAAGAAAATAAAGTTTTCTTAATGACACAGAAATCATTTCATTTTTTCTCTTGGAAAATTATCTGCTGACGAGGAAATATTTCCGAGATAAAACGCGAGAAAATTCGGCATTTCTATGTACTGAATAAATTAAAGGAATGGTTTAAATAGCGACACCACAAGTCAACGTTTTTTAACTTCCTTTTCTGCCGAAATAAACTTATCGCCAAATTAAATCTCGACTAATACACCAATAAATAAAAATTGGAAGCGATCTTTAAGATATCGTACTGCAGCCAAGTATTCTTCCATTCATAGACAAAAGTAAATTAAATTAATGTTGGCTTGACAGTTAAATATAAAAAGTAAGTGAAAGATTTCTTAGGTGAGCAATAAGCGTTAAATAATAGACAATGAAAATGAAATTGACTTCGCAATTATTACAGTTAGTTAACCAATAACAATATTGACTAACAAATCGTAAGAAATTTTTAAAAAATTGTAAGGAAAATTACAAATAAAAATAACAGTTTCTGAATTGACATAGCTTTCCTATATGTAAGTTATTTGCAATTTTTAGATACACATCAGCTGTTTATATATCAATAAAGAAACAAAATAATATACCTCAAATATTTTTAATTTATTTCAATAATACAATATTCACAAAAGGCTAAAATGCATTAATAAAGATGTTTATTTAAGTTTTGCTTTCAGCAAACTATACAACAGTTTTGATATTCAGTAGTAACTTGTACTACAAAGGTTTTCAGCAGAATCAATTTTAACGAAATAAAAGATTTCGAAAGACCATGTTTCACCGTAAGTATCCGCTTGAGCTCAATGTTTTGTTCATCCCATGGTTTCACTAGAAATAATGCTTATGTATTATATGTCTCACACTATTGTGGATGCAAGTTTTACAGTTTTGAAGGTTAGAAAATTATATATATATATATAAGCATATTTTTGAAACTAACACTCAGCTGGTTTGATTCTCTGAGCAGAAAAAAATTAAAAAACAGTACTAATATGAACTTTCTGAGTATTTATGCTAAACACTAAACATAAAATTTACAATTGCGATTTTTTTTATCTTTATATTTCAGGAAATAAATAAAAGCTTTAAAAATTAATTACATGAAAAAGCCAAATTTCGCAATCAATCTAAATCCCCAAACAAAATATGTAGGATGACAAGCATTTTCTTTAATAATAAAATATAGTATTACAAATACAAGGGCATTTTCATTCCAACAAGTAGATAATCCCTACACGAGCTATTCTCTAATATCATGATTTCTCAAATTGTGGTTCATATACTATTGTATGTTTATGAGCTACATACATTTCCTGTTCTTAGGAGGTACTATTTTTTATATCTAAGATTTAAATGAATTTTCAAAACGAATCCAAAATTAACATATACCACTTTAAGTATTTTATTTTATAACTACATATATTTATTACATATAAATATATCTATCATGCGCAAAATAATAATACATATATTTTTCAGTCTCATTAACATGACATTAAAACTGAAATGTTTGAGAATTTCTGTTCATAGAAAGTAATATGATTTTTCTTTTGAGATCTCAAACTGAATAAAAAGAGTTAAAATAATCTCTTCGAACTTAAAATTCACTATTCATTGAATAAAAATGTCACTAACCTGCTGAACTTTAATATTTTTCAATTTATATGCGCAAAATTTGATTGAATGCATTGTAAAAGAGACAGTAAGAAGTACCATAATGAAGTATTAAACCGGTTACAATATTTTACATTTATTATAATCCGAAAAAGATCATAATTATAAAATGATTTTATCAAATAAACTCTATACTTAATAATAATAAAACGCCGAAAAAGTTATGTGTGTTAGTAAGATAGATAGTTTCTTAGAGCTTGCACTAAAGGGAAATTTTACTTAAGAAGGCCATATTTCATAGCCCACATTATATAGATCTCGAAATGTTACTTTTATAAAAAGAATACCCATTATATAAACATATTATTCCAAATATTTCCACACACTACGATAAGCCACACTAAATTAAATTCATTATTATTTTCTTTTATATTTCATAACAAAATAACAAGGCGAAAGATTCAAGAATGTCGAAGCGATTAATAAAATCCCATAACTGGCAAGTCTCTTCTGTATTTATATGCAAGCCTAATTCATGATACCTTCAGTATTATAGTTGAAATTCGTACACATATTTTTAAATGTACGACCAGGAAATAAAATAAATTCAGGTTATTTAGTGTTATTACAGTAAAATTAAGTTACCACAGATAACACAGCAACATATATCTTCCTTTCATATGCTTATTTAAATTTAGTTCAGCAAATTATTCTAAATTTTTCTAGTAAAATTCTAATTAAAAAATTCAAGCAATGAGCAGTTTGTTATTGAAATAAACAAAATACCTCATAAAATATTTATTGAGATAACCGTATAATATATCAGGTTCTTGCATTTATGAATAAATTGCAACTGAAATAAATAACACAGCAAGCATATGAATGCTGATAGTGGGCAATAAATATAATTTACATAAAGAAAGGATTGCATATAACTAAAATGTTAGAAACCTGCATATTTTTATCTATGCAGTCCTACTGTTGCTGAACAATCAATGTACATTGGGAAAGAAGAAACTCGACTTTTTTTCTTTTCTTATTTATAAAAAAGATGCGCCAAGAAATGAAGTGAAAAATGAATATTAAGCTTTTGCAACAGGCTGTATTATAAAATATCACAAAATAGATAACGATTAGTTTAAGTAATAAAAAGAAAATGAAACACAAAGTTAAAAAGTAAGTTTCTTCAAAAGGGGGGAAAACCCAGTTCAACAAATTTTAAATGCTTACGACTTTGCAACCACTTACATCGCGTAGCCGCTCTTTGATATAAATCCTCATCCCTATAAAATGCCCTCCACACACACAAAAAAAGACTTTTTCTAGACAAAACAAAAATTTCAATCAATTCTTAATCATAGCTTGTTTTAAAATATGCAAGTAGGAACTTTTTACATGCTTTGTACTCAATATTGATTCTTTGAGAAGATATTTCGTAAACATTTCATTTATATTTTGTTATACAAATCAATCAATTAACAAATGTTTTACTCAAATTAAATGAAAATTCGGATATGAAATTGTCCTTTCATTTAAGTATACTTAAACTTTTCTCACATGGAAAATGTTTATAGGCTGTATCTGTGATTTATCTTTAAATTTTGCTATGCAACATACAAAAATAAAAATTGTTTAAAACATTTTTAACCATGTATGATTAAAAAATCCGGAAATTTTTTTTTAAAACCATGATTTAAAAAAAAAAAAACGTGCAAAGCAGATAATTGGGTGCAAAACTACCAAATTCTGCAAGTTATAGTTTGAATAATAAATTCTCATTAGTTAAAGGTTTTAAACGTTTTAAGACATATCTTTCATTGTTTAATACAGTATTTATACGTAGTGACATTTTAAAATATTAAATATATCTATTGGTGTGTAAGTTATTTCTGCTATATAATTTAGATTGAATTTTTAAAATAAAATAGACTAATCAGATGGATAATCTACCAGAACATTGTAAATAACAAATTTATTAAAAAATAACTAATAAAATTCTTAAACAAAGATTACTGAAGAATATTAATCAAACTTAAAATTTTTTTATCATACAATGTAAGTTAAAACTTCGAATCTCCTTTAAATATTTTCTTTTCAAAAATATATATAGAATAATATACTTAATTAAAACAAAAATCTCAGGCTTTTAAGGTATTATAACAATAAAAGTAATATAATCATTAAAAATCTAAAATTTTCTTTTTTTAAATTTGAGCTTAAATCTCATTAAATTTTATTGTCTATTTTTTGGAATAGTTAAATCAAGCTATCATATTAAATCAGTAAATACTAATTAAATTTGTATTAAAGAACAATTTTTTTGTCTCAATAAGAAGTAGTAAAGATCGAATGTTTCATTTATTAAATTATTTCAAAAGATATAAAAATGCGATTTAAATTACAGTTTTTTATATTATTTATTATATGTGAACATTCAATTTGGATCCTTGATTTTGTGCTTTCTATTTATGCATTTAATGGCTCGTTAAGAAACTACTACTGAAACAATTTTATGAAAGGATTACTTACTCGAGAAAGTTTTCTTTTACATTAGCATGATTTCATAATCAGATATGAAAATATTTTTGAGCTTTTTAATCGTTAAAAGAATTCAGAACACTATAGATTGTATTATATCGATGAAAAATAAAAAAAAAATAATCGCAATAACTGAAAATATGCTCTAATGAATATTTAAAACGTTGCCATTAAAACATTTATATAAAAACTAGTTCTTTGTAATTAATTTCAATGTATTAACAGACGATAAATGAAAACTGTGTACAATAAAATAATGTGCAAAATTTGAAATTTAAATACAAAGAATTAATTAGCAGCATTTTATCTTTGAAATTACATTGTTGCTTTAAAAAAATGTTTAAACATAATTATATTTAGAAATAAAAATTACTATTCCACATTTACGCAGTATATCCTATATTTCTGAAACATTTTGGGAACAATAATAATTCATTTACAAGGAATATATTTTTTTAATCGTTTGCTAAATGGTGCAACAAATAATAAAAGATTTTAGTACTGACTTTGCTAAAGATTATTTTTTTTTAAGTACGCATATCTGCTGTATTTAATGGGGGGGGGAAGGTATTGAAGAAATAACTTTTAACTGACTGCAATTTTACACATTCAGATTGCCGTGCAAGGTCTAACACAATTCCAACAATTCCTTTTTTGTTGTCTAACTAGAGTACAGTCAATGGAAAGAAAGGTGAAATTCAATATTGGAAATGCAATATCTCATGAGTCCTGCCATTCATTCAACTACATTGCAGAAAAGAGGCATGAAATTATGGTTAAAATATGACCTGTCATCTTTACGAAGAAAGAACTTATTATAGATTCCAGGAGAATGAGCAAGTGACAAGGTTTAGTTTACTGAAGCATTTTGTCTCTCGATCCAAAATAAGAGCGTTGCATTCAATTATGATGTCAAAATCTATTTGCTTTGGTCGAACCGGATTTTTAGATCAAAGTACTTCTAAGCAATAAAGTGTAGGAAATAAAAAAAAGTTTTTTTCTTTTCTTTTTCATTATAAATTTGCAATAGAAGAACAAAAGTTAACATATGTTTTTAATGCTGTTTACAAAGCGTAACTGTTCATGAGGTTGATGAATAAGCATAAAGAGTTTTTGATTCATTTGTTAAAAAGATAAATTTCTTGTCTAATTATCTGCAATAAAAATTCGAAATTGCATAACAATTATTAATTGTGCTATGTCCGGATACCTCGTGCGTTGAGGCTTGAAAATATTAAGTAGAATGGTTAATAATAACATCGTAATAATTTTCTTTAATATTTAATATGATAACAGAAATAATTCTTGTTAACTCAACTAAAAACTACAGTTATGATAACTCAATTAAAAACTTTTAATTAATTTGCATCAGTAAGTGTAATTAATATGAACAGAAGAAAATGAAGTAAACTTTCCGCTAAAACAATTCAAATTTTGTTTAAAATTCAAAACAGCCAGGAAATATCATTTACTGGCTTTAATTATTAATAGTGATAATTTTTCACACATATTTGACTAACTTATATAAAAACAATTTCGTTTCCACATTTTATCATAACTAAACTGATATCTATAATTGTATAAGAATGTTTTTCTTTTCATTGAATTCTGAAACACTTCACTGTAGATTGACCCAACTTTGTTGAAAATAAATGAAAATTATATCTAATTTTCATAGCATAATAAATAATTTTTGCAATCTTTTTACCGAATTCTTAATTTATTCCATTGCCTTCAATGATCAAAAAGCTTTGGTCGAATTCGAATATTGCATCTGTTTTTGGAAACTGATAGCTTGAATATAACTTTAATACAGTAATATGTGTTATTTATATACAATTGCATCAAAAGGATTTCAAGGTCACATTTTATAATACAAGTGATGATCCTCATTTAATACGGTAAAAAGTAGAAAATAATACTAAATGGAAACAAAATTTTCATTCAAAACTTAAAAACGTTTATAGAATCACAGAAGTCTGACTACCATTGCACGTAAAAAAAAAACTCCAATTATTAAGTTTTGTTGTATATAAAACTATTTCTGATTTTCTCTCTTCACGTAAGATATTAATGGAAAAAAAATCAAAGAAATTTTGAGTATTATCAATAATTGCATTTATGGAAGATGAGAATAGTAGTAAAGTTAAGCTAGAATAACATTTTCAATAAAAACTTCAGTAAATGATAGAAAAAAGCAGCAAGTTATAAAAAACAAACTTTAAAATTAAAAACCAAAAATTTAGAAACGAATATAAATTATGTGAATAATACAATGTTTAAATGTTAATTTGATTAAAAGCAGCTTTTAAATTAACAAATTAAAGAAATCAACTTAACATGCAGAATATTAACTTTTATTTAAAGGTAATACATCTGTTTTGGTAATTTTCAACAAGAAAAAAAATTGATTCGGTTTCGTTATAAAAAAGTTAGCGATTCATTATCCATTTATGATATACTTATGAGTTCATGGTTTATTTATTTAAAAAAAAAGAGTTGATTCTCTATTTTTAAAATCTTGTTTGAATTAATTAATGGTATAAATAGTATGAGATTAAAATAATATTGCAACGTTAACAAATTCTAAATAAAGACTCTTAAAACAAACAAACAACCTAAAACCATTGCAAGTCTGTAATTTTTACAGAATAAAATCTATCAGAAAAATTTGATATCAGTAAATCAAATTCAAAACATTAACTGAAATTTTGGTATTTGTTTTATGCTTGTGGTAATAATTGAAAAACTTTTCGTCGACATCGTATGAAATATTCAATATTATATATTCGCATATGAGTTTAATGATTAAGCATTTAGTTTCTTCAAAGAAAAGAAATTAAACTCTTTAGTAACTGTATTATATGTTAAAATAATTTGATATTTAGCTTAAATGTTTATATATAACTGTTTCACTTTTCTATATTTGTATTAAAAAGGAGATATATATAAATAAATTATTATTCTCAAAAAATTATTGGAATAAATAAAACATTTTTAATTTTCGGATTTGAAACTTCATAATATTCTTTTAAAAATTTTAAAAAAATTGATAAATCTATTAAATTTATTTTTAAAAAATTATGTACATGCATTAATACATTACTAAAATTTTGGTAACACAGAGAACTATTTTTAAATTAATCCAATCTCATAACCACAAGAGAAATTGTAAAATTAAATTACAATTTAATGAACCAGATTATATTATGGTGCTGAATAAATTAAACTCAATGAAGATTGCACAGAGAAAAATTTTCATTCAGATGGGAGAGGTTCCTTTGCATCTTGATGGTTCACATGCAAATATTTAAAACCTTCAGCGGTATTCTAAATAACATTTTAAAAATACGGTGATAGCCTGAAAAGTAGAATAGAACATCATTGACTCACCTTTATATGGAAGGGGTTTGGCGTGGGCGTTTTAATCAGAATTTGTTCATATTACATAGGGTGATTTTTATATTTGGATTCAACAGAAATCTCACACCTAGATATACAGTAAAAACCCAACAGTGCACTCTTTCCCAAGTAAATATCCATATGGTTTCAATTTTCATATCCAAAGATAGCACAAGCTTCTCGTAGCGCGACACTCTTGGTAAAGGGACTCTATTCAGCAGACATTTTCTACCAAAAATCGTAGTTCTAAACCATCTTTGTAACTAAAGCCTACGGACATAAAACTAGTGCAGGGTCATTACTCTGGGCTTCCGTATAGGTGATCAAAAAAAATACCCAAACCCGATCACGTCAACAGCTGTTTCCTTTCCATACTTTGTCCTGAGGGGTCGTTGTACCCCGGCATAGGGGTTCTCCTTGGCCCAGGTAGGCACCGACGATTGCCTTTTGCATTCAAAGACGCTAAGGCACACGATGCGCCTATTCACTAGGGGTTGTTGTCGCGAGACCTCATTCCGCTCAAATAGGCTTTTCCCTCTTCAATTTTTTTCTTCTTTTTTATTAAAATAGTAGGAAGTACAATGAATGCATTCTTACTAGGCGCATGCCGGATATTAAAGGCAGCAAGCTGGTAGATAAAAAAAAAGTGCAACCTAGGATTAATAAGTTCATGCCCCCACGTGGCCTGGCGGTCTTCAAAGGGTTTCATAAATTGCTAATCATTAGGTATTGGCAAAGAACTCAGAGGCATCGAACTCTATGAATGGTTGATGAAATTATGCAAACCGGTGTATTTATTAAGAAGGGTTAACTGCTCACAGACAGACACACACACACACAAAAAAACCCTACACATAATGTTACAGACATTGAATTGTATTGTACACCAATATTATGAATTCTCTCCACTTTAATGCTACAGCATATTTGTCTCTATAAGGTCAATATAAAAGGTAGAACATTATAGAAAAAAATCCATGATAAACCTCATACAACCAATACGATGCATTTATTTCAGCAAAATAATTAATAAAGGGTCATTATATGATTGTTGCACACCGAATAACAAATGTATTGACTTTTTTTATCGCCATTATTTTCAATAAAATAATTTTTCTGACTTTTAATGCGCTACATTTAGAAGTGATTATAGAAATAATGGATATTTTACACTCAAGAAAATAATTTTTTGTGTGTAGTTACATAATATCTCTCTTTTAAATAACTGTGTTTTCTTTATTTTATCTTATTTCTTAACTGAAACATTAATCATTTTGAAGTGGTATTCAAATGATGTTCAATAAAATGCATTCGTTAAAAATGTGTAATTCAGTGTAATTTTTATATAATAAAAATTTATTTCTTGTTAAAACGGCATTTTTATAAATAGAGATGTGGAAATTGTGCAATTATGGAAACTGCAAACATTCTAGAACGCATTCATCTTAGTTACAGAGGTTATCTTCCACTATAGTAATTTTTTTCCGCCTTATAGAATGACAGCAAAATTATTTATAGCTTGAAACTGATATATTAAAATTAGAGTAATAGTAAGAGAGTGGTCCTTATTGTTCAATAAAGCAATCGTTCATATGCTACTAAGTTTTAAAAAAATGCAAACGTTCCAAACCTTTAACTGGTTCATTTTCAATGACCCACGCTTTAATTTTTTAATATACAAATCTTTATTCATAGATCATTTCATTAAAGGAATTTTATATTTCTGATGAGTGTAAAAAACTATTTAGAAATGTAACATTTTATTTATAATAATAGAAATTTTATATGGATTAAAAAACAAATGCGCAGCATTTAATCATTGTATAGAAATTATAACAATCGTTATAATTAATTTAAACAAAATATTTGTCCCTCTTTGCTTCTGACTGAAGATAAGATGTTGTTGCTCCATACATAATCCTACTTCCAACAAACTAAAACTTAATTAATCAATAATTAATGTATTAATAGCATAGTGTAATTAAAAAAATGTGTATGCTTATGTTTGCAACCAATTCTGCATATAAAATATGGTAGAAATTTTCAGCACTTTTGTTTTAAAAAAATGTATTCCATATTTAAAGCACAGAATTTGGATAAGTTAGAAGTCATATCGAATCAAAAATGTAAAGTAAGTAACTTTAAGTTCAAAAATTTTGTTCTAAAGCAACTACAATGCTCAAATGTAGTGCAAGAGAGAGTAATTCAAGTGAACTCGACTTATCCTCTATTAGGTAATTTACCAAGTGAGCACTATAAATTCAGATAACAGAAAATAAACAACATTAATTATGCGTTTGCTAGTACCAAAAAAGTTTGCGAGTTAATTTTTCCTTCAAGAGATGGCGCTACTTCAATTTTAATATCTTTCCCCATCTTGTTTGTATTTCGAGCACACTCTGTATTATTCTGAGATTTTAGAGAAGGAAAAGATTCGGAGGAACTTCAGGTGAAAAAACTTTTGAAACTTTCTGAATGATGTGTTTTGAAATTAATAAAAGAAAGTAAACTAAAAGATGAATAGAAGAAAACCTGAAACTAAGGCCTTATTAACAGAGGCGATAAGAAAGGGAATATGAAAACTGCGAATATATCTATGAGGATCGCATTTTCTTTATAAAAGTAAATAACTTGTTGCCTAAATAAGGAAGACATTTCTGTCGCGATGTGGTGTACAGTGTTTCTAATTTTAATCCCGTTGTATGTGGAACGTGCATTTCCAATACATACCGTGCAATCATTACAGCATAGAATTGTACTTGAAAGGCCTTATCCACCCGAGCATAATTACCTTTTTGGCAATAACAAATAACCATATTCCTAGGGGTTTGCTATTAGAAATACGGTCGGTTATGTTAATAGGGGGGCCTATCTGGTGCACCAATCGAACTCCAAAACAGGAATCGACCTCCAATTACGTTTGGCGCGCGGAATAAAAGTGATTTAGGTGTAGACATTTTGCAGGGGTTATTACGGGGCGAGCGATGAGTGGCTGAGTTTGAAATTGCCTCATGCCGACGTCATTTATGAGGTATTTCCTCGTCCTGGGTTGCCATAGGGTGAGAGTTCTCGCCAAGAAGACGCCGGATAGGATTTTCGAACGGCGCACGCACGTCGAGAAAAATGTTGCGAAACTTAATTAAATTGCACTGGAAACAATGAAGTGGGTAGCACTTAATAATGGACAATGTAATCTCGAGTTTTATTTGGGCGCTCCGTTTTGTTTCGAAAGTTCCAACTCTGCGATTATAATTAAAGCCACGAGCTTGCTACTATCAAGTATGGTTATAATAATTGTTCTCGACATAATTAGGGACAATTGTTTTGTGAATCCTACTCGCATATTATGCGCGAACATTAGACATATTTCGAAGTATTGGCTCGAAGCGCACAATGTCTACGCTTCCATCAAATATCATAATGCTATTAAACAGCTACGCAAGTTACAACTATGACTCTAAGAGAATCGCTTGTTGACTATTCTAATTTCATCTTACAAAAATAATGGAACTTTTTATCCATCTTTTACAAAAAAAAACCTAATTTATATGTTTATATTCCTCGATAAAGTATTAATTAGTTGATCAACAAAAAAATATTTAGGTTTAAAAGGAAAGATCAAGTAGTGCATCTATCTGAGAATGCAAATTCCCTTATATTAACTATTTAATAAATATTTTGTAAATATATTAACTTTTAAAATCAATATTTTATCAAATATGTATAAAATATTAGCATTTATATTAAAAAAATCCAAACATTCCTCCTCCAATTATATGTAAAAGTTTTTTTTAACCGCGTAAATTCCAAGGAACTAGTTTTACCAACGTTCTGTACAGTTATGGGAGACTTAAACTGTGATTTATGGGCATTTAAAACAGATGAGACATCAACAATTACAAAGATCCCCTAAAGCCTTAAGACTCGGGACGAATTTGTCATTACGAAAAACTAATGTTACACTGGAAAAGTGTCAAATAAGATAGCAACCCTCCGGAATAAAAAGCGCCAAAGAATGGATCAGAGAAACAATATTTCCTATCTCTGAGGGATTATCACCCTTTTCAAAACGGCCAAGTCGCCAAAGGGAAGAGATACAGAGCGCCAAGCGGGCGGGCAGTCGCCGACTTCCGTCAGCTTGTCATCAATGGGTGCGACTGCTGCCGAAGTTTCTATTGGTCGGCTCTCATCCTCATCAAAATGCTGTTATCCAAAATTCGGGAGGGGAATGCGTGCTTGGGATGGAATTAAACTTCCCAGCCGAGGAACAACTGCATGAGTCGATACCACTCGGGGCACTCAAATACAGTGTATTTCCCATTGCATCGATTGTAAGACTTCGCTTGAATGGCATTTGTGATGACTGTTAATATTATGCAACCGTTGCTTTTATCTTTGCGTATCTGCATCAATCATTACAGAGCGTACACAAATAACTTCGACTCTGTCGATGCATCAAGAAGTTAGTTGGAAAAAGAAGAAAGCATTTTATGCGCGTAGGCTTAAGAAACATTTGTTCGATATGAAAATGTATGTTAAATTATGTTATGTTAAATGTATGTTGGAACCTGTTTCTGCATCGCATAACATTAGCATTGCAGTCAAATTTGAAATAGGGATACTTAAAAATTATTTGAGAAATTAAATAATACCAAGGGAGACAAAAGACGAATGAAAATGCATAAAATGAATCCATAGCTTTTATTGAAAAATAACTTACAATGCACAAAAAAAAATAGTAAAAAATATCAAGAAACAATGATTATAGCCCAATAATTTCAGATTATAATTCTTAACAATATTATCTAAACGCACAGGTGGAAATACCGATTTTCAAATTGAAAAAAATTAATTTTCGAATTCATTTTCACAAACAAATATTTTACAATCTGGGGCAAATATATACTGATTACTATATATTTCATCAGATAAGCTGTTACAAGATTGGATTTTATAATTTTTTTCTAACAGCATAAATATATATTTAAAAAATCATGTAATGGAACTTGTGAATTTATAGAATTAGAAAAACCTAACTTGTAATTGAGCTTTAATCATTGATTTTACTAGAATTATATATAATGAAATGGTATACATGCTTCAAGGTCACCGATTTTCCATCTTGTTATCCAAAACAAGACCTGAAAAACAAATGTATATAAAATTACCACACAAAAGATAGAATTTGAACAATTTAATTCCTAAAAGTAGAAAAGAGGATTCTTCTGCGTGAAACAAAATAACTTCAGTCCAGGACTTGCAGACAGATAATGATTAACTTTAATTACACATAAAGAATTCTCTCACTCGCTCTCTCTATATATAAACATTACTTCAGTGAACCTTTTTACTGTTGCACTTAATCCAATGTTTCCTAGAAAATTAGAGTTACAAAATATATGTAGAAAGCGCATTGTACCCTCCAAAACTACATTCAAACAGAAACTAAATGTAAAAGAAATCATGACACGAAAAGTTTAATTGAGCGCGAAAATATACTTTTGAAATCATCAAATAATTAACAACAGAAATGCGTGATCATATCTTCCAAAGCTATCTCATTAAAATAGCTTAAGAATTAACTTAAAAAAAATACCTGTTTTATACCAGAATCGTCAAATATATAGTTTTTTTTCTTTTTACATTAAATTTAATACACAAGCTGTAACAATGTTTATAATATTATGAAGAAATTCCGATATGTTTATAGAAACATTCAACAGCGTGCTTTTGTCAATGTTAGAATCAAAATTTAAAAAAAATGATTGCTTTGAAAATTAACTTAGAAATAGTATTTTCTCATCTGCTTTTATTTCGTAATATATGTTGTTGTTTTTAAATTTGCACCCACAATAATTTCAGGATAAAAGAGAGTTCTTCAATTTGTCAAAACCAAATCTTTAGGTGCTTTAAAATGCTGAGCTCCGTTCTTAGCTGCAATACCTTTGTCCAGTTGTTTAAGGTTTAGTTAGTCCATATTCTGATATATCTGAGCACACTACCTATTGTAACCTTGTCCAAAAAAAATTAGGATAAAGCTAATCGTATTATTAAATGAAACTCATTAACATATTTTCCTTCAATGTTCTATACCCATAGCTTTTTTGAAACTATAGATTAAAAATTCTACAATAATCATTATAAATTGCAAAACTGTTATAATTATTAGTTAATGCTCCCTATTCATAGTTTATATTTATAACTTTGAAATTGTGTATATAGGTTAATGTGATGAATGAATTGTTATTAATAATAACGGATACAAATGATTAATTGTTTTATCATGTTTACTGGCAATTATTAATACTACCTAAACTTTTGAATTGTTTATTATTAATGGCCGGTTAATAAATTTTATACTAATTATAATCATTATTAATAGTCAATTTATTAAACAGATAGAAGGTTTATCATATCAAGTGTAATACACACACATATACACTAAAGTTGCAAATATCTACGTTAACCTTATTTCAGACTATTTCATGTTTGTTAATAAAAGAAAACCATTTCATCCTGAAAAGCTGCAAAATCTGTTGCGTGCCCATTTTAAATTTGATTTATTCTTATTTATATTCATTCTTTAGTATAAAAATTGCTAAAAAGAATTTTTGGGGAAATTGAATCATAAATAGAAGGGGGAAAAAAAAGAAGAAAAAAAAAAAAAAGAGATCCCAGTTTAAATTCACATACTTGGGCACGAGAATTTATAATGAACACATTGCTGTATCATTATTGCACCGTCACGTGTTAATATTTTATTGATTAGACAACTTTATAAAATTGCAAAAATTAAAAACACATTGCCATCAATTAGAAACGACAGACAATTGTGGTTTGGGTATGTTTTCTCTACTGGAATATACGAGACAGGAAATTCTAGGATTCCTACATTTAAAAAAAAGGAAATAAACCAATTACATAATCAGGGATCAAATGCTGATTACATCAGCACAGAAACGATCATCCATTAAGTTAAAAAAATAACACCAACCAACCAAAGCAAGGCGAATCAATTTCCACCTGTTGCACTCCCGTTGCAATAATAATAAAAATGAACAAAACTTTTCTCACACGTGGCCACAGCAAGAAAATATAGGTGAGATAAAAAAAAAAATACCCCGTGAAAGAGACGGGGAAGGGGAGCGACGGAAGGTAAAGCTACAGCGATCAAGAAGAGAAACGCTTCGGACGAAAAGTACCATTGTACATAATAAGCGGCTTCTGCATGACGCACACCACTACGGAGATAAGAGATCCCTGGAAATAAAATAGAAATAATAAAAGCAATAAAGAAAAGAAAGAAAAACGGGAAAATCTAAGCAGGGCTAAGGGGGAAAGAACTCCGGTAGAATGTTTCTCTGGAAGAATATTACGACGGACACACACATACTTGACATCTATGCGGAGGCTACTGAAACTTTCAGTTTTTATTTTATACCGCCGGAATCACCCTTTTTTTTTTCTACTTATTTTTTCTCTCCTTTTCTGCGAGTCTTTTATTCTTCTTGGATGGAAATCGGGGACGGTCCAAAAATGCAAATATGCCCTTTTTTAAAAAATCAGATATCTGGTCAGATTTGAATTTTATCAATTGCTGTATTAAGTTGAAGGTACATAGTTTGGCTTGGTTATTGTTGTTTATAGCGCACAAACGATTCAGGATACAGCAGTTTTTTTGCAACCCTGACCCGAAACAAAGCTGGTAAAATAAAGACCGCCTTTTTAGATATTCTGCCTTTAACTTCCAGCAATAATAAAAGAAGAATATGTCTCTTTCAGTGTAATTAACAGCATCACCAGCCGGAACCACTTCACCCTATATCTACCAAGTCTACACATATAAACTAATAATTACATTATGATTAATTAAGATTATGAGAGAGATAATAAGGGATTCTAGAGTTTTTTAGCAATAACTTCCACAAATATTACTGCATAAAAAGGATTTTTACATTTTTTTTAATGTTGCGAAATCCCCCCCAACATTTAAAATTTTATAAATATTTTTGTATTATTTTTAACAATTTTTTATTGATATAATGAGACTAAAATCATTTTCGCTGTTTCATGAAAATTTAATACTGTAATTTTCAGCGTTGAAAGTTAAGTAAGATCTCGTACATTATCTACATAGTTTATATAATTAATCATGAGAAAAATTACAATACCATAACAATAACGTACAATGTTAAATAAATTACCAGATACTTAAGTTAATAATGGCACTATGATTTTATTTTAAAATCAAATTTGACATTTAATTGATTAAAAATTAAGCAAGATTCAGTCACTTTTCAGAAATAAGTCCCAAAAATATTAATGTTCCAAAAAATAATTTTTACATCTTGTTAATTTGGGGAGTGGGGATTCTGAAAGTTTGAAAAAAAAAGAAAAGAGCCTGATTCTATATACGCAATAAAAAAAAAAACAGGCGTAATACTATGGAATAAATAAACAATAATAAAACAAACTTTAAAATATTTTCCCCATTTAAGAATTTAAGAAACATTTCCGATTTAAATATCATAATATTAAGATCAATTTAAAAGTTTTAATATATTCGCCATATTTACAATGAAATTTTACTTTTTCACGCTGGTCCAACGAAAACTTATAAGCAAATCGTCACCACAGGTGCAATTATCTTCAAGATAAGCAGCAGAAGGTATGGATAAAGTTTTTAGGTCTAGATCTTACATTGATCAGTATACTTAATAAACGAGAAACAAAAAGAATCTTAGCTCTTTCTAAGTACTATTTCTTAAATATGATTCACAAAAATTAAATAAATAATAAAAGACGTTATTCTGTTATTGCTATTAATACTTCATTAATTAATTAGTTAATGTAATCTACGAAATCATCTAAATAGAAGTTATTCACCAATAATTAGCTCTTACCAAATACAAATTTAATGTATTATATGTGTTACGAAGTTATATGCATTCTACTTGTCTTTATCAGAAACAATATATGGAAGTTGCATTACTACTCTATCACAATATATTAAGTTGTAATGGATGTTAATAGCAATTTCCAAACTTTTAGAAAGATATTATGTATGCTTAAGATGTAATGTACTCTCTCAACTATAGTAAGTAAAGTTTTTGATGTATACGTAACCAAGAAAGAACGAAACTGGAAAATGCCGGCATTCTGCGGTAAATGTTAGCACTATTGTCCAGTGAATGTCGAATGATAATAAAGTGAATGCTAACATTAACTGAAAAATGTCGAAATTCGGTATTTCATGATAACGTATAAACAAAAAGAAATCGAACTAGACTAAGCAAAAACGAAAACATTCTTAAGAATGATAGACAGACAAAATTAGGCTATTTTCCATTTTAATTGTGACCATTATTTTCATATTAGTCTGCTTTAATTTTTGCTATTCTAAACATCTTTCGAAGTTAATGTAGATAAAAGTCTAAGTAGTATGTTGTTATTAAATAAATGGTATTTTCAAAAGTTTACAGCTGAAAATGTTAATGATTTTCAGAGTATAAGAATGTTAGAATGTATGCGAATTATATAAATACAATCATAATAGAATAACGATTTAAAAAAAGCTTTTATTACTTAAAGTATAACTAGTGTTATACTAACTGGATATAAACAGACATTATTCACTACCAAACAAAAATTTACAACTAACTTTATATTGGAATTATCAGCGTAGTTGGTAAAATTTGCCATCACATTGAGAAGGAAATAAACATGGTGTCGTTTTTAAACTGCTGATTGAAATACAAAGTGGTAAGAATAAAGATAATTATAACTATATTTATCTATTACCTTTTTCAAGAATGTATTATCTTTGATCCAAGCGCGCCAACTTAAAGTGGAAACTAGCGAACCTACAAGAAAATAAAAATATACTGTCAGTAACAGAATTTAGAATAATGTACGGAAGAATTTAGTCATACGAGATAATTTATGATTTTAAATATGGCATTGATCATTAGGAAAAATAGCAGCGAATACAAAATGTCAATGAATCAGATATTAATCCTTGGTATATTAAGTAAAAAATAGAATCATAAAATGACAACATTCAACACAAAAATAATTCTCAAAAATATTTAAGTAGCAAGATGCAGAATAGATAAACTTAACAATTTAATGGATTATATTTGATAGCATTTGTAATTTTTACAAAATTCGATTGTTTCCTACATGTGCGGCTGTCAACTCGCAGTTAGATCTGAAACAATTTTTTTAATAAAAGCTAGAACTCATTTATTTTATTGTTGCAACATTTAAATTAGTTTTTATAAAACGAATTTTATAAATCAAAAAGTTTTCCCTTAAATTTTATTTCATCAATGCCTTTTACATATTTAAATATTTTTTAAAAATAAAGGATACAATATTTAACAGGCGTTTGAAGAAAGAAATTAGCAGCAGTAATTTAATAATTAAGAATGTTTTATGTAAACAAGTAATTGAAAACGCTACAAAAACATAAGTAACTTTCAACATTTACATCACGCGAATATATTTTCTAAGGTAAGTAACTACGTTAAACAGTCGATTTTTTTAACAAAATTTTGATGCTATCAGCAACACTTTAAGCAAATCATTGGATAAATTTCAAAACTAGAACATTTATGATTTATATCTCTTTTAAACAAAAAACGAACTTTTTGTGCCCCCGATTTTTAAAACTTTTCGCCACTTTACTGCCATTTTCAATTTCAAAGATGTTTTTTCAATCTTTTATTTACAAATATTTAAAAAATATTAACTTCGAACATTTATCTAAAAAATCATTCTGAATATAATCATATACCTTAACTATGCTAAAAAACAGAAATGCATTCCAAATGCCGTAAATAATTGCAAAACTGTAAAAAGTAAGCAAATAAATACGTGGAATAACTAATATAAGAGGAATAATCTCAAAGACAATAGTTTAAATAACTATTCCTCATTTTGATACAGTTTTTTATAAAATAAGATTAAAATTATAAGAAACAAAATTTTATAACACTAAGTTGCAACAAATCATTCCTCGCCCCCCGCTACGCACATTAAAAACTTTTCTTTCAAGCTAAGTAAAAAAAATAAATTCTGCTAGAGCACTTTTCGCTAGACAATCTCTTAGTATTAAAAACCACAAAAAATACCGTTGTATGGTAGCACTGATATTATTTTGACCTACTTGATAATTATTATGAATATTGTAATATTGATCTTGATGCATAATAAGTTATTTTGATTATTTGAAAATCATTTTTCATTTATAATTTTAATTAAAAAAATGTTCTAATGATTTTAATTACTTTCAAAGGAAACATTTTGCAATATTAGTCCTACTTTATAAGAAATTAAAAATACACGCACATATGAAGGGTCATCGTTTTCAGTAGTTCTTATATAATAACTGTAGATTTAAATAATAATCTCGAGCAATGCATTCGAACAATATACATAGAAATTTTCTATTTCAGTGTTCCAGATTATGACATAAGTAGAGAAAGGATACTCCTTCTTGAAAAAAAGGCAAAATGTTGAAAGATTAGAAATATCATGCAGCGATGTTGGGGTTCTAATCATTACCTGTCAGTCGGTACTTTTGTATTGTTATTTATGGGGATAAATGTTCTGATAAATAAAAATTCAATTTTGATTTTCGAAGGTGGGGGGGGGGGGAAGAGAAATTAGATAATTCATGAACGTTCTGAAAATCAGACCAGGCATATTTTCATAGTAGTTTATCGCTTTAAAAAATTTCAATGTGTCATGTTAAAATAATAGTCCAAGACAAAAATTCGCTACATAAGCGAAAAATTGAAAGAACGATTATCTTTAAATGAGTGGAATCTTAATTCGACTGTTTCGTTGAGTAGTATGGATTTAATGCGGAGTTTTTTTTTTCCCTTGCCCCCCCCCCCCCTTGAAAACTGAATTAAAGCCAACGTGAAATAAGAAAAATCTAATTCGACAATTATAAATAAAAATAAATTTTTTGGTATTTTCTAAAAATTTGTGCATGTGAAAAGTTTGTTTATATATGAATCTACACATATAAATCAACATGCTTTATACTTTCAATATATTTTTTAAATCAGATGCAAAGTAAATTAAGAGGTATTAAAACGCATGCGTCGGCAATCAATTGCGTTTAATATTTGACTTACAAAGTAAACAAAAATCTTAAGTTTCCAAATTGCGATATTCTCTCAACACGTGATGACGTTATATATACAGATATATATATATAACACCTGTATTCGTTAAATATGATTTATAAAACTAACAGCATAAACTAACTTCTAACCAAAAATCAGCATTTCAACAATCATATTCTTTTCAGACAATTATTACTATAATTAAATACTTGAACTGATTGATATTTATCATGGGTAGTTCTAGTTTACAAGAAAGATAAAACGATTTTGGGGGGGGGGGTGAAAACTTTTTATCACCTAAAGAAATAAAATATTTTCGTTAATTTAAATCATCACGTGCTGTAATTTAAAAAGAGTTCAAATAATAGAATTGATTATTAAATGTGTGCATTTTAAAGAGGAGGGATACTACACGAATTCAACTTTAGCCATTAAGCTCAGAAATTAAAAATACGGATATTTTTAAAATAAAGTAACACAGAAATCTCATCACTCCTTCAACATTAAAAAATGTAATCACAAGGTTCCTCAGACTACTGATCCAAATCAGAAATTCAAAATGTGTTGTGTTCTTTTCTCCTATACAGAAGAAGATTGTAACTATAAGCAGATTAAGCAATGAATTATCAATTTATCAAATTAAAATTAAATCATCTTCCTTTTTCGAATTTAGAAATCTTGCTTATTATTTTTGAAAATTTTAAGTTTAAGTTTTTGGTCACATAAAACTTGTAAAATATAGCATTAGAAGGAAGATAATTCAATTTTGGTATTTTGAATTGACAATTCATAACTTAATCTGTTAATGGTTTACAACTTCTACATTAATAATGAAAAATTATAGATAGTTATGTAATTTTATATTCATTTATAATTATAAATTACAGATAGTTATTAAAATTTAATTCTTGAAATTTAATACAATATTTTAAGTACCTATCACGTTTAATGAGTTTTAATGAAAAGCAATAAATAAGGATAACTTTTTAGCTAAAAAGTAGCAGCAATGATTAACAGAAATTGCAAATTTGTACTTTTACTTCCTTTAACATTATCTTAATTTTCAAATTAGTTTAAAAATATGTTTATTTAAAAGAAAGTAATAATAGTTGTCATAAATTAAACACAGACACATCTAATTCAAATGTATCGCGCTTAAAAGGCAAGAAAAAATATTTTTAAATCTAAAACTAATGGAAAAAGAAATACAAGTAGTTTTCGTATAAAACGGTTTCATTTCAATACGAATCGAAAATTATGATTAACACCTCTTACAACAAGGTTTTCATCAAAATGATACAAGCATAAAATAACTCTTCACAAGGTATAGAATATAATTCGATCATTTAAGAGGAGAGGATTATTTTTAAAAGAAAAAATAAAAACAAAGTAGTTTAATGGACAGGAATAACACCTGGATTATATATCAATAAAATACATGGATTTATTGCATCAGGAAAAACAAAAAATTACATATCTTTTTCTCAAATAAGTAGACTAAGCTCCCGAACAATTTATATTTCGTAAAGGAAGACTAGTCTATTGATGAAACTTCAAAGCCGTGGAGGGGGGAGTGGAAACCATTTAATGTATAGGATAAATTGGCGATATCTTGGAGGGAAAAAAAAGCCTTATCTGATGGGCCAATGTTACGATGAAGAAAATATTTTATTACATATTAATATTTAATTTTGCCCTAAAAATGGTTATAATAGACATATTTCTTTCAATTAAAAACATAATGTACAATATTGCTAATCTTTTAAGAACTGTATTCTATGGGAAGATATTTTTACCTGTCTTAGAGTTCCAAGTAATCGATTTATTAAATTAATGGAACAGAAAGAGCATGACGTTTATTTCAGACTAGAATGTAACAAAAACTGAAATATTAATGAAAGTATAAAACATTCGATAAGAATTTTCAAATTTAACAAAATTCATAGAAGATTTTTTTTTTATTATAGTTTTTGAGTTGTAAGTTAAAAAGAAACGAGTCTCATCAAATGATGAATAATTATTTGTACATTTAAATTGCTTTCTTAATATGCTAACATATTAACAAATATATATATATATATATATAACCGTACAAATAAAGAAGGAAAAAATTTAGCAAATCCAATGGACACAGACTTATAAATTTTCTTAATCTTCCCGCTGTAGCAAAAAAAGATATGCATGTAACGAGTCAAGGATGAGAACAATGGCATTAAATCACTGCTAACACTTGAGAAAACTAGCTTATGTATAAAAATATTATTGAAACGTTTGAATTAAAGTTTTTACAATAAAATTAATGTAAAAATCTTTAAATTTTATATAATTTACTAAAAAAGACAAAAATAATTATAAAGGTAATAGAATACCTAGTAAACGACATTCAGTACTGCTTGAACGAAGGTCTGTATGAATACAAAATACAGCTCTTTCGTATATATAAGAGACTGTTTAAAAAATATTCATTCATTCATTCAAATCTTGATTCAAAATGTGCTAAATACATATTATAGTATGGTAATATAATAGTAATGCGATTCGCTCATTAACTGGTTAACTGTGAAATTTAATTTTATCAGTCTCTTACGCTGTTCGTAATGAAAAATCAAGAGATGACGTGTATACAAGTCGAACGCATTATAAATGACTGTATAATAAATTATGTAAAAGAAAATCACAGTAGAGGGACTAAGATTTATTAGACAAAAAAAGTTTCACATCGACTGCATCAAAATGGAGATTTGGATTGACGTGTAAACACGTCGTATACATCTAATCGGTTAATTGCAGAAGTGCATTCGATAGAATTTTAATTGTATGAAAAATTACAACTTTTTTCTTTTAATGAACAACGTGTTGTGTTAACTGCGTAATAAGCACGCCGAACGACTATTCGTTCAACGATAACGAACGATTATCGTTATGAATGATAACGAACGATTATTCGTTATGTAAGATTTTACGCATAGTGTATAAAATCTTAAATAATAAATATTATTTGCGATCACACTATTTATGTTTGGAATTTTTGAGTATATGAACTGTATAATAAGAAAAGTAGTAACATTTTATTAATATGAAAAGCTGTGCTAAGAAAGTCTATTGGTTTATTTTTATGTTAAAAACATTTTAGTGTTAAATATGCGATAACTGTATTATTACACTGCAATAACGAATACTATGCATATATAGGACAATTTTTAAAAATAATTAAAAATGAAAAACCGATTTTATTTAGGAATATTATATTTAATTAAAAAATACTTTTAAGCTTTGCAAATATTCTCAATTGTTTCAAATCTGTGGGAAGAGAAAGGGGCAACCGATGAAAGTGATTTTCTATTATTTATTAATAATTTAAGAGAAATAAAAATGTTATATATAATTTAATGAAAAATGAATGAAACATTCTTAATTCAATTTTTATGTCCATTACATTAATTATTCATTGTTAAAATATATAGTAAAAAACACGGCTAAATATGGATTTTGCTGTAAATAGTCGTCCTAGAAAGAAGGAAAATATGTATGTGTTTTATAAAAGCTGTACAAACGATTCCAAGTAAATAATAATAATGATAATAGAAATAAATATGAAGCTCGCTCATTAGCTCTTTAAAGAGTTATTAAAGACAATATTTCAGTTTATTTTATAAGAAAGCTTCGCTTACTAGTGAGGAGCTCTTTAACAAGGGCTCTTAATCACGAATTATTGAATAAATTAACTGAATAAATGTACGGTAAGAAATGAATTCTTACCATATATCCTGCTAAATTTGGAAATCTGTTCAGAAGTTATAAAAAATGCAAGACTGTGCTCTGAAAAATGCGCCATAGATTTTTAAAATGCAAACGAGGAAAATGGGGGAATTCTAAAAACCCTATCCAAATCACAGTACTCAAAAAAATGGGATGAAAAATATTTCACCAGAAAATTATGCTTATAAAATTCACTTTGAAGGATGAACTATATTGGTTAACCAATGTAGTAGTAAAGTCACAAGGAAACTGTTCCGGTTAGTTAGTATTCGCTTTCCAAGGAATACTAACTTGAAACCAATAAGACGGGGGTGGGGGGGCTTTCTTTTATTAAAAAAAAATCTTTACTAAATTCTTTTTTCAGACGCGGTTCGTTTATATATGTATACATATATATAACTGATCATCAACTGCAAATGTTAAAAAAAATAGCCAGATTGCAAGACATAGCTTTGAATTTAGTAAATGTGTTTTACATTTTTTCTGAAGCATTAAAACTGTATCTATAAAGGGTGAAAAGTGTTCATTAACAGATATATAACTAAATGATTATATTTTTGACAGTGCTGTTAACTACATAGCCTGATATTAACTTCTTACCTATATCAATACAAATATCTGGATGAAATCTGCGTCGCGAAGCAAAAGTCAGTTCAGCTTAAAATTAGAAAATCAAGGAAATGCAGCTTAATCCTCACAAAAAAAAGGATAAATTGTTCAATTTTTTTTAATATTTACATTATTCTCTTTTTTATATATATATAATCATGTAAAAAAAAAAAAGAAAGGAAACGATATGCCGAAACAGGCGAAGTTTTGATAAATATGATGGAGATTTTTAAGCACAATTTTTTCATCGAAAATATCTTTAGACGCAATAATACGTTAAGAATTTAATAAAAACGGCCAAGAAAATATATGAGTGAGATTTTGATTAAATTAGGAAATCAGATATATTTAATTTGTATAACTTACCTTAAATAATATTGCCCTTTCCACGCGTTTAATTTTAAAAAATTGACTTTAAAAAGATAATACATACAAAAATAATAGTTTATTTCAAGAAAATAAAGTAAGCTTTTTATTTGTTTGCTACTATTGATTGTATAAATAATTATGGTCAATATAATTAATTAATCATTATTAATAGCCGGAAATTAATAATAATCGGTTAATCACATTAATTATAATATAGTAAAAAATTAGTTTTGAAAGGATAAAATAAGTTTAAAATATAACAAGTAGGATAATTTTTTTAAAAAAAATTAATAATTCATGAAAAATAAGAAATCAATTCATAAATAAACGTGTAATTATAAAGTGATGAAGTCACAAGGCATACAATTATGCAAACTTCAACCATATTGCATAACGTATTTTACTTTATAAAATTAAAATGAGAGCATCTAGTAAGTCTGTATCAAAATAACTATCTTTAAAAGTTCCGTTTTTATAGAAATCTGCACGAAATCTCTAAATTGAGGAAGTTTGTTAAATCAATTGACCAATTCTTAGACAAAATAATATATTTTTAAACATTTTTATGCCTTTATATGAATTTTCTGTAAAATACAAAATCTGTAATTACAAAGTTAATGAATAGTGGCTAAAGTAATTATATTAAACTAAACATAAAATACTATGCTGCTAATAGTGTCATTTATAGTCATATCTAAATTTTAAAATTCGCTATTAAAAGTATTTTATTGCAATGAATACTCACCCCCCCCCACGAAACAGATAAAATATGTGATTTTAAATATGTAATAATGATTCCTATCAATCTATTTTTTTATTCTAAAACCATTTTTATAAAGTAAAAATACTATCAGCTGTACAAGATTAGTAGCATTTATATTTATGTGTAAATATGTATAAACGCATTAGGTATATTATATATTTCTAGTACCAGAATTAAGATTGCACAAAATGCCAAGTAAGAGAATATTATCAGGAATATATTTGATAAAATTCCAAACTTCTTTTACTTCTCACTTAAAGGAGAAAAAATCTTTCCAAGCAATAATCGAACGCTAGGAATTTGCGATTTGTTTTGATTCAGCATTAATAATAATAATAAAAAAAAAACTAAATGAAAGTTAGGGTTAGAAAGAGTTGCGCGATGTTCAGATATTTTAAAAGTTACCATCTGAAGTTCAATGTTATCATCAAAATCTTGTACACGAACTTCCGCATTCCTATCTATCTAAGAACCAGATTTTTCAAAATTCAACTATTAGTTTCAACTTCACATTGCAGTTGGAGTATAATAAATAAAAATTACATCATAAAAAGACGATCAACTAACAATACCTCATGGTAAGTCAGCACAATATATGTTAGCAACGATAGGACTGAATTTAGATAAGAGGAAAGAGTGAGAATGTCGCCATTTGCATACTGACGCGGAAATCTTTAAGGATATTAAAAAATTAAAAGGAAATTTAGTCATATGATTCATTATTTGGCGATTTTAATTATGGTGATCTGACATTCAAGACTAGCCACCATCATATCAATTTTCTATTTTCTATATACTTCTTTTAAAAAAATAGTGCATGACTGAAAAAGCATAGCGTATTCGAATAAATGTCCTGCATCTCTCCATGTCATAATCATTAATATATATTTTATATTATAAAAGAGATAACGGAATTTAAAGTAAGAACAGTTATAAGAATAAATTAAATATATTTAGTCCTTGTAGAACTCCTTTAATATGCCCATTGTACAATAAAGTTTCAATTATCCAAATAAATTGAGGGTCTGCTCTGATCTGGGTAAATGTCGAGAAAAATTTGTTTCTAACATGTAGAAATGCAATTTTGCTTATACATTCATTTGAATATAAGTTCCCTGAAATCTGCCCTGAAGTATCATTTAGTCACTTGTTTAGTTATCTTATTCGTTTTTATGCCGGATTACTTTGTTTGTAGATATCTTTCCTCCTATTTCCTCAAAGTTATCAGGATAGCTGGAATTCGGATGATCGAAGTTGTATAACGAATTAAGGAACATGATGGTAAAGAAAGAAAAAACGTTCTATTCCCGATTCATTAAGCTTCCAGCTTTTTTCTTCTGATTATTAGTACAAAAGGTTATTGTTTTTAATTTTTAAAATCTTGTACAACACAGACACACACCTGCTAATCAATCACTCAGTTAAGGTATTTGAGATTTACGGCTATACGAAATTAAGTTCAAAGTAGCTCATTACTATTTTTTTACCTGACATTCCGTATAATTATTTAGAAAATTCCTTAATTTACTAATATTACAGAAAAATATTAATATTACTATTATGAAAACAATTGCAACCATTATAAAGTATTAAAATAATATTTTATAATAACAGTCCTATCATTTAGGCATTAGAATCTTCTATCGTAGAAGATAACTATTGCGATTCGTTTTTAATTTCCAGTTTAATTTTTGACTATTTTTTGTTCTTTGTCAAATAGTTAACTTTCTTTTTAAAAGCATATTTATTTACTTATACAATTTAATTGCCTTTCATATACAGCTGTTTTTCTTTCAATTACTATTGAAAACTTTTTAATAAAACGAATTTAAAAACATCTTCCAACATTTAACACTTATTTCATTCCTTTTATGACGCATTACAAAGAATCCTGTATAACTATCAATTTCCAGAAGCCCTCTTTATTTCATTCTCTTGGCTCAACAATTAAATGTTTAACTAAGATGTAATCCTTTTGCGCGGAAATAAATAATATAATAATCTTTATATTATTTAATACACTCATTAGCATGCAAATGTTATTTTGGTCGAATAACAAACGCAAAATTTTAAAGTATATTAAGTATTTATGTGGAATTAAAGTTATATAGCTCATTACAGTTAGGGATTGCAATATCGGACCAAAAGTTCAATACAGGTATACGGTATTTTTTAGATCTTTATACCGGGATACCGGTTTAAATACAGGTGGTAGAAATTTTAGAAAAAGAAAACTCAGACGTATCTTTGTTTTATTTGCCAGATTTATTAGAGAGTGTATCATTAAAAATAATTTGTAACTTATAAATTATAACAGTATATAAAGAATCACAAAAAAGTAAAGGAACCTCTTATTTATTTAAATCATAAAACAGTGTAAATATCACAATTTTGTTTGTGATACTATAACAAAATTTTGAAATGTGAATCAGAAAAAACATGATTCTACTGTACTGTCCTTAATTCAGGATCGTACAACTCAAAAATTAACAGTTGTCTAAAACGCTCTATTGGCACCTACGCCAGTAGGTGGAACTGTTAGCAATACGCGATATATTTTTGATAAAGCAGATTTTTGTATTGTATTTTGGTATGTTGACATTTTTTCTATTTATCACTAATTCTATAATCTTTATTCAAGTGACATTTCTTTTTCAGTATAGATATCAGTGTCACCATAATCTTCGATAACTGTACCGAATTCTTCCAAATGTGGATAGGTTTGTGGTTAAAATTTTTAAAGAAAATTTACAATAAATTTGATCAGATTTCAATTGGCTAATGTATTTTCTTCTTTTTATTTTTCAAAATCATTATAACTATATAAATACCACAAGGCATTTTCTATTTCGGTATGTCTTTCTTCTGTGCGATTTTTCAATGTAATATATGTAATTCTTCAGGTAGTGATGCGTGCTGTTCTTTCAGTGATTGGAATATGAAATTTATAGTTGCGTTAGCTGTTAATAAATTTTATTATCTCTTAATTGTACGATGCAACTTTGCTTTTACTGTCTAATTAATTTCGCCCGTTAAGGTGACGTGTTAAAACGTGTGCAATTTTGCTATGTTGGAGATCCCTGAACATGTAATGGAGACAATTTAAAAAATGCCTAGTAAATATCGAAAAAACAGTATATAAACTTCTGAATACCGGTATTACAAAATTGTACAAATGGCTCAAAATACTTGTATTCGGTATTGCAATCTCTAGTAGTAGTAAATGCTTAATTTTCTTATTTTTTTGTATTAAACGTCGTGAAAAATAGTTTTGCAAGGTGAAGGGAAGATAACTGGAACAAATTTAAGCCGCCCCTTATTTAAAATATTTGAAAAGGGATAAGATTATTATATTAGAAGGTGAAATAGAAAAAGAAGCAAATATTATATTTTGATGATGAACGATTTTAAAAATTGCATCATGTAAAATTATCATTATTCTCAAATGCAGGCATTACTATTGCGATTTGCAAATATAACAATGATCTTCAGCTGCGTAATTAAATTAAGGTTTGCAAAATAAAAATAAAATTTCACAGCAAATGTTAATGCATAAGTTAGAGCAGAATTTATTTAAAAATCCATATGCTGAATGATTACGATTCGATAAATAAGGGAAATATGTGTAGAGGATAAGAATAACAGAATTTTTGGTTCATTAACACAGAAATAAATCAAAACTCATTTCGAAAAAAAAAAAAAAAAAAATCCTTTTCATCGTATTACCATTGACATCAAAATTCTCTTAATTTGTTTTATCCAGACTAAAATAAATAATAAATTCTTTGTTAGAAATGCAAATAAAAGATTCATTTTCTTAGTAAATAAATAATGGATAATCAACCAAAATGACAAACACACATATATATTCATTATATATACATAGATAAATGCATATTACATATAATGGAACAAAGATAATTTGAAATTGTTTTTTAATAAGTAGAACGCTAAAATTTCTGCATCCAAACCTATTTTGGTTTATTCAAGTTAATAATACGAATTGATTTATTTCTAATTTGTTTTCATTAGTTTAACAGTTTGCGGCTTTTTACCTTGATAATCGTACGTGTTTTAGTTAATAGTTAGCTCTTAATTCATTCAGGAATTTCATAAAAATACATCCAATGAAAAAAATAATTTAAAACAAATTCAAAGCTTTATTGCCTGTATAGTTCAAAAATTGTTTTCACTGTCCATTTTCGGACCAAATTTTTCATGCTGAAAATTATGAATGAATAGAAATTTTATATAGGTTTCGTTTATTTCGAAGTGTTCATGTTGCATTGTGTACGATGTATACGATAAAAGATAGAAATTCTAAAATAATAAAAAAAGGAAATATTTTTCAGTCAATTATCAATACAAATAATTTGTTCAATAGCAATAATAAGCCACGCCTATTACTAGAAAAATGCTTAATTTGTATAAGTTCTGTGAACGTAAAAAACATTGACATTATTTCTTTAAAAAAATTGGTTTATTTATGCAAGAAATACAATTATAGCTTCCCATTTTGAGCATAAATTAAGCAGTCATTTAAATAATTTTTTTAATGGTTTGATCAAACACGATTAAGGAGAACAAGTAGTCAATAGCTTTAAGAAAGGACAGATGTGCTGCACAATATTCAAAATAAAAATACCCCGACAGAAATAAAAAAATAATAAGATTTAATAAAAAAAATACATTATGAAAGTAGACGATGAAATATCATTGATATGAACAGAATGAGGGTTTCATTTATTTCCATATTATATATATATATTACAAAAGTCAAATTGAATATTAAATGAATTTAAATTAGGGGTGTATTATTACCAACGATTTTAACTAAATATTAGAAGAATATTATTAAAAATAATCTTTTATTATTTCAGAAAATAAAAACCATAAAAAATAATTATTTATCTCAGTTTAAACTAGATACCTCTTTTTATCTTTTAATTTTTATAAAGAAATTTTCAAATATTTCAGAATGTGAATTTGAAATCGAATTAACAATTTCAAAATTAATATTTTTTTTCTACCCTCATAAAAAAAGTATAGAATGTGATAATTTTTATCCCAAATAACGTTGTTTTAAAATCTGCTTCATATATATATATAGCTTTATCCTATGTACATAAAAAATTGGACACAAAGAGCAATTTTAAACGTTTTTTCAAAAATTGACTACAGGTGATTTGCAGTAAGATCACCAGAGAGTATTTTCAGTGTTTATAATGTCGTGTGATACAAGGATATTCATTCATTATGAATTTTATTATCAACAGCAATTTGTTTATACGTTAAATATGAGTAAAATGAGTAATAATAAAAATAGCAATATGGTACTTAAATTTTTTTTAAAGAAAAAGTAAAAATGAACTGTGTTTTTACTTTTAAATATTACAAAAATGTTTTATGATTATAAAAACAATTATACTCTTTCTAAACAGGAAAATTTAAATACAAAATAAAAAGAGAGAGACAGAAAACAAACCCGTTATTCTAAATTTATTATTAGTATTTTTTTTTTCATTACTTTTATAAAAGGAAAACCCCAGTATAATTTTAAATGATAAAAATGCGCAAAAGCATATATTCCAGCGGTCAAGAACCAAACAACTGAAAATAGGCGTAAAACATACCGGAATGATATGATCTTTTTATAATATAGGACTTGATGGCATGATTAAAAAAAAAATTCATCAGATTCTAATACTGCATAAAGAAAGCATATGTGCAAGTTATGAAAAGAAACATAATTATAAACAAATAAAGTTTATGTTTATAATTATCTTAAAATAAATTAATGAAATAGAAACAATATTGTAAAATGTTAATATCATGATAAATAAATAATATAAAGATGTTTATATTATGCTTGCAAGATCCTTATATTAAAAGCTGAAGATAATATTATATCAACCAATAGGATTTTAATAAAATGAATAAAAAGGAAATAATTGACACTCAAAACGGGATTAGACTAGCTTTTTTCTTCAGAAATGCTGAGAAAACCCATACAGACTGTTTTAACCTAAGTTAAAATGATTAAAAGATTGAAAGTAGTAAACACAAATTTAAATAAAAATTAAATATATGCACACATAATTTATATATAAACCTATAATTCATTTATGTATAAATTCTTGTACAAATGTGAATCGTAAAATCACTGCATTATTTAGAAAAGGGAAGAAAATCTACTACAGACTAAAATATGAACACACCACTCTATTATTTAGATCAGAAACAGAAAAATCTATTTCCGATTATATGAACCAGAGCTTATCATATCTGCTTATATAGGTAAGAAAAGTAAGAATCTACCAAAGACTATAGAGTGAATTTAATTTATAATAGCTGCATAATTTTTAAAAAATGATGAAACAAAAACTATTGTAGACTAAAATATGTAACCATTTTCATTGTGAATCACTATCTCGCAATTTTGTCCATTTCCTCTAAGTTTATAGTCCATTAAACTTTTCCAACCTACATATTAAAAGATATAATTTCAACAAAATACAGATAAATGAACACTAAACACCTGTGACCACCATAGAGGAAAAAATATATAAACAATTCGATGTTTTATATCGAAAACATTTCTCTAAGACGAAGATAAATTATCTCATACAAAAATATAAATACAAAAATTTAGAAAATGAAAACACATGCCAGAAAAAAAAAGTGGTCGAATAGCATATCGAACTTGATTAATGCAGCAAAACTATACTGAATTATCCGATGATGGTAGTTTAGAAACAAAGTAATTGACGGTATGGTTGCCAAGTATAAATATAATGACCATGCTTAGAACAAAAGAATGACAATATCAATTGTATCTAGCATGCGCGCAAACAACTTAAGACTGTTATTAAGGAGGAAACAAAAGAACAGGATGGGAACAAAGACGATTAAAAAATAACCTAGTTACTAGATAGAGGTATATAACAAACAAAACTACAACAAGTGCAACAAAAATGATGTGAAACAAAAGTTTTAAGATATAAAAACTGAATTCATTAGTATAACTGAAAAATGCCGAATTAATAATAAAACAAGAATTTTGTTTGGTTTTTAAATAAGTATAAAATTTATACTTGTATTTCAATATATATAAGTAAAAAATCATCATCTCAGAAGCCAAATATTTGTTTTTGATGCGATTAGTTTACAAATGAATTACAATGAATATTTATAACCAATAAATCTGAGGGGGGAAGTGTCTAATGAGAAAAAAAAAAAATTAATGCTTCACATATAATCTTAGTAAGTTTCAAAATATGTTCATCTCTTTGGCTTCAGATCTCTGAAACAATTAATTCACTAATTCTTCCAAAATTTAGAGCTTCGAATATTTAAAAAATATTTAAACATAAACAAGCATATGTACATATATTAAAGGAATGTTCAGCAAAAGTATATTCAAAATTACTAAGCATATAAGTATAACAAAAAAAAAAGTCACAAAATTAATAAACGCATTAGTAGTTCGAAAAAATTACAGTCTAATACAAATTTAAGATAATGCACGAGCACGCAGAAAGGTGGGGGAATCAGATATAGTTTTGTCTTTTTAAAATACTTTTTTTTGCTTACCTTTTTTGTTACCGGGAAAAATATTAGTATGTTCTGTAAAATATAAATTTAAAAAAAATTCGCATTATCACTTTCACTACTCGTAAAAATCATCTATTTATCAATTTATTATATTTTTGTACTTTCAATAAAATAACGGTGTTATTCTCAAATTCGCAAAAATATTTATCAGGGAAGCCAAATTAAAAAAATTACGGTGGGAATGATGAGGATCCACAATTACTATTATCATTCAAACTAAAATGCACACACAGGAACCGTGTTCTAATGTGCAAAAAAAAAAAAAAAAAAAAAAAAAAAAACCACGTAAAAGTATTGCCATTCAGAAAGAGCAAACAAAAACATATAAATATTTTTATAAATCATACCTAGAAATAGATCGTAGTTCTTTCAAAACAGAACTACAATCATACACAGCACATGCGTCTAAAACTTGCTCTAATTCATTAGTTTTGCACCTAAATTTCCTTACAAAATGGATAATTAAATGTTTCTCTTTAATATTGAAATTTTTCACAAAAGAAATGTACACACACTTCCACAATCATATTTCTTGTACGGTTATGCTCAAGCACATAGAAATTAAGTAATGTCTGTCAGTAAGATTTAAATATAAAAGCTTTCTGCCTAAAAACTCATACAATGAATGACGTAGCTTTTAAACATCAATTACATTTCTATGCCGCCAATAATATATACTTTGTGTTAGCAGATTTGTTAATCTCAAAATTAACAACCAAATTTTTTCCCCACTCCATCATTTCCCTTTTATTTATGGAAAAACAGCAGTAATCATGATTCTTTTTGTTTAATTCTTTAACACACCAACACTACTGACACTTTTAAATACAAAAATGCAGTGATAATAAAGTAAGTAAATAAAAGTTTAATAAATGAAAATAGAAATTGCAATTTTAAACAGTTTTTAAAAATTAAGATAGCATTTCTCAAGAACTAATAATATTTCAGAATCAATAGAAAATATGCATTGCCAAATTTTCGCCATCAGGTCATGGCCTAAATAGAGTAGAGTAGAACAATTCCTAATTTCAAAAAATCTTTCAGCAACCACAATTTTTCTAAAGATTCTGTCAAATATATCCGGTAAAAATTGTACAGAAACGGATTTCAAATTATTTCATTCAAAACTACGCAATAAGACGTTTAAATGATTTCTTTTTTATCTAATATTATTCAGAACTTGAATCTTGTATTAATTTCCTATATTCAGGGTAGATGCAAACTTTTTCTTACTAAAATAAGGTCGTGATCATTTTACCTCCATTGGAAAGGAAAGTGTTTGAATAGAGCTATTCTCTGCGATTCCACTTATAGAGTCGTGACTCACAATTAAAGAACTTCCCTTTAATACTAAAAGTTGAACCTCAATTATTTTTGCAATGAAACTTATAATTTGCTATATAATTGTTTCCATTTCATGTCCTATTTTTTCAGGTGTCATTCATATAATGCCTTATGAATCTTTGATTCAAGAGGCCACACACAAGGCCGAAGGGGTATATTACATCAAATTAATGGAGAAGTAATTTTGGGGAAATGCTATAAAAAAATAACAGCACAGTTATTTTTTTTCAAAAAATACAGTTTCCTTATTTATTTATACTTCTAAAATGAATATACGAATTTGAATTAATTGGAAACTTTATATCAGAATGATAATAAAGTAATAAATCTATTCAAACATTATCCATATTTCACTAATGATAATCCGGTTACACAGAAAACAATAATTGCAGATAAAACTGGTGCCAAATTGGAATAATTATTAGTTTACACTGGCTCTCACATACTTAATATTTAGTTTTTTTTTTTTTTTTTCTTTCTAATGGTATCAACTGTGAAAATATAAAAAAATATTCAGACGTTAATATATGAGCAGGTCTAATTTATTTATTTATTTTTGATATGAGAATTGTTCACATAAATCAACTCACATCAAATTTATTTTCATCACATAATGCAAGCAAATTCAATTGAAATTATCGATATTATATTTAAAAAACTACTAATACAATTGGTTTCTTTTAAATGTGAAAATATCAATATTCAGAAAATTCATTAATAATTTTGAAAATAAAAGTACCAGCTCATAATTTTTAATTTATTATTGAATTTACTTTACAAAATCAACAAGATATATCAATTTTATACAATCCAAATATTCAATTTTGACTTTTTTTTAATACACTAACTTTGTTAAACTTTCTAATATCCGAATAATTATTTTTAATTAACACCAATATTTTTTGACACTCTGGCAATTTAAAATTATAGAATCTTAAAAAAATCCATCGAATTGTCAAGACTTACTACCAAAAAACGGAAGTTTACTTCACTAATGCTAGAATTTCATTATTTTTTGATTTCCAGAAATCGTAAATAAAGTTTCTAAAATAAATTATAATGCTTTTATTTTCGACATGTAAATAATAAAAAAATCGATGAATGATTATATTGATTAATTCAGTATAAATATTAATTTTAATTCATGAAGGGAGAGAAAGATTTGGATGCGAAATATTTCAAAACTGCAAAACTATTAAATAATGAAATAAATTTTTACTGTTTAAAATATATATTCAAAACAACTATATCGATAAAAAGAAGCTTAAATTCCTAAAAAGATCAACTCCATTCATCACCAGACACATAAATATTTTACATAAATTTTTTATGAGCAATATATTTAAAGAAAATTTAAGAATCAGAATCACTTACATACCCCTAGCTCCAGATATCTAACAATGGAAAAATATCGTAAACATTCGATCAAAAAATCATAAAAATTATTGATTTCCTTTATTATTTAATTTATTAACTGCAGAAGTTAAAAACTCAAAACATCAAGAGTAAATTTCATATGAGAAAATGTTAATGAATTACTATGATATTTAGCCTATCATAGTTCAAGAAGCAATAAGCAAATTCAGGAACAAAATTCCATAACAATCTTTAATACAAAAATCATACCTAAGAAATTCATAAAAGCTAAGTATAAGCGTATTTGATAAGTTTAGATGAAGTCTTCATGTATAGTTACGCAAAAAAGTATTAATTTCGATTTTTCTTCACACACAAATTTCTGCGCTTTCACAAAAAAATAAATAAATAAATAACACTTTTAAATGCAATAATCACCATTATTAGTATCACTAAATTTCAAATCATAATTAAATAATAAATAAACGGCAACAGAATTTCACTGAAATTACACTCTTTTGCAATATTATGCAGAAATTCCATTTCATTTTTTTATAACCGATTCTACATTTCATAATAATTCTATGAAGACAATACATAAAAATGTATAGAATTTTTTTTTTTAAAAAGTCAAAAATATTGCTACCTTTATCAAACATATAAAAAATATGCACAATGATAATAACAGTTCTTATCTGCAAAAAAAGTAAATAAAAAATCAAATATCTTTAACATTTAAAAAAAAATATGTTTGATAATTTACTCTTTGCATCAGCTAAAAAGTAAAATATATTCTTACTTTTATGCAACATGTACAAAAAAATATGTATGATGATTCAGGCATTCTGTTCAACTAAAAATTAACTTTTAACATACAACTCTGAATGAAGTAAATATTCTGACGAGATAATTCAAGATCAAGAAACACGGCACTTACGGCTGTAATGAAAAATCTTTTTTTTTTTTTAACCAACGGTATTTCACCTCAGTAGGTAGAAGAAAACAATAAATAATTTGAAGAAATTCTTAAAATCCAAGAGAAAAAGCAGTTCGCAGGGCCAACGTCTATCAGCGTAAACAACAAAGCAGAATGTGAATTCGCAACCGCTGGGGCAGAGGCCTCTACGAAAGGGAAAGGGGCCTTGTAAAGGAACAGGTTTCCCGTACGGGAGGGTCCCGTCAAGGCCGTGGTGTCAGTGAATGCAACTCGGAGCCATGTCAGGGGCTTTTATTTTACTGAAGTTGATGGCTTTTCAACTCAGGACACCTGCCCGCGGATGGGGGCCTTAAAGAAGGGAAAACCAGCAGCCCAAAGGCAGGAATAAGAACACGCGATTCTGTCGAAAAGCATTCCACGCATCTTGAAAGAAACATCATTCCGTAAAGTAGGAACGTATCGTTTGAGTCGGCATATGCGATATTTGTACAAAGTTTGTTCGGAATATCTTGGGAAATAATATAATTTGACATATTACTTATTGCTTTAATTTGAACAAAAGTGATTCCATATTATGCGTATTATTACGGCACGAATTAAAAAGAAAATATCACTACAGAACTGCCAACAATTTCCGAATTTTATAAAATAAATTATGTATTATTTCCATTTCGACATTCATAATTTGTTGCAAAATAATTTCAACAAAAATAAATCAATATAAAGTATGGTGAATATTCTAATATAGTAATTTTAGAGAATTATATATACCTCTACCTTATTATAGAAAGAAAAGAATTAAAAGATGAAATAAATCTTTCACTCGTCGATGAGGTATCATTTACTTATATTTTCAAAGAGTTTTTATAATTATATTAGTAAAAAAATTCGAGATAAAATGTTTTTTTTTAAAGAAATATGTTAATAATAATAATAAGCATATACAAGCAGGCAACATTAAAAAGATGAAGTCCACAACAATAATGGAGGTGTTTGGAAGTTTAAAAAACGAATTAAGAACGCAAATGAGGAACGAATACAAAAAATATTTTTATCCTTTATTCGAAATTCTAAATATAAACTATCACTTTTACATTTCAACGAACATCACGGATTCGAATTCCGGACTTTGAAAATACTTTCATCCATTCCTTAATATTCTTCATGTTAAGGGTAATTGACAAACTTAAAACGCAGTTATCACTTTCGATTACAATTAAGTTAAGTGAAAAGCAGATAAATATACTATTGAATCGAAAACATTAATTATAATTAAAAAAACTTTTCTAGTAAAAATATTCCAATAAAAAAATGCCATTAGTCAATATTAAGAACGGAGAAATAGTGAAAGATTTCTTTCCGCTTTATAAACGAATTTTTAAAGAATTTTTTTATAAATAAAATTATTACTAAGCACCTATAATTGTAGATAGAGATTTTTTTTTTCAATGAATAACTTTTAATCTTTATTTTAGAACTCAAATATATAAAAAATTCATAGTTCTATAAAAAAAATAAATGTTACAGAAATTAATATTCAATTCTAAATTAATGAAAGAAAAATATTTTTCTTCAAATAGAATTTTACAGTTCCATCACTTGGAATATTTCCCCACAATCTACTATGGTTTAAAACATTTCAATTTCAGATTATAATATTGGAAATATCGATGGCATGCACATATGTGTCTGCGTGAAACATAAAGTATGTACATAAATATTAAAACAATAATAGGAGTATAGATAAAATATAGAATTCAAAATATTACGAATAAATTTTCATAATGTATTCATAATTTCAGATGGGACATGCGAAAAACTATTATAACAGGAATATCAAATCTATTTGAGAGTTGAATCTTTTAATTTTATTCGTCATGAATTTCAATTTTTTTTTTTTTATCACCAATCATATTAAATTTCATTTCCTCCCTATGCACATTTCAAATGAGTATATTTCTTGAAAAAGTAGACTAGTTTTAAATAAAAAATGCCTTTAAAGTTTTTCAACTGAAAGTTCATTTGTATCAAGTTAGAAGTATTGTAAAAAGGAGAAAAACACTGTTTTCTCTTATAATAATAACACGAAAATAAATAGTTATATATAGAATATAACCAATAAACTTTTTTTCAGCTGAGATTATATATAGATAGTATCGTTACATCCTACCATACTATAAAATCAATATAAAACTAAGAAAAGAATAGAAGTGACTTACAATTTTAGTTGAACATTTGTGAAACAAATTAATAAAAATTCAGATTACCTTTACAATAAAATAAAAATACATTTCGAACAGAATTTAGTAAACATTAAAAGAGCACAGCTCAGATTATTTCATTAATGACAAAAGTTTGTAAGTTATAAAAGAAAAAAAAATCTAAAATGCAAAAGTGTTAGAGGTGTTTTAGAAATTTATTATTTGAATTTCTTTTGTGATCAGTTTAGTAAAAGATTCCAACCATAAAAAAAGGAAAGGAAAGGAATAAAAGATGAAATATTTATTGATGATTTATAATAGATTCCTAAATTTTTTTTCTGCTATATAATTAAATAATAAGTTGCAAATACAGTATAAAAAATGTAAAGTAGATTTGAATTTGATAATGCTGTAGGCTTCATTCAAATGTCTTATATATATATATATATATATATTGGGTGTGTGTGTTTAAAATTATTCTTTATCACAGCACACATACAAAACATGTATTTGTAATACGATTGCAATCTTTTTGTGTTCAAATGCAAACAACGCAAAGTATTAAAAAATGTTTTTAAATAGATTTTTGAAAAATTTCTTGAAATCAAAGAAAGAATTGTATGTGAATAAAAATGATATAATTGAAAACAGATTTTTTGAATTATAAATCGGATAGGAATTATTTTTGTACAATCATATTCCCTGAAGCTTGAAAGGAAAATCGTCAACACTTCAATTAATTTTAAATTACAAATTTTTAACTGAAATTTTGAGAAATATCTTTCATAGCAAGGACTTATAACTGGGGAAATAGCTACATTCCGAATTTCACTGCTATAGGTGCCGTAAAATGTTCCGAACAATTCCTGAAGAATGATAACCAATTTTCCATAAATCGCAATTTGTGTGATATCCAGTTTTAAAATAGTTCATGACAACAAAGCAGGAATTTCAAAAGCGGAAAAAAAAAAAAAACTGTTATGATTAATCTGTAACAAATTATCTATAAGTTAAATCAATGCGATCTTCTTAATTTCAGAAATCAATCCTATCACCAAATTTGTTTTAGAAATAATAAGATTTTTGTTTTCAGAAATTACTGAAGATTGCATTGATTTAACCTATCAATAAATTTCTTTTAGAATTTATAAGTTAAATCAATGTAAGCTCCAGTATTTTTTTGTTAATGTTATTTTATTAATCTATCTACATTTATAAACGCTAATGTACGAACTGCAGAAATAAGAGTTATTTCTGTAGGAAAGCGGATGGAAACAATAAAATATTAACAAATCATTATACTAATTTACGAATATTTTATTAAAAGTTTTTATACTGCATTAATTCAAAGCATCACTTCGTTAATTAACAGTGCTGCATATTATTTTTAGAAATATTCAGAAGTTGTTTCTCCAAAAAAAAAAAAGTACATGCAGTTAGAGGAAAAGATAGAAAAGAAATTAAGAAACAGACTTCGATCAGAAGGTTCAATCGTGCGTAAAAATAGATTTAACCATCGTCAAATAGTAATAGTTACGACTTGCTTACAAAAGCTGATGTCCATATCCTCCAAACACAATTAACTTTTATATTTTTAAATGTTGTAAAGAAATTCAAACATTGACCAGTTTAACAATCAATTCTGTAGTGGGTTTCTTTCGCTTTTATTTTGTAAAAAACACACTTCTTTTTTTAATTTGCCGAAGAAAACATGAACTGATTCAATTTAAGTCATTTCAAAAAGTAAGTTCAATTTTTTAATGCATTCCATAAATTACTTTAAGTTCAAAAAGTAAATAATTTTGGGGAACAAAATGGTCACCAAACGTGACTAATACTGAAGAATTTAACAAGCATGCTCATTGACAAATGATATTTGAATTATTACTGAAACGCATACTTAAGTTAAAAAAGAGACTCAAATCAGTTGAGTATTAAAATATGCAATGAATCCATACTTGAATAAATAATAATTATCGCCGAATGAAACAATCATTTCTTCGAATCATAAAAATGTTTTTCTCAGTTAAGATTAACTTTCAAATATTAAAAAAAAAAAAAAAATACAGAAAAGAAAAGAGCATGAAAAAAAATCAATACAACCATATTATGTTAAATTTATTAAAATTTTTTCGGAGATAAATTTCTAATTAACAACGAAAGAACATTAAGCTAAAACAAGTCTTGAAAATAATAATGCCATAAGCTCAAAAATCAGCAGAGAATACACAGTATAAATAAATGAGTTAAAAAAAAATACTTACATCATCAGTTAGGCGAAAGTCAGTGTCGATACTATTAATTTGTTTCAAATTTATTTATTTGAATTACCTAGTAAAAAAAAATAAAAAATCTACGATTAGAAAAGAATAAATATTTTTTCACTGAAATAAATGAAATAAAAAAATTAAATAAAGAATAAGATTAAAAAAAAAAGAAAACTGCAGAAGTAAAATTGTTTAATTGGCGATTTAAAAAAAAATGTTTTTGGAATTATCAATTTATTAATATTTAAATGAATTTTGTAAACAAATTCAAACATAAACAATTCTGTGATAAAACACTGTGCGCTAATATTTAAAAAAATATAACATCAATTACATTAAATCAAAATAAAAATTAAAGAAATGTTAAGAATAATCGCTTTTTCTGTGTGTATTTACTATTCTTTAATAACGCATATTATTTTTGGCGATACTATTTTTACGTAAAAGATTTAAAAACATATAAAACAGTTTCTGGATAAAAAGCTAAGCTAAAACGTGTTGCCAACGCGCTCTCTCTTATGTGTGTTTTTAAATGTCTGTGCAAAAGAAAAACTGGTCGTGGTAACTTCGAAATCGTCTGCTTGTACTACTGAGAATAAAAGAAACGATTTCACTGGAATTTCTTTTTACTTATTTACAATAATTATTACTATATACATTTTTTTTTAGCTCTCAACTCAAATCATTCATTATGGCAGTAAACATATTGACCGTATTCAAGTTCAGGATCTAGCGTAAATTTTAAAACGAATAATTTCAAGAATTCAATTTGACAAATCGCGTCATAACACGGCTCTTAATATAAAGTAAAAATTTTATTGGAATACAGCCGAACAATAAGAATTTAAACTCTTTCATTCCTGAAATATCAAGTATCTATTTCGGATGCATTGATTTTTATTCATGCCATTCTTGTACGATGGTATGTATATATACCTGATTTTTTTCATATGTTGTAAATTACAATATTAATGAAACAAAAGAAACTTGTTGCAAATAAATTTTTTTGTATCCTTATTTTTTTTTTCGCTTAGCTGTTCTATAATAAATAATATATCTAATACACATAAAATATTTCATAGAGCAACATTTCTATATTTTGACAAGGTTGCATTTTAACTTCAGAACTTGTTGGTTTTGGAGTTCTCAAAAAATTACTGATTTCCGCAAGTCAAATGTTTCCCACTTAGTTATCACGGATTTATTAACAAGAATGATGTATTTGTAAGGTGATGCTGCATTCAAATTTGTATTACAGCTTTTTAAAAATTATAACTGTGATACCCATGCCATTCGCATCATTGCCTTTTAAAGATTAAGAACAGCATACTATTTAATGTCTAACGACATGAGTTTCGAACAGTAACTGAAATTTATCTTCTTTCTTTTCCCATTATTTATGATTTCCACATATTTATAACCTCAGATTTATTTTAACTATAGGATTATCTGCCAAATTTACCTGTCGTTACTTTTAATCAATCTTTTTCTATCTGCTCTCATGTTGACAGCATCATTTAGCGTCATCTTAGACTCGATTTCACCATGGTAAAACTGAAGGCAAGTTAAAAAATACAAGTAATGATAGATAAACTGTAAAATGAATACTGCAATATAGCAGACTTTTAAGAATAGCATGTTAAACTAAGTGTACTCATGATTTTTTTAAAATTAAAATGACCAGTTCATGTATAAGGAAGATTGAAAAATATTCATATGTAATCAGTATGTGATTCTTATCCAAATATTTTCTTTGGAAAAAAAATGCCGAACGTAAGTTGATTTCCCAGATATTTTAATACATATAAGATATATCCCGCATAGAAAGAAAATAACACATAACATAGAAATAAACTTACTCAGTTATCACGCTATAAATAGCGGTAAATGGGATTTTTTCGGTTAAAAATGAGAAGAAAATAATTTGAATGGATAAACAAACCATTTCCGTATTACATAATGTTATAGTAAAGCAAATGTAATGTGCCTTATTGATACCGATTTTCATTCTGCCTGGATAGAGTGCTTAGGATGCAACCTTCATGGAAGTGGAATCTATTTGTAAATAGATAGAACCAAATAAGCAAGCCGAGATCAGAGTAAAAATCAGTCATGGTTTTATCTCTAATTGCTGATCATAAATCACTTTATCTGACCATTGGGACGAGTGATATACGGCCTGACCTTTCTCTCTTTTCACTCTCACGCTGTCAAACAAGGGAAAGTATCAACACCACATGGCCACAGTGATAAATTTCTTTCAGGACATCCCACAGTCGCAGTTCCCGTCGCCTCGTCACTGACCACAGCATACTTCCCTATCAAGTTTCAAGCTGAGCTTCTTAGTAGCACTCCCATGCACGAAGAAATGGAGAGTTGGAGAAAATTAGGTCCACTTTGATGCAATTTTCAATTGAAACATTTTTTTACTATTATATAAAGACTTATTAACAATCTACGTATAAGTAAGCGTATTAGAAATTTGCGAAAAATTTATTTCATTCATAACAACAACAGAATACACATATTTGCAGTGCCAATAAATATAGCGTTGGACTAATACTGCCCTCAATTTCACTTTAAATTATTCAATATTTTTGAAGTATGCCCTTGAAGAAAAGAAATAATTTTGTTTATTGAATTAGGAGTGTTAAAAATTTTTTTTAAAGACACAATAGAAAAACATCCAATTGTATTCACTGCTTTACCATTACAAATGGTATTTTGAAATACGTTAAAAAGACCTATTCCACAACAACGTACGCTTTCATTAAATTACATGGACGGAAACTTGCTATTCAGTTGCAATTCCAAGTAGCGATACAATAGATATTTATATAAATATTATATGTATATTTTTACAAATAGTATACATAAGTTCGCATCTTTGTGTAGAGTATCATTGGCGTATATTTATACACAGTATACATACATTCATAGCTTTATATTTAGTAACGAAATTGTATATTCGATATTCAAACTTGTAATCAGGATTCTACAAATAACTATGTCACGGATCTGAGTATGTAGAGTCACTACTTGTTAAACGGTTACAGCAGCTTCGCGATGTTTCAGAGTTCCGCGATGTGACCAAGTGGTTACAAATACCTTCACATTAAAATATGGAATAACTATTACTAATTTCTTAAGTTTAAATGAACGAGAAAAATTAAATGAACTATTCTGGACGAGTACAAAAAGATCTAACTTTATGAAATGAAGTAATTTTATTCACTTATTTTATGTGACAAAATATTAATTAATAATATTTCGAATACATGAGATATGGTGAAATTTACTGGAATTAAGTTATTTATGTCTGTTTATTGGGGATTGAATTCATTAATTTTTGCATAGTTAGTATTGAGAAATTTACAGAAAAAATTTCATCGGTGTAACACATTATAGCTATCTAGATTCAAAATAGGAATAATTTTATCTCCATATTGGCAACGTTTCGACTGATATCGGTCTTTTCATAGATAAGAAATTAATGCCATTTTGAAAACAAATATTAATGCATTAATGAAGACTGGCTGCTTCAAAACTAAAAACCCTTTTCTTCAGGAAATTTAGATTCATTTGGACAGCATAAACAAAAACATTAGATATTTCTAATATTAACATTAAAAAGTTAAATTTCGAAATGAATTTTCAGCTTTAATTACAATAAATACTTGTATTTTGAAATCTGTATTTTATGTATAGTGCATTAAGCCTCTGTTATTTATTTCTTTATTTTATATTTATAAATAAATACATGAAGACAAAATACAATTTTGAGCAAAAATTTCATTTTTGTTAAAAAAAAAAAAGTATTTTCAGTATTTTAATAATGTATTAACAATTCAAGGCCTACATAAATTTGATTTCGAGACAGATATAACGACATTAATTTTTCAATTTAAATACCTGTGCGATTTTTCGTTCTTTCAAAATGTTTTACCCAAATTTTGTATTCAAGCACCATTTAAAACTTATCACATAAACATAACAGATACATAATAAATGTATATTTCTCAGACGCTTTATTTTCTTGAAAAATTGTGCTGCACAAAGAAAAAATATCTGATTCTGATACCAAATTGCTTCGATCTGTACAACCAATTAATTTGTGATATATAATCGATAACCTCCAATAAAATAACATTCATAATGTTTAAAAGAACATGACTAGATTCTATTTAGTTATATTAAATGTGTAATTTGAAAGTAATACTATAGCTATTTTGGGAAGGAGAAATAAACAACAAAAAGAAATAACTCCAGTAAATAACAAAAATTTATGTCTCACCATTAATATAATTAGTAAGGATCATTATAACTAATCGGTACTTTAAAATTTATCTTGCTTTGATTAAAGTTGTGCAGTTTTATGCATTTATCAGCAAAAACCTCAACACTGTTTTTGAACCGTAATGCTTGCGTGTTCTCGATAATAATAAGAAATAAAGAGTAAATGTGTGCATAATATGACAGCATTCAAGTAGGCACAGAGTTTTGTTTCAGATCTATATATGAAGAATAACAGACATTGTCAGCTCTTGACAGGGAAATTGAGAAAATGGGTATAAAATTGATGTATTTTTGCACGTTGAGCCTACTCAAGTTCTGTGTCTGTTCATTGTAAGCAGATCCAAATAATTTGTTCTGCAATCTAGGGAAGTTTAAAGAAATATGCGTCTAATAAAATGTGATGTTCTCAGAAGATATGACCTTATATTTATACTTTTTTTACTTGATTGAATGCTTATTGCACATGGAAAAACACACAAAGAATTTTACATATTAAAATCTGTTTTTAATTTCATTACTTTTAATTACAGAATGTCCGAAACGAATAGAAAATACCGGCAAATTTATTAATAAACCAGAAAAATTTATTTACATGCAACGTTTACATAAGAAAACTACATTTTTTCCCCCTTTTTAACATAACACTCGCTAATCTCCTTTCTACAACTTTCTATCCTTTTCCTAAATGGCCAAAAAATTTATCAAAGTATATAAAATCAGTTAATAACAGAGTGAGAGTGAATCAAAACAATCATAAGACATAAAATCAAATAGCATAATAATCTTTACAATAAGAAGAGGCGGCCATCAGTTAGAATGCATGAAATAACAGCATTACTTATAAATTTTTTTAAAACTTTCATTAGTATGCGAATTAAATGAAAAACATTGGTATTTACAAAATGATCTACAATTTATAATTATCATTCTTAGAAAAAGGAAAATAGGGTTAACGTAATTTAAGAGATTTTATTTTTAAAAATTACTTATTCAAGGCAGTTAGTTCCCGGAATTTATCAATTCCAACTTTAAATCACAAGAGGTTAATAAAACCAGCAACTCAATGAATCTAAATGATCATTGCTATTACAAATCGGAAGTTATTTATAATCATCCGATTTATACTCGCCACCCATGATAACTTTGGAAATTAAATCGAATAAACAAAAAAAAAATATTACTGTTTAATAGACCATTAAAAAATACATCTACAGAATTTACAGTTCGTGTGTAATTCATATTAATAGCTGAGTAAACGGCACGGAATCTGCACACCTGGGCATCGACCCGCTGGCAACACTTCGGCGATCGTTCGGGTCAATTACAGAACACCAGAAACTCGCAGGTTTGATCCTTTTAACTGAGATACAATATTTTGTTCGAAACATGTTTCCAGGTGTTTAGCTTTAATGTTGGCGCCGCAAACTGAAATTTAATTCCTTTATTCATTTTTTTTTGTCATCTATAAAATGCCAAATAATTTAATTATGCAAAAGGGAAGGAAAAAAAGAATTTTTTTGCTCGCATTTAAACTGCCGTGTTAAAACTGTAATAACCGCGAGTGAAATAATTAACAAGAAACTGGTAATAAAGGAGATTTTTTTTCCTATTTTTATTGCTATTTTTATCTTTACATTCTTTCCAGTTTGTCCCTACCAAAAACTAAGCTTGAAGGAAAAGAAGACTTAATATCTTTCGTTTTGTTACACGTTTGAGTACACTGATAATAATTTTATATTATTAAAAAAAAAAAAATCTTTTACCGAAATTTACTAAAAGTAATACATTTTTTATTTTAATCACTAAATAAGCTTCTTCATTTTATATAAATCCTCAGACATGAAATAACTGAATTCACCATCAAAATATTATACAGCCGCCATGAAATAAAAACGAATAATACAACTCACCCTCATTATTTTCAAAATTTTATAATTACAATGTATCAACCTATCAAATAAATAAAAGAATTTTTATCGTACAAGTGAAAGTGGCGGATGTAAACATTTTTGCTGACTGTGAGTTACCTATATAAATAATGTACTAAGTAAGATATTTAAATATTACAGAATCATTTACAATTAAAAAGTTCAAAGGACGCCGACAAAGGACTGATCCAAAATAATGAATTACAGATTCTTGGTTCAAAATGTGATAATGATTTACTTAAGACTGTAATAAAATTAATTCCATGTGCTTTTTAAAGAAAGTGACGTTTGATTTTAAATTCTAATGATATAATATTGAATTTAATTTATATCTTTAAAATTTCTTCCTTCTAAGTTTAGCCGATACACTAACAAATACATGCAAATACATGCAACACCATCTTTTAAACTTTGATATTAAAAGTCTAAATCCATTAACAAACAAAATATTTAACAGATTTTACTGTATATAAATTCAGTCATAAGTTCTCCTCAGTTATTGTAATTTTCTGATTTAAAATATAATACATACCGTTGAAAAAATATTGGATAACTTCATTGCCTTTAGCTTCAATTAATATTTTTCAAAAAGATTAAAAACAACACAAGGAAGGGAAAATACGTATTCTCTCGGACAAAAATAAAATATTGTGAATATAACATTTTTCTTTTTCAAATACAGGTACTCTTTACATGGTCATGCTCTGTTCCTTCAACTGCACTATGCATTGAAAAATACGTCTATTTACCATGCGGCTTCCTATGTCTAAACGACCATCTCAACACCACTGAACGAAGCAGTATCGACAGAAATTTTACCATGGTTATGTTGAGGGAAGAGGGATCAAACAATTTTGGGTATTAGTTTGTAACTAATACAGCACTTTTCGTACTTCAACTACAAATCCAAATAAATAAAAAGTCTGATAATTGAAAGCAAAGAGATATATATTATCGTTCAGCCATATCCAAGATTGTCATCTTCGTTATATTAGTATATAAAATATAAAAATGTCAATTAGAACGAGGCCCATTAAAATTTTTATATTAATTCGGTAATGAAAATAATAAAATATCATAGCTGTTGAAAAATGCTACGCTAAAAAAAGTTAAGGCAAATCTTGTCTCGAAATATTGTATATTGTTGTTACGGCCAAAATATAGAATAGCCGAAGCTGGTGTGACTCTGTAACTCTGATAACATATTAATACTAATACAATTTTATGTGTATCAGTTTTGTTTGGCATTTTCTAGCATATTAAATCCTTAGAGAAGAATGTATTGTACAAAGATGACTGAGACAGACACATTTACGTTGAAAAAAAATTCTTAAATTAAAAAAATTCAGTATTTTTTTAAAAGGGTCATTTTTAATTTTTACCCTTAAAATTATTAGAGAATAAGAGATATCTTTTAAAAAATGATGTTTTATTCTGAATATTCAAGTAAAAAAAAAATATCGTAACAGCAACGCAGTAAAATAATTAATAAGGATAAAAAACAAATTCTGTGAGCCAAAAACATCAAAAAATTTAAGAATAACTAACAAGAAAGGGAAATACTATACGTAAAACCGTTAACAGCTGATTTTAATTAAGAATATATCGTTATAGTTATAGCACCTTAAATTATAACGATGCAATTAAGTATATGAAAATGAAAGTCTTCAACCCAGCTTTTGTATTTAACTAATCACTTCTGCCCTATCCGAATTTTCAATAACACGGATTTTGATTGCGGATGTTAACGCCGTCAATCAAAAAGACAAAATATTTTTAAAATATAAAGTGAAAAATAATAAAGAGAAATATAAATAAAATCAACTTAAGTGATAAGCATATGTTTATCGAAAACAGAGATAACATATATGGTAATAGTAGATAAATCCGTCGTTCTTCGAATGAAAATGTTTTCATGTATAAAGTTACAAGTAAACAAGTTGCTATTTCATTAGAAGATTCCCTTACACTTTTCGTTATCATCAAGAATTCGTACACAAAAGTTAAAACAAATATATTATGTAATAGAGATTTTTTATCATATTTGTTATATGCTGTTATATATTATCAGCTGTTAACGGTTTTACGTATAGTATTTCCCTTTCTTGTCAGTTATTCTTAAATTTTTTGATGTTTTTGGCTCCCAGAATTTGTTTTATCATTTATCATAATGTGTGAGGCGATTAATAAAGTTTGGATTTTTTTAAATACTAATTTTGTGATGTAGAGAAATAATTGAACTGATGATATTGAATAGTATACATTTTCAACACAATGATTTAAATAACTAAATACAAATGGAACAGAGATAAAATCATTAAATTATTGCATTTACATAAAGTCGAACTTTCATATACCGTAGTTGAAGATTCTATAACAGAAGAAATGCAAAAATATGAAATATTGTATATTGCTTAATTTTCAGACAAAAAGAAATAACTAATTTTTTAGGCCTAATGAAGACTTAAAATAATTAAAGTGTTAATTTTTTAAATTGTCGATCAATATAAAATTTCAACTTTTTCTTGCTAAGACTTTAATTTTTCATCTTACTTTCTTTATACTTTTACTTTTATTAAATTGTATTCTTTCAAGTTTTAAAATTTCCATTTAATGGTTATATTTAAGCTAAACTGAATAATAAATTCTTGTTACATTTATGGAACAATATTCTGAAACCGTTTTTTATTTGAGATCCAAAATTCTTTTTCTCAAAATTTGCAAATACTGAACTTTAGTTCTTTCACAAATATGCTTTTGCATAAAGATAGATTATCAGATTTCTGTCATTTCAAAATCGGGAAGCTGGGAAAAGCCAAAAGTTATACAAAGAAATAAAATAAAAAATCATTAAAAAAATGAAACGTTGACTATTTATATTTCAAAAATCTCACGAAGATTATTTTAAAAAGTAATCTGATATTCAAAATTTCAAGTGAGAACATTTTTATTTTGCAATATTGCAACCAAGTTTACAAGACTTGGATGTTTAAACCATAGCCGGCACAATAAGTTTATTGAAATATAAAATGAAATATTTTGAAACATAGATGAAGATATAAACTTTCTGTATAAGTAATTTCAACAATGTAATTATATTAGAGTTAAAATTAGGCGCTGGTAATTCAGAATCTAATCTGAAGTGTTTTGAATTTGAAATATTTGCTAATGTTTTTAGTTTTCCATGGCATTAATTTCAAGACAATTAATTCTCACAGTCGATAATCTTCGATGACCCATGATCTTTACATTTACATATGGTCATTTTTTTTGATACCAGAATTTCAGTACAGAAGTACATTTTGCTCTCACATGATATGTTGTTTCTTATGGCACAAGCCCGTTGTTACGAAAACAGAGATTTAAGCTGATAGGGAGCGTCTCTTGTTTTAGTAGCGCTAAGTAGGGCCAAAAGTACGACTTTGGCACTCAAGCATCACTCATTCGCTTACACAACTCCTTTTTACAGGAGTGCACATTCATACATCTCACAGATAGAACAGAGGAAGAAGAACGATGCCCGAACCGGGACGCCCAGATCACGGGGAAGATTCTCACGTGAGGTAAAAGGAGCATTCCAGGATATTTTGTTATTGCTTCACGAATTTTTTATTTCAAATGATTCATTCTAAATAATCATAAAGTAGTAAGCCATTTGCAGAGTGAATAAATTTGGAAAGAAAACTGTTTAGAACCTGATTTTCAAAGAATTAATATCAATTAACAAGTAAGAAACAAGAAAATGGTTATTTGATACAAATTCAGTATCAATCAACTAATACAGCACAAACAACAAATACAGCTAATATTCCAGCTAGTTTAGAAATTTCTTTTAGTATGCAGCACAAAAATTGAGAATATAAAATTTTCTTTCTGATTTAAAAAATAGTTATAATAATTAATTTACCCTCCAGCTGTATCGCTCGTAATTTCCGCAGGTTGGCAATCAGTATGCAATCCACGTTTTTCGCAACAAAGAGTATTCAATTTTGCGATTACAGATTTTTATTATAATATTATCACGCATTATATAGTATCAGTTCACTTTTTTTTTTTTTTTTTTGGAAAAATATTTGAACTTATTTGATTCGCATTTAAATAGCGATTTTATAAATGTTTTAATATACGTAAAATTTCCTGTTTGTATAAATTAAATGAAAACAATTATGCAGCATATTTATGTAAATATTGGTTTTTAAATTTTTCCCAAGGAAAAAAAAAACTGAGTAACGTAGATAATGTTTTCTTTACCAAAATAAGAATGAAAGGCAGCCATTTTGTGATTCAATACAACTTTTCCGTCACTAAATAACAATTGTAAATCTTTTATCTATATTAAAATACCAACACTTCCTTTTGAAATATTCTATTCCTTTACACCACAGCATTCGAATCCTACATAATTCAACATTTTTCGCTTCTAAACGACCGTTTTAAATAAACAGTTAAGCCTAACTGCATCTATCTATATAAATATATGGCCTTCCAATCTTACTAACATGAATAAAAGAACGAAAACGAACTTAAGAATCGGAACCGATACATTCAATATACAATTTCAAAACATTAGTAAGTTGATGAATATTCAGAATATCTACTTCAAAATGCATTTACTTAAATTGATATTTCAAAAAAGGAGTAAAAAAAAAAGTTTATATACACATTTTTGTTTAACTCGGATGGATGGATGGATGCGATTCCGACATGTAGGACTAAAAAATAATAATAATAATGCATGGGGACGGAAAAAAAAAGTTGGAGCAACCTGGAGTCGTGCCAAGAAAGATCGCTCTGCAGGAGAAGTCATTGAATTCACTCTCACACACGGCACTTTCTCCTTTAGATCAACACGCCGCACAGCCGGGAAGGATCAGTTTAAACTAATTTAATGGAAAAGAAAGGGGGCGCACGAAAAAAAAGGGGGGAAGAAGGAAAAGAATGGTAAGAAAAGAAAATAGAAGAAACTTCTCGTAATACGTAACGAAGTATAACGTAACTATGATATAACATTCTGGTATAAGCTTGGCTCTACGCTGTTGCGCTAACCGCAGTTAGAAAAAACAACCGAAAACTATTTAATTTTTTACTGAATATATATATATATATATATAAACGTTTAATGTGAAAAATCGTTTATTATTAATAAGAACCAAACCGATTAGTATTAATAATAACCAATTTTTCACATTAATCGTAATCTCTCTCTCTTTATATATGTATAATATAACTTCATGGTAAAACAATAATATCTGATTTAACTGTTATTGAATTTAAACGAATGTTCATTTGTATGTCGTTAATAATATATATAATCTTTTTATACATTTAACATATGTCATTAATGACATACAAAATACCGGCTAATATTAACAATAAACAATTATTCATATTGGCTATAACATTGTTTATAAACTTTATGATAATGATAAAACAGTAACATCTGAATTGAATGCTTTTGAATGTTAATAAATGTTTTGTCATGTACTATTAACAATATACAAAGTACATCATTATTAATAAAATACAAAATTATTTAAAAAAGAGAGAAGGTATGTAAAAATTGATATAATTTTGGCTAAATATTTGTTAAATGTTATTACCTGGCAAAAAATATTTATTTAAAATGTTAAAAAATGCAATTTATTCAGTTTTAAAAATAATGATTGATTATTATAATAACTGCCATATATTCTCATTTTTTACATTTACTGTATTATGTATATTTTCATCATCCGTATCTCTATACTCAGCAGATGGATAACATTGAAAGTATTGTGGAGAATCTACGGAAACTATTTGTAGGATAGTTTCAGTTATATTCAATTACATTCCCGCATCTATGAAACGGATATATTTCCATTCTTCCTTTCATTAAAACTATATATCATTATTATTAAAAATGGCATGTTATTTAAGATTAATATTATTTTCTTCAAGTCTGAATATCACAAGTATTATATATATATTTTAATAAATATGATAAAATTACAAATATTAAAATAATGTCAATTATTATTCATTACATATTATCACTTTTTAAATATATTTCGAAAAATTATCAATTTGAAGAATTCAAAATCACTTTTTAAAAATATATACTCATTAAGCTTTTTAAAAATGCAAAATAAATAAATAAAAATACTTATTATTCATAAAACACTTGCTACAAATAAATTCCATTGACGCTTCAATGCACCAAAACGCTTCTCGGGGAAAAAAATGATTTAAAAAATATTTGATATTCATTTCAAGTATTTCAATATTCGCTAATCATCTTTCAACAAGTAATAATGAACTTCAACAGTTATGCATATTCGTCACACGTACATCAAAATGCTTTGATGCTTGTTAAATGTGAACAGGTGAATTATAATCCACATACAAAGTCTACGCATATATGAAGATTGTTGAAATTAACATACTAGGCTGCAATTTTGTTTCCTTTAATTTGCATTAAAATCACATTTATTTGTTCCTAGTTATCTATTGTAAATTTTATTTAAATTCTGTTTTTGCAAGCCAGCATCGTCATAATTTGTGCGTTATCGGTCTGTTGTTTCCATTATATTTGCTTTAATATCTATAGAACAAACCATAAAAACTAATCTTTTCTTCATACGTAATAATTTTACGCATATACAGCAGTCACAGATTCGTTTTATTTTCCCACAAAAAGAAGATACGAAACTCAGATATCTGAAGGATATTTAGATGTTCAGATTATAAAATTATGCTTTAGATCATTTAGCTGATGATAAATGAATGCACTCGATTCCAAAATTTGACAGAACAAAATATACAAACAAAAAATGTTATAAATATCTAAAAATAATACAATATACCAAATAAATTATTATTATTAAAGAATTACTGTCTGAATTAATCAGAAAGTTCCTATATATTTTTTATAAAAACAATCTAGAAAAATTCTAGAAACTTTCAAGTGTTGATTTCACCTTTTTCTATATTCTCTATATCATTATACGCATCCTTTTGCACTTTATTTACTTTTCATTGCACTGCTTCATCAATGTTATTTTGCTTTACTTACTTGCATTATTATTACTTATTTTTTCATTTTACGTAACTTATTTTCCCAGTCATTTTATTCCAATGTTTAAACTGACATTTAATTTTAACTTTATCTGTCGTAAGGACAAGATAAATTTTCAATTAAGAAAATTCTCCCTTTATGACAAACGTAATTTGTTTCAAATGATACGAATTCAGCCTACAATAATAGAATAATACATGGAAAATTAAAATAACATAACTAATAAATCAATATTACCAAAAAAAACATAACTAATAAACATAAATTACGATTTTATAGAAATATTACAAAATTATAAGATTTTCTTTTCTGAATTTGGCAATGTAATCATGCCAAATTCAATGTAATGTTTTTACATATGAGAGGGACAAAAAATGGCGAACAACATGATAACAAAAATGTGTTCTGAACGGTTTTTTTTAATAGTCGGAAATTTATGAAGAAATTACAATATTTAAAATATAACTAAAGTATGGATTATAAAATAACTTTGCAAATTTCCTATCGTGTAAATTATAAGCGATATTGTAGTTAAATTACTTTGAAAAAAGTTGATTAATTCTAAATTTAAAAAAATTAAAGTAATATGAAAATTTCTAAATATTATTAACTTAATATTGACACTAATTATCACAAAACAGTGGATGAATAAAAACTTTCTCAACTTGCGAAAAAAAAATCTTGGCACAAATGCTTAGTTATAAAATTTAGCACTCAAATTTTTATAAACATTTTAATTTTTGAGATTGATAAAATTTAAGATAATATTAAAGGATGAGATAATAAAAAACATTAAGATAATTTAATTTAAACATTTAAAATAATTTAAAATATATAGCAAACGAAATGACACGAAAAAATTCACATACTTAATTTTTAATGTTGCTATTTAATATAAATAGTACTAGTACTTATTTAAAAAGACATAGTAGTTTATTTTTCTAGACATGTAATAGTAAAAATACTGCAAATATGCATTTCCCAAATATACATTTCTATTGTAGATTTATTGAATATCATTAATACATGAAAAATTCATTCATGATAAAAACTTTTTTACAAAGTAGGAGAGGGACTAAGAGAAAAGCCGCATTTGTAGATGTAAAAAAAAGAGGAAGATACGTTGTATTATATTATAAACAGGAAGGAGAAAAAAATAATCTTTATTCCTATGTACTTTTTGTTGTTAAAAAGCAGAAACAAGTGACACCAAAAACATAATCGATGTCAATATATGCAATATTAAAACAAAAGAAATTTCATACTTTGCACAGGCACATCAATAACCGGATTCATACATTGAAATGTGACGTGTGCATTTTACTGATAATGCGTTTTCGATAACGTAATCACTGTTCAGAAAAAGGCTCATTGGTATACTCTAGATATGTAATTTGCAAAATGACTGAATAAATCCACTGAAATGTTACTTGTGCATGTTACCAATAACTTTAGTAACTTATACCAGCTACAATTTCATATAAATGATGTGGAGGTTAAACGTACTCTAACTTAAAATTATTAAGTACTTAAATAAGTTGATTACTAACAATTCAAATTCAAAGGAAATTTCACTAATTGCATTTTGTAAACAATATTATAATTTGTTGAACAAAATCTTGATACAACTAAAAATTAATCATTTTTACTCGGTATAGACTATACTCATTTAATTTGCTATGCCATACATGGAAATATTTTACACACTTTATTTTCAATTTTAAATTATTGTAATGTATATTTATGCACAAAATAATCTTCTGAAAGCATGAACAACAATTACACTAACATTATTCACACTATTTTGGCCCCATTTTTATAAATAAACTATCTAAATGATAGATACAAACTTGTATTCTTATTAATTAAATTTTTTTAAAAAAACTCAAATAGTAGATTAATTCATTTATGAAAACCTAAAAAAAAATTTCACTTTCATTTTTTATTACGTCTCTTGAATGGCAAAATCGTTTGAAAAATGAAAGGAATAGCGCAAATTCTAAAAATTGTGTGATTTTTGAAGAAACATAAGGGATATAATTATAATAATAAAATATTTGCACATCTCTCACACTTTAAAAAATTAAGAAAACGCAGATATAAACAAACGTTAAAGAAGTGGAAAACTGTTTTTCAAAAATTTATTGAAACAAATCATTTACAAAAAGAAGAAGAAATCCGTAAATCCACTTATATCTATTTCTACTAATAATAAAGACGAATGTATGCGCATATATCGGAACTTCAGAGGGCAAACCAATGGACCTATAGCTATTAAATATGGCACATATGAAGCTAGACTATGCAGAACGTACGTTTTTGGAAAGATTTTTTTGAAATTTGAATTATAATTTCAATCAATAAAAAATTGAGCTGAATAGTGTAATTTTTCAGCGACAGCTTTCCAAATTATTTTTATAATAAAATTAATTTTATGCCATTTTAAATTTTAAAAATTCGTGTTTTTAATGACACTAATTTAATATTCACGGAATTTTTTTTCTGGACATCCGCGATTTTTTAAAAATAACTCAGTCCTTCATTCTCAACAACAGATTATATCGTTGCTCCAATTCCAATTATTTTCATTGTTTCATCAAATATTTGATCGTGTGATTTTCTTGCAATGCAGAATAATCCTATTTAATATCTATGCAGTTTACAAGGCGAATAAAATAGAGAAGTTATAACATCGTTAAATTTAGAAGGCAGAAAAACAGGGTGTAATATTATCATGATATGGAATTTGTTTCAGTTTAAAAAGTTCATACAGGCAATGAACCTAATAATGAAAGGCAATTAATATAATGTAAATAATTAATTTAATGCGTAGTCATAAACATGTAATTAAGTTTTAATGAATTAAATTAAATACAACCATTATAAAAGGCGAATCAGCTGGTCATCAGAATTAATTAAACAATAAAATAACATTTTAAATTAACATGAAATATAAATGAACTGCAATTTATTACTTCCAACAAAATAGGAAAATTATATTTTTAACTCTATCAATCCAGGAAAATTACGTTTTTTAATCTATAATTTCAAATAATGATTTAATTTCTTATCAATTCAAGTTACTAATTTTCTTTTAAAAACACCTGGTGTAAATCATGTAATTCCTTTACAACAAGATCAAGCCAAATTTATCTAAAACTATATTATATTTTATGCATTTGCAAATATTTTGTTGTTAATACTCAATTATAATTTAAATTTCATTTACTTATAAAATATATATAAATTATCCATATTACTAAATAAAATATATATCCATTTCCTAACATTTATCAGAAAGAAGAAGAAAAAAAAAAAAACAATTTCTTTCCTAGGTATTATTACTTAGAACTATAACTTCAAAACAAAAAACAAAAAAAGTAGTACATATTTACTTACATAACACATACATTGTACAATCAACATAGTTTCTAAAAGATTTTTTATTATTTTAATAAAATAAATAAATACATTTTAGCAAAATGCTTAAAAGAAAAACAGTTGGAAGTATATAGAGAACATTATAAAAGTTTTTGATTTAAACGTTGCCTTTATCTGGCAGTGAAAAATGCCGATACATTAAAATTTTCCAATAGTACTTGCTCGATTTCAGCATATGGCTAAGTTTTCTATAATCCACACTTTGTTTCAACTAACATATCGAGAAAAAAATTAATATAGATATTACCAAAGTAAGATTGCTAAAATATGAATATAAAAAAGGAATAATGGGTATAAAATAAACGATCAAATATTTGACTAGCAAACTGAGATTTAATGGATAATAAATCGAAATTATTAAGGAAGAAGTATGACAAGATAAATCCAATAGAAATGTTTACTCTATTTAATTACGAGTAATACTAATGTTTCTCAATTATTTAGCGGCAGCACGAAGAATAGATTTTCAGATATGCTAAATAAATACTTTGAAAATTTAAACATCAACCAGTTAATTCATTAAATAAATGCAAAACTATGTTTCGAATGTTTATTCTGTTTGGGCAATAAGATGTATGATTTTCAACAATATAAAGTCGTCAATAAATTATTTAATTAAAGAGGGGATAAAAAAATGCCGAGATATTTTTTTGAACGCGGTTTCTTAGAGAAATAATTTCATGCTTAATTAAATGCATCGATAATTTTTAATCCGAAATAGCATTTTATTATTTTAATACAAATGAAAGTCATACTGGCTAAGTATGTATATTTGAAAGTATGTCCCTTTTCATCGCTTAACACTGTCAATGCTACTGACGAGGTATCTCGTCTTTCAGATCTTCCATTGATTTTTGATACTTGTCTTTTCATGAAGTAGTTTTTAAATCAAATTCATCATTATAGATGAATGCGCTACGATTAAAAAAATAATCCTTTTAATTGTACCAATTTAATAGAAGTATCTGGAAGACGAAATATCTCATCGGTAGCGTTGAAAGTGTTAAATAACTAAGCTAATTTCAATCAGTTTTGCACATTTATTCAATAAAACAACAGAAAGAATATTGTCAATTCGTCCAAGCCCAACAATTAATTAAACAATCAATCAATCGAAATTTTGTCATTTTTTCTGCACTAATTTCAAAGCAAATAATCTTACAAAAAATATTTTGATACAATCTTAAAACTTACGTTTTCAGTGTCACTAAATTTCTTCATATGGAATATATTTCAATTGTCATTAATTCTTTTAAAATTTAACACCGACGATTTTGAAATATAAAAATAAGATTCAGATCAAATTTTTAAAAATTTCGATTTCATATTTTTTTTATTGGTTTTAAGAAGTTATTCAGTAATGTATAATAGAAGTGACAATAAGAACAAAAATGCCTATCATCTTAAAGCGATTTCAAGTGATCAAAGCCCAAGAATAATCCATCAAATTGTATTGTATAAGTGTATGTAATATTTATACAAAATTAATTTTTAAATATTATACTTGAAAATATTTTAAGCAATGCTCAGTATATCCACAGTAATTCTATAGAAAAAGGAAAGTAAAAATGTTGAAATATCAGGTTATTATCAATTTATATCAAAGTGCTGTGCGTCGTTGGATCTATTTAACACAGGTTCTTTACTATTGGATATAACTAATGTTAAAAATAACATGGATACTATTATTTATACTGTTCATTATAGAAGTATCAGATTTATCTCACCTATTAATAATAATCTATAGTCATCTTATCAATTATTTATTATTATATAAAACGGAATTTGGAACTTATATCAAAATAATAAAATAAGGAGATGGTTAAAACTTTTTAATTCAGAACTATAATATTTATTTAAAATTTTTCCCCTTCTTAGAAAACCAATTAGTAAATAATAATTCTTTTAGCGTTTTTCATTTTAATTTAATAAAGCATTTTTAAAATTATATTCATGGTAAAAGTGCAATCTGAAATTTATATAATTCCAAATTCTTCTGGGGAAGTAACTCACAAAATTCTACGAGGACAATAAACTCTGATAATTTAGAATTATATTTATATTTTATAATTTTAATTTCTCATAGAGGAATTTTGATTCTTTGTAACATTGTGAATAATTTATTTCGCTTTCAAATTTAACAACACAGCGTTTTAGTCGAAATTCAAAAAAGATTTTATCCAATTTACTCAATGTATTCGAATTTGAACATATCTATTAAATCATTGCAATTTTTTCTCTTAAAATTAACTACTTTAATTACGATTATAAAGATGCAGAAAATTATAAAAATTATTGCGTAATAGTTGTTCTTTTTCCATTAAAAAAACCATAAGAGGGCAAAGTTGTAAAAATAAATCTCCATGAATCTGGACAATTCTTAAGATCAGACCACTTTATGGCTAAAATAGTACAACAAAAATAAAAGAAAAGCACATAACGTTTGGTGTAATATTTGGTATAATATGCTTTCCTTACGAAGAAGGAAGGAAATAAAATTCTAGATTAAGCTTTATTATTTTCTTCAACTGTTATATTCACGACAAAAGCATAAATTAATCAGGAATGTGACACAGGAACAATAAATGTATGGCTTTTACATTTCTGTTATCTAATCCATCACAGACTTATAATTAAATATATAATTAATGGTTCCTCGCAATTACTTTCGTTAATTAAACTTGACATCCATGCCAAAAAGTATGCGACATAAATGGCAAATATTGTCGGAGCTTTGAGGAATACATTCTAAATGTCTCCAATGATACTGAGAGTTTTTCTGGCATTTTCTGTTACAAGCATTTAATGACAGAAAAATCTATGATTTTGCTTGATAAGATTTTTTTTTCCATTAGAAATATAGCTAATATTTGATAATGTGTCGATTCAGGTATTACTTTTATTATTGTATTCAGAAATGAGTGATAAGTAATTATCTTCAGTATTCCGAAGGATGGAATATATCGAATTAATCATTAATTATCAACATTTTCTATCACTAAATAAATCATAGGTAACATTTTCTACGAACTTTAAATGAAAAATATTTGCAAAATATTGGTTAAAAAAAATTAGATTTTATCCAAAATAGTGAGCGTGATATGCGAAAAATTTTCTTGTTTGATAACAAAAGGGGAAAAAATGAAATTTTGAATTTTTTTCTGAAATTCTCATTCTTATTACAAAAGCTGAATAAATTACATTATACTTTTAACAAATCAACGAATTAACTACTAAAAATTTAATAAATTTGCTTACAAATGTATATGTATATTTATTAACATATTTTGTTCTTCAAGTAGTTTCTTAAACATAAAAATCACCTTTAAGTTCGAAGTATTTAAAAGAAGAAGAAAGAAAGAATATGAATATTTTGGAATAAATATATTACAACTGCTAACGCGGATCGAACATGAGAATAATGCAAAGAAATCGAAGCCTTAACCACAACTTCATCTTTAATACGCGTTTACACGACATGTACAGCCAACCACAAGTCAATATTTAGTAACAGAATTTTGTATGTATAAGAGAGAGGGGTTTTTTTTTTTTCGAATTTTCCCCCTTCCAGGAAAGACATCGATATAAATAAATTAAATAAGCAGAACCTTATCTAAATGTAAAATTTGATACAAATATTAGAGTTGTTTCCGAGAAACCCGAAATAAATTATATACTGATTAATGATGGATTATAGTGTTCAACTAATTGAAATATCTACTGAAAAAAAATCTTGTTACAAGTCTATTCAAGTGAAATAAATTGAAAAGAACATTTTTGAGTTCAACTAGAGGTGGTTTTCTGATAAGGCAGCTGCCGAAACAACTAGACTTGTTCGGACCTTTCACAAGTCCATTAAAAACATATTAATAACCTAATTGCAAAATGAAGAAATAAGTAAAAAAACTAAATTAAAATAATATTATTTACGAAAATATAGCTAAAAGGAGTTCTAATTCATTGCATTATTTTTAAAACAACGAGCTACTCTCATGTTTCGAAAATAATTTTGAATAACAGCGAATACCACCCAATCATAAATAAGTATTATGTAAATAAAAATGTGTATTTATATAAAATCGCCTAAATTAAAAAAAGTAAATGGAAATTATTCATTAATATGGTAAGTTCCGTATTATGAAACTAAATCGATGTTTTATAATGTATACAGCTTAAAGGCCATAAAATATCTATATCCAACTCTGAGATCAACAGCTTCCCAATAATAAAGAATCATTATGTTTGGAGAACTGCAGATAATCCATGTACAATAGCAACGAAAGGAATTACAAAACACAGGTAAAAATGAATTCAATAAAAACATAATTTGGATACTGGCGAAGGACTATTTATCGCCATAAACAAGTAAGTGTTCGTAATTTTAACCTGCGTGAATTCCAGAATTAAACAGCAGCGCATTCGATTCATAAAGATGTGAAAATTATTGATTTTCTTTTATTTATAATATTTCTTTATTGAAACTAGCTATATAAATGGGAGGAAAAAATAAGATTCTATGATATAAAAATACCATGCATTCTGAATATGGTTGTTTGTAATTTTAACATTCCAAACTTTTTTTCAATAAAATATGTATGAAATTGAGAAAATTGAAATTTATGACAAACCAGTAAATTATTCCCTATAAATTAAAAAAAAAAGAAGAAGAAAAGTAATTGAGAAATAGCAGTTTCATTCAATTGCATCCGATTCCGCAGGGCGGATTCTGTGTCCGGGGCAATGCTAAATTTTCCCAACCATCCTCGCGGGAGAGGAAGGGAGGAGGAGATAGAGAAATAGAAATATTTCGTGGACGCGCGTTCCAACTGTGTTCGTGAAAGACGATGGGGGGAGGGAAATGGTAGTACAATAAAGAACGGGAATTGTGAATAAATACCTCTGGAAGAGAAGAGGCTGAGGGAAGCAAGAGTTGGGGGGGGAAGGAACTCAGAAGAAGCGAGTACAGAAAAGGAAGGAACATTCACTCATATGCCTGTGAACTTCTTTGCAGAAGGGGGTCCGGATGGAGAAAGTAACAGAAGAGCGGCGCGCGTTGCAGGGGGGTATGGCTCCGGGGGAGGCACCGCCCACACCTCCGACGCGCATTGGCTGCGGCGTAGGGGGCGGGCATTCGCGGGAGGTTCCTTGTCGACATTTTCGCCCTCACATCTGCAGCACGTGCACACTGCAGGATGAGGGAATTTTGTTAGATGGAGAATGGGTGGGTAGGGGGCTTATGGAACTTTTCCATTCTTTCCCACACAACCCTCCCCCTTTTAAACTACAGAAGAGAGGAGGGGGGCGTGCAGAATGTGCACCGAAGAAAAGGGGGAGGAATGCATCTATGCGAAAGCGCGTTGGCATAAAAGACGGCATCTTATTCGCTGGAAACTTAATTTCGAAATATTCAAATGAGCAAGACTTCCAGAAAAACACATTTATGCTGACACATGCCATAGATAAGCCTCGCGACAATAGAAGTGTATTGATATTTTCTCATATGTATGATATAGAAAGCCCAAACACCTAGTTTTCTAGAGCATTAAACTATTTGTGATCGATATCTGCTCCAAGAAAAGAATAGGAATGGCACTTAATATCGCATTGTGCTGTAGAAAAAAAAAAAAGCAACAGTGCAAAGTGTATACATAAGGAAGCAAATATTACATAATGCAAGTTTCAATTATAATTTCAGCGCAGAAAAATTGAAATAATAATAATTCTGTGATTTCATAATTCTTTAATTATATGCAGATTTCAGTAATTGCTTTGTCTTGAAATTATTAACACACACAACAAATAGCTGCATTAATACTCGGATTAAATAAAAGAAATCTGAATGATAATTTTTTATTTCCTCCCTTCTAATAAGATAGAACATTTCCCTCACATTTGGAGTATAAAAGGATTTTTTTTTTTGTTATTTATATAAGTATACATTAAATATTCTACATCTACATTACAAATCAATGAAAATTCTTCTGAAAAGAATCCATAAAAATTATTGATTTTATGGACGTAATTCCTATCTTTAAATCCATTTAATTCAACCAATTATTTATTGTTGACGTTTTATATACTTTTAATTAGAAAAGGACAATGAAAATATTAATTACAAATGATGATGTAATATTTGCCTTTGATTTCTAAGCTATTTGAACGAAACAAGAATACAAATATGCAGTCTTCCTTTTTTTAAAAATAATTCCATTAATTAATGAATTACGGAAATTTATTATCTCTTATCAACCACAAAATAGTCATAGGGATTTAAAAGCGATGGAATTATTATAACACAACAATAAAAAAAAATTAGGAGAAAATCTAGCATAATATCCATAAGAACAAGAAAAAAATAACTCACTTTGAATATTTTCGTCCAGTAGATCTAACGTAGATTGTAACCTATATGAAGCTGTTACTTCCAGCGATAATTGCATTAGCTTTCCTTCATTATTGACTGAGACTAGCAGTAACAAGAGGATTTCCTACAGATAAAATGAAATTCAGCTTTAGAAATTGAAAAAACAATAATATAAATAAATGATTTAACAGAAAATGCAAAGTTGGAAGGCTATACCACAAACACTGCGACAAATTATATGTTTGAAGGCATTTTACTCAAAAAATAAAGAAGGAAATTAATCACCACAGAGAGACGAATAGATTCGTTTTAGCTTTTCAGTAGCTGATTTGTTGTTGCCTTACAACTTCCTCAACGGAAACTGGTTTCTTCCTTATATACATGTAATTTTACTTATAAGATTATCTGTAGGAATAGAGATTTTAATGACTCGCACTTTTTTCCTAAACAGCTTTATTCTACAATGAACACCAATGGATAGTTATTGAGGAAATTAATACTGTTCAAAGTCTTTAACATAAGAAAGTGCCAGTATTATTTATGAACTATGTCCGACTTCAAGTTAGGCTTAGAATAATGGCTTATATAAATTTCAGATTCAGACATCAAATTTTAGAATATTAGAAAGAAAATTCAATAATAACTACATTTTTAAATACATTTAACAATTTTATATCGTTTATGGTAAACTAATGTTTCCTAAGTTGTTTGCTATTTGTAAATACTGTAGAAGAAGGGTTTAAAAAAACTTTGAACCTATTGAAATTAGGTAATTAAATAACTTTGCAGATAAAATAAGCCCTAATCTGGTGAATTAAATCCGAAAAATTCCTATTATTATACACCGATATAGAAAATTGAGAAATATTCCTTGAATAATCATCGTTATTTCATATATACATACATATATATATATATATAGGCTTAAATTTTTACGTCATACATAAAAACTTCTCCATATATTCCCATAATCAATAAAAGAAATAGTTATCTTTAACCATAAAATTTATCAACAACAACCCTCTTGCACACTAGTGTATGTATTAGAAGTAGGAGGCAATACTAACAGAATCGAAAGATCTTACTCTCGAAGGAAAATATATAAATGTCCACAGGTAAAAACAGGTTCTGAAAAATATAAGCAATTTTCTTCAAACAATTCTTGAATTAATGTGGTTTGTCGTGCGCTAGCAAAGCTTATTTTAGTCGATATATGTATTTCTGATTTATGCTTTTGTGACTAGTTGGTTTGCCAGGATGAATTGTCGCCAAAACTTCAATTAAATATTTTATATCACTTGGTTTTAATAGTTTCTCTAGTGAAATGTTTGTGAGTTATAAATTTTGATACCTATATAAAAAGAAGAAGCATATGTAAAATATATAAGATATATTCGATAGATATATAATAATAAAAAATTTTAGAAGTCTTACGACATTTTGTTCATTTTACTATGTAATGCATTTATTTTCTGTCACTCCCCTACAATTCGTAAAGAAAGGATGCATTCTTCTATTTCTAATCTTTTCACACTGAATTTCTAAACTAAAACATCAGAAAATTTGGTATTTCTCTTCATCGTAACGGTTTTTAAATAAAAATTTGAGTCTTGCACAGATTTTTCTCAGAATTAAATACATATATTGCTTCCCTAAGATCTGCTTTGTAAAATAATTATTTGTGTTAGGGACAGAATTTTTATTTCACTGTTTTGATTGTTACATTTTTTTGCATTAGTGCTATTGGTTATTCGAACTGCAAAACAAAAATGAAATATATATATATATACAACTGCAAATTTAATACTGTTCGTTTAGCAATAACCGTTGTACTTCCGAAGTTCTTAGATTTTTATATTATCGTTCGTGATGCGTTTAATATTCGTTCGAAACTCTTACAATCTTTATCATTTATTTATTCATTAATATTATTATTTGAAAACACGCTTACGCTATTTTTTACAATAGATTAAATACAGGGAAAAGATTTATGCGACGAAACATTATTGATATGATAGAAAAAAAAATACTTTAAAAAAATGACCCAGTGTATAGAGAGCCAACACAGGAAGAAAAGTTACGTTGCAACCCTCCCCCCTCTCCTCCAAGAAAAAGCAGTCTTACACCAGGACGAAGTTTTGCTCCCCTCCAAGATATTTATGACTTATTTGAAACAAACCGATTGTTGCCTTCGGCAAAAAGAAAATTAACTTTTTTTTGTCGTCATGTATCCTAGCGTTTTATATAGATATAAACACAGGTGTGTAATCGAAGTTCACAGTTTGCCTTGTAAAACGGTTGTAATAAGGCACAAATCGCATCCACTGATAATAAATACAGATAAAAACTATTACGACTGTTGATTGAAAAGGGAGGATGTAATATACAGACAACATATAGATTTTAAAAATTACTTTATAATTGATTAATAAAAATTGTGTCGTTTCATATTAAGAAAACTGCTATATATATATATATATATATATATATATATATATATATATATATATATATATACTGCTATGTTAAAACAAAATAGCACATATATGCATTGTCTCTCTCAACAATTCTCACTTAAAAATTATATATAAATTAATATTAAATGAATGTAGAAAAGAATTTAAAAGAAAATCTATATCTTCCAAATGTTCTTACATTGAAATTCTAAAATGTGAATAAATGTAAATTAAAAGAAAATACATAAAATAATAGCAAAAACAAACATCGACTATTATATATATTTAATCGCTCGTTATGAAAATGTCATTGCGGAAGAAATATTCAAGTAGGAAATGTGCATCTACGAATAACAAAATAAATAAATAATAAAAAAAATCGTTATTTTAGATCGACTTTTCACAAAATCAACAATTTTGATTACTTGCAAATATGAAAAATTCTTATGAGATATTGGGAAATGTTTTTTGGTTTTAAAAATAGCCTTTTACTGGGAAAAACAGTTTAATGTTAAAACCCATTAAATTATCCGTTATTTAAAAACAATTAAATAATTGCGATATAATATTGTTTTACAAAGAATTCTTCTCAAATGTTATTCATCGCAATAAACCAAAACAATCATTTCGGAAATCCAAGGGAAATTCCAAAACCATTAGTACAGAAATCTTTACCTATAAATCTGCTAAAATATTTGTTTTTGAGCGGTTAAGAGGAAATATGTGGTTAAATAATGCCCAGAATTCAGGACATGGTTTCTGTCCACCTTATTTTACAATTGATTTTTCTCGTGTGATGCCTGAAATCTGCAGAAGAAACTGTAAAAAATTCAAATAACATGATTTCACAGTGTTTAAAAATAGAAAATTTTATTTCGTAGCTGTTTTGCTGTTAAGCAATAAAATAAGTCGCGGTTTATAACATATATAGTTAATTTCTATTAGATTTTAAACCATCTGAAATACTTTTGCAATACTTCAAAATTTGCAAAAGAAAAATTAATTTCCTTCTAAAAATTAAAAGAACACATTTATATCCTTGAATTCAGAAAATTATATAACATCCTTAAGCTTCTGCAATATGAATAAACACATAAAATTCAGTCAAGAAATAACTGCTAAGGCATAAGAAGCAAATATGGTGGAGAGGAGGCATTTCGGTCTTCTCTACGCTAACAAATACTTTTTGAAAAAAATTTTGAATAAAAATGTAATCTATAAAGAATTCAGTGCAATTTCTACTGCTTCATAATAACTCAGGGTTAATTTTTTTTTTTTAATGAGCAGCAGGACACACAGAAACAATTCCATTTTCATCTCTGCATACTTTACAGCATATTATCTAGTTATAATTATTTCTGCAAGTTACATACTGGCCTCAATACAAACTGTTTATCATAACTTAGTTAAATATTATTTTTTAAAAGAAGTTTTCATATTTATTTCCCCAATTTTAGCAAAAAATATTATAAATGTTTGAATTTTAATTCAGCAAATGCATAATAATGAAATTTGCTTTTGGAATTGAGATACCTCTTTTAAATAAAGTTTTCAGAAATGCAACAGTATTTCTAATAACAGGTATTTTTCATCAAACTGATAGCAACAAAAGAAATTCTATGCAAATCAGAGCTTTAGATAAGATCCATTTAAACATTTCTAAAAGAGAAGCCTTTTTTGAATCTGACAGCTAACTACCGATTATTCTAAAGTCCTTTATTTATTGCTAACATAAATACTTCCTAGATTCACAAAAATCATCCTATAGAGACATAAAATCTAAATTATAATAATTTGAGAAATGTATTCTTTTCAGCTTAAATTTTTAAGATTTCTCTTTATACAAAGTTATCAAAAAATATAACTTGAAATTCAATAGCGTGCTTCCGATACTTGACTACCTAACTACAATATTTATTACTGATTGCCAAACTGTTTATTAGATCCGCATTGCTTCAACGCAATATTTGATGGGAGGATAGCGTAGAAAAGTTATTGCGCAATAAAGTAAGAAGAAATACTCTTATTTAGATAAAAAATAATACTAAATTATATCATTATTCTTTTCAATACAGATAATGAAAGAACCACAAAGCATGATATTTTTAAAACTCTTCATGCGTAAATCAAAGAACAAAGTAATTTCGAAATCTTCATCGGCTTTCATTTTCATACTATGTGCACAACCAATCAAGCCATTCCATGTTGTATCAGCCAGCACATAAAGCATAGTCAAAAAGCATGGCGAAAATATTCGTGCAATATGAATCTGCAAATGCAAAATGAAAGAAACCAAGTAGGAATGATTCCTAAAACTTTCTCGCACACTCTGTTATAAAGGTATTAGTTATCTCAGACAACGCTTGGCATGGAATTAGCGTACAATAATTATAAAAATTAACTTTTGGTGTGAATATAACATTTTTACTGCAGAAATTATCTCCTCCTTGACCAGTTATTTGACGATTATTCCCTTGCATGGAATTAATAGTATACAAAAATCAAATTCCTGATTTAAAAGTGTTTTTCGTAATAGATGGAAACAAAAATTTGACTAAAAATGGCATTATTAGTCACCAAAGTCCATTCAAAATCTGATATATTTAAGTCATTGAAATTTTGCATTATCGTGTTTACATGTTTCTCTAAGTATATATCAACAAACAGTTAACCCCTAGTTGGATTAAGTGCCAAAATTGACAACAGTCTACACAATAGCTGTTAAATCTGTATACCGAATTCTATATATCTAGCTCATTTCGTTTTATAGTTATCATCTTCACTTATATTCGAATAGTTGGATTGCCTCCGAATAGATTTCACTCAACATTTGATAGATATCTGCAAATTAACGTAAAGATCATATACCAAATGTCAAGCATTTAGCTCAAAGCATTTTTTAGTCATCTTTCTCATAAGCATGCAGATAAACATTTTCTAAAAATATGTTTTTCGAACTCGGGGCGGATTGAAACGTGGAGATTTGACAAAATCTCGAGCCAGAATTTTTTGAGAATTACTATATTTTCTTTATATTGAGTATACGATAAAATAAAAATGACCAAAGTAACGGTGATAAAAAATATATTGGATTCAAATAAAATGGAAAGAAAATTTAAGGTTTGTATTAATGTTGGTTATAGACAGTATCCAAATAAACATTCAACACAATCAAATGAATATTTCAACTTAATATTTTTACACAATTTGGTACAGATTAATTTTAGTTTCATAATAGTATAATGAAAATCAAGTGTAATCTAAATTAATTTCTCTTCAATAATATGATAATAAAGATGATATACTTTTACAATTTTGATATTAAGCATCATTAATCTAACTATCCACATTTAATTCATGTAGCACTCCTGCGTATGAGTAGACAGATACTGAACTCGTTTATGGAGTTCATTAGCAATTTGATACACAAGAATCTTCTGTAAAGCAAGGTCAACCTTTTAAGAAAAGAAACCGATCAAGATATAAGACATTTCGGATCCGGATTGAGATGAAATACTTCAACAGCAAAATTCAATTTCATTCCCAGATATAGCTTACAAAATTATAACTTAGATATAGCTTTATATCAATACGAAATTAACAACTACACTGAACACCAATGCTCTTAAACAAGAAAAAACTTCACAGGACAAAAAACCAAAATTTTAAATAGAATTTTATATATCGAATTTTATATGTCGAAAACTCGAGTTTACTTGGTATTATTTACTTAAATTAATTCGAATACTCATACGAGATTTATTAATCACAGTTCTAACTTTTGTTAAAGTCTATTTATGATGAAATGAACATTCAATTTTTAGAATCTTTTTTGATGACTCTTCTAGCTTAATATGAACCATTTTTCGTTAATAATGAATAAGAAAGGAAATAAATGTGTCTACTTACAACTATTAATAACCTTTTGCTGTAGATCATATTCCATCAATATAATCGGATAGGACGTCTATTATTAAAAGTGATATTTTTTAGAAGGCAAGAAAATTAAGAAATATAGAATTTCTGAAACAAAGAGTTCATAATTTGAAGAACAATCTGAGATATCTGTAGCATGGGATCTATAGACATATTTTATATATATATCAGTAATCCAAATGCATTCAAAGAGGTGCAAAGCCGTATATCTACACACACACACAGTTCAACTATTAATGTTAAGAATATAACCGATTCCTAAAAACAATCATTGAACTTTTTCTGCCAACTTTTTGTTCCTTAACTTAAACAATTATGGAAACCTATAATAATACCATAAAATATCCCCCCCCCCCAAAAAAAAATGTAAATATTTAACATACTCATAGTTTTTGTTTCATTTCCAAAGAAAATCTCATAACTTTAAATAAGCAAGTCTTGCACACACACACATATACGTAATTTTATTTATTTCATGTATCTCAGAAACGGCTCGAATGATTTGATCAGATTTTATATTTAGATGAGGTTTTGCTTTTTTATATAGTATAGTTTTTTATATAGTTTATCTATATAGCTAACGTTAATGAAAAAACGCAATTTTACCCTAAAAAAATATTTTATTTAATAACCAAATATTGACATGTAGTTATACATGATCAGTGATGCAGTAGAGGTTAGGCCTTCATACTCTCATGCATTTTTCTCAAGTTCGATCCCGTATTTGCAATTCAATTAAATTTCGTTTATAACTTTAAGCGAGCTATAGGATAAGATTTAATTTGCAATTTTACAAAAAAAGGAGGGAGGGGCTAGCGAAACTCGGTCTCCCAGGTATTTAGCTCACTAAATGAAAACCGCCCGACTTGAACTCACAAGTATGATATTTTTTGTTTGATTTAATAATTTTCAACTTACAAAATACAATGGACAATACATACAGTGTAATCTTTTCCCATTTATATTTTGTTTTGGTATTAAAAAGTTTTAAAAAAATGCAAGAGATATGTCTTGTACTTTTGTGTAAAACATATAATAATATATAAGTTGTTAAAATTACTCATTAATTCAAATAATACGAACGTTTTGTAATTATAATAAGTAAAAGGATACATTAATAATGAGGATACATTTTTTGCAGGTCCGTAGAAGATTCATGATAAAAACTCATAAGTATTTTCAGTATTGTCTTTCATAGTTGAAAAATATTTTCAAGAAGGTTCAAAACAATTTTAACAAACAGCATTTCTTTTTGTATGACTTTTAAAAAGAAAAAAATTTTACAGATTTTTTTAATCATTAAATGATGCTCGTTTCTCTCTCAAATATCTCTTTGATAAAGCATTTCGGTGGAATTCGGTTAAAACGAAGACGAAAAAGAGCCAAAATAATAATAATAATAATTTCTCCAAATTATAAAAATATACTCAAATGCATTGATATTTATTATGGAAGATTTTGAACATAAGAATCACATGCAATATAGTTTGACGATTGAAATCGCCAAATTGGCGAAATTTTTTCTTGACGCTTTTCAATCACCTTTACAACAGCCAATACCAAAAATTCACTATTTCCGAAGGACTAAGAGAAAATTGCCCTTACTTCACAAATTTAATAAAAGATAATAGGCTTCTGGTGATATGGGGGCAGAATTTCAGATTCGAGTGTCAAAGAAGCACGATTTCAAATTCTAATTCATTTTTTATGCCTACATACAAACACATAAATTTGGTTAACAGAAAACTGTTTTTACTCTTTGGCCTCAGTCACTATCTTAAATCAAAACTGATCGGTATAAAAACAATATATATAAGAGTTCGATAAGGCTTATTGCTTTCCACAAACTGGAATCCCAGACGTTAAATAAAATAAGCAATGGGAGTGAATCGCCAAAAACGTCTCGAAATGAAATAATCTCTAATAGAGATTATTGTACGTTAAAACAATGCAAAGCATTCTTTGAGTTGTTACGTTTATTAGCGAATGCTTTGCATGTTTTTAACGTACAATAGTTACGAAATATTAACTTTCGTATTCGAAAATCAAATTCGTGCTTTTTCTCAACAGACCGAAACAAAAATTTGACACAAAACTGGAAATGTACTCACAAAATCACACAGCAAATTTCATATATTTAAATTATGTGGTTTTGAATTATCGAGTTTACATGTTTCTGTAAGTACAACTCAATGCTAATCCACCCTCTGATAGATTTGGCTCAAAAATGTCTATACCAGAGTTTCCCAAACTTTTTTATGTCGTAGACCCCTTGCCATGTTTTTCCGTATTGAATAGACCCCCTACTTACCTGATATTGATTTCCTGTAAATTTCTAACTGTAGTGAAGTTTACTGTTAAAAACTTAAAGTAAAAACACATGTTAATTTATACATTTATTAATTGAATTTAAATTTATACTACTCAAAATAAAATTTCGTATCTGTTATGTAAAATCTATGTAACATGAAATAAACATAAAATAAAATAACATAAGCAAAAAGTCAATATTTTGTAAGGCAATTTTTTGTCCGCCAATGATGGAATGAAGCCAAATTTCAAATAATCAACACTGTACTGTCTACATTTCTTTTTAGATTCGGACATGGCATCAGTCATCTATGGGCATAATAAAATTATTTAAATAAGCTTACAGCTTACAAAATTTTATAAACATATATAAAATTTTTTTTACTTCATAGGTACTTTTATGAATAATGTAAATGTTTTGATATTATAAGATAGTATGATGTGAGTAAATAGGTACTATCAGTGTATGTGTTGAGATTTACTATCGTGGATCCCCATTTTCATTTCATGGACTCCCAATTTTTTTTTTTCGCTGACGTAGACCCCTTGCAGGTTGTCATAGACCCCTAGGGGTCGATATAGACCACTTTGGGAATCACTGGTCTATACCATAGATATTAAATCTGAGAACCGTATATTATCTATCTAGCTCTCATCGTTTTATCATGTTAACTTACATTCGAATAGCCGAACTTTCTCTGAACAAATCAGATTTTTAAAAAAACTTCTGTGAAATTTGCAAATTTGGTGTAAAGAATGTATACGAAATTTTAACTGTCAAGCTCAGAGCAGTTTTGAGTTATTTTTGCAGTTAGGCAGATAGATGGACAGTTTCCAAAAATCTGTTTTTCGAACTCGGGAGGTTTGAAACGTGTAGATTCATCAAAATCTCGAGTTCTAATTTTTTAACGATTACTATACATTCATTATACTATGTATACGAGAAATAAAAAAAAAGAGGGTACACTATTGATTTCTGAAAACAAAAACATCAAGGAAGATCTTTGGACAAATAAAACAATATAACGATTTGAGAACTGTATATAATCACATTTTTTTAGAAATATGACGAATCCGAAATTGTCAAAATACTAAAAGTATCTCGTATTAAATATTAGGCCAGGGATGGCGAACCAATGGCACGCGGCACAATATTTTTTGAGCACGCCACAGATCAAAACGGTTTGCATGTGACTTTATTTCATAAACTGAACTTTTCCCAGTTCAATTGATTAGAAATGGAATAATTTATAATGCAAGTGATTCATTTCCAGGTTAGTTCAATATGGATTCAAAAATTTATTGAAACAAAGAAAAAGCTGGAATTTATTGCAACAGAAAGACTAACAAACAATATAAGTAAAAATACCAAAAACAAAATTTTGGCATCAGGGAATTCGATTCCAGACATATTTAAACTGTTTGGAGAAGCTGGCTCATGCTATTTTAAACATATTTTCATCTACTTATGCCTGTGGCTCATTATTTTCAGAGATGAATAACATTAAAAACTCGCCTGGAAACTGTTTGGCTGATGACTCCAGCATGCATTCAGCCAATACAATGCTAAAACAAGTTATTTGTCATCAAATCTGAAACAACCAAAGTCACATCATTGTTACTTTAATTTGAATTACACGTATAGCTAAAATATCTACTACTATACAGTTCAAGATGTATTTTTTTCATAGTAAATAAAAAAGCTTTGAGTTGTATTTAGTTTTATTGCCTTTTCAATAATAATAAATCGAAATTTTTGACGACATATCTATATTTCATTAATCATTTTGTAATAAAAAATAGCACGTTGATTCATAAAGATTCCTCACCCCTGTTACAAGGACATATTATATATATAAGAATAGAGGGAAAGTAACGAAAAGGAAAACCTGCTTCAATAGCTGGAAAGTACTGAAAAGAATCTGAAACAGATATGCAAACTAGTAGCTACTCGTAAAAAACCACGACCAATACTGTGAAGTTAAAATAAATAAAAAAAAAAATCTGAAGCAGGTACGCAAACCAGTATCTACTCATAAAAACTTAGCCAATTCTGCGATGATAAAATATCCTGCTTCAATTCTGTAGTATACACATGACCGCTAAAGGTTGGAATATAGTCTGGAATAAACACCGGTTGGTTTAACGAGTAATCATTTCATTCGAAATATCTTATTTTTTGCATCACTAAATGCTTAGTAACTCAAGTGTGTTTTAAAAAATAAGATTAGACTTGCTAACTTAGCTTATAAAAGAAACTTTTTTCCCCCGAGCTCATTAAATAGTATATTATTGCTGCCATAAAGAAAGGATAAAAACATTCCTCAGTAACGATGCTGAACGTCAAGAGAACGCACCAAGCGACTGCAAGCCTCTACAATGCTAACAAAATTATAAGAAAGGTTCAGTAATAAAGCTGTTAATTCAAACTATGCTATGTCATACCTGAGAAATATTTAACCAGGATATCTCGCAAAATTCAAGGAGAAGGGGAAAGAATTCTTCTATTCCATTTTATTTATTTTTTCATTATGTGCTTCGAAACTTTTTCTTCGCCGATGCAATAGAAATTATTTCTTATTTGATTAAGAAATTGATACAAATTTTTGCCGAAAATGGCGAAACTTAAGCAAGTTTTTAACAGCTACTTAGAAAGTAACAGTAAATTTTCTAAAAGCTTAAATTGTAGCAAATATTCTAAACATTTTTCATTCAATGCTATAAATATATGAAAAAAAAATTTATTTAAGAGAAGGAATAAAACAAATTTGCATTATAATTTAGTAATATAAATGATGAAACAATGCCAGTAAGATACATTTGAGAATACAAGATTTGATTTTGATATAATGATAAGATAATTTGAAATTAGCAAGGCATATATTGTGATTGTATATTTTGTTAAAGATAGTCCTAAATTTAATAAATTTTAAAGCCTAAAAAAATTTAACAAATTAAAAATGTGACTTCCATTCAATAAAACTATTTTTTAAAAGTTAATTTTGATTTAATTCTGAATAAAATGAATCATGGGAAAAAATCTTTCATTGTGATTTTTTGACGTAATTTCTACTTTTAGTGAGACTTGGTACTCATTCTAGTGGAAATATATATTCTTGGCACTCATTCTATTCTTGGCTCTCATTATGTGGAACAAAATCACTATGCTAAGACCAGCGATGCTAGTTTCAACACAGAGATTTTCCCCATATAATGAGAATCCATTCACTCGAGCGAAATCCAATAATTTCTGTTAAGTTGGAAGGATTACTATTTTTTTTAGTCAATAATAATTATTTTTCAATAAAGAATTTTTTTTTATATAAAACTTCTTTTCTATTCAAAACTCATCAGGAAAATCGACGGAAATCAATAATCAACAGTACATTTTCCAAAAATGTGATAATTATAAACAACCATTCTAAATCTCAATGCATTTTTAACTTACACATCACTGAAACTTTATTTCTTCTCTACTTTTAATAGAAAAAAAATGTAGTTATGTGAAAAATAAAATTGAAAAAGTTAACTAACGTATTTATTATCAAGTCCTATAACAGGCAAAAACCAAAATGAAAAGATAGAACAACAAGAATTATTGTGATGATCTTTCAGTGATTTTTGTGATCTGAAATCAAAAATTTGTTTTTTGATATAAGTATTTTCAAAGTTTATTCGTTAAAATTCCATTTAACAGCATTTTTAACTTAACGTGGACCAAAAGTTAACAGCTTTTCAAAAATCTATTCAATACAGTATTATATTTTTCCCTTATTCAAAAACATAATTGAAAAATAGGCGGAACTCAGATTATTACATTTGCCTCTGTTCTTTCTTTTTTTTTTTTTTTCTTGAATTTTCTTCTCACGTGAGATTGCTTTTGTATGTATATTCGGTGCTTTAAAAAGTCAAATCGTTTGATCTGGAATAACCACAATTTGTAAATATAAATTTTGACGGATGAAAATCCTCACTTCAGAGTGATTTTTAAAAACCTTAATAAAAAAATTTATTGAATCAAAAATTAAGTATTATTTTGTGGATGTTATAATTACTGAAAATATAACAGCACCAAAAAATGATTTTCGTATTACCTTAAAATTGAAAAATTATCTTTTACTTGATATTAATTCAGTTGCTGTAAAATTGTATAGATTTAATTAACCAAGATATTTTTAAATATATTTTATAAAAATATTATTATATTTGTAAATGAAATCCAAATCGCTATCATTACTGTTACTAGCATTTCACCTTCCCTGGTATTCTGAATTTAGTGATCACGATATGAAGATTCGGCTATTTTTCCAAATTGAATAAGCTTTTAATAAAATGTTTGAATATTGTGATGACGTTTGATTTTTTTAAGTAGGCAATAGTGAAATTTATTTTAAAATTTTCAAGTTTTTAAGCAGTTATATATTATTATTTTAGCTTGGTGTTTTGTTTTCTTACTGTGTGGGTCTTAGTCATTATATTTTTTTTATTGAAACAGATACATTTTTGTAGAATTATTCCCTGATATTACATATTTCATGACATATATTCCGTAGTACAAACAAACCAAATTATAGAATTAAAATCTTCCATAGTTTCTACTTGATACCATAAATTTTAAAAGTCTTCTTAAATTTATTTACAAAAGAATGCCTTAATATCGCATAGAAGAATTTTTTAACATTTTACAACAAACGATGGCTCAAGATTCTCGATTCAAGGTTAAATTCTTCTTGTTCACTTTCAAGGTTGAATTCTTTTCCTGATCTTACAAAAGAAATGTACTTGCATTTGTGCTTGTTTCTAGATTAGATGAAGTTTAATCATTTTGTATTTAAAATTAAATTTCAAATGCAGTGATAGGAAAATAAATTGTATGGAAATAATTTTATGCTCTGAAAAAAAGTATAAAATAAGGAAAATAATTTATAAGACTCTTAAAATAGTTATGATGATTATGAAAATTTGAAGTTTAAAAATACTTTGCTGAAGAATCTATCAAAACTTAAATTATAAACAAAAAAATTGAAATTTTACCCCCGAAAAAAATTTAGGACAACCAATTTTTTACGACTGGCGGTTAGTACGAAATAAAGTTTTAAAAATAAATAAAAAAAATAAAACTAGATTTTTCCAACTTTTAAGAAATTGACATGCAGTGTAACGCAAAAGTTAAAAAAAAATTATGTATATGTTATGAAAAAATATTCATCAGTTTTCTTTACTGTATAGTGTACTGGACATATGAAATAGATACAAGAACTAAAAAAATGAATGCCATATTACAAGTTACCATTTGGTGACAAAAAAATTAACAAGCCCTGAAAAGTGTAGACAAAAATTTAACTAAACCAAAATTAATATAATCTATCAACAGATTGTGCATTCATTCCAGTTAATTAGAGCGTAAATTAATAGTTCTACAGAATAAATTAAAACTTCCATAGTTTGGAGCCTGATTTTATACCATAATTTTTTTTCTTCTTAAATTTATTTACAGAAGAATGTTAATATAACATAGACGAATTACTTAACTACAACAAACAATGCCCCAAGATTCTCGAACAAGATTCAAGAACATTTATATTTTGGGAATTAAACTGCAATTTTGGTGTTATTTGCAGGGTGAATAAAAATCTTTCTCCGTAAAGGGCATCTTGAAGTACGGCAAATGGTAATAGATTATTTTCCAAGGTCTAAACATAATAATGTGACGTTTGGTAACTCTAATTCTCAGAAACATTCTAAGAGAATACAGTTTAAACCATTACCTTATATATAATCTTTTTAAAGAACAGATGTGGTCAGCATAAGTTTGAATGCTGCTTTACACAGTAAAATATATTATTAAGAATTTATTTGGAATAAACCCATCACAATTTAGGTTATAGTTTCGGGGTTTATTACCTTTACAAACTACACTGGACATACTCCCCGTTTCCAGGCTGTATCTGTGCATATTATATTTTAACATCAATCGTCTGAGGACCTTTAAATTACATAATCAGTTCATAGCGTTTGATTTCATAATGATCTGATGTCTTTGGACCTTTACAGTACATCACCTCGCGGATCTTCAGTTCGTATTTGTTTCCGCTAGACAAAATTCAATAAATAGCTTTATTAGAGCGACTCGTAAATGGTATCATTTCCAAGACGAGTTTATATTTAATTTCAAATTTTATTCTCTAATAATATTCAATTTCCGACTTTCTTTCGCACCAGGTATTTTGAATACTAAGTATTACCGCACAGAAAATTTAATGACAAAATATCTATTGCATAGTTTTTATGTGTCATGTTTACCTATTCAAATGAAAACATTTCACAAGTCTAAACTTTTGAAACATGTTAATTTCCATTTCCATTCAGGAATTGAATTTAAAAAATATAAAAGAACTGAGTTTATTTTCTAATTGGTTCATACCCTATGGAAAAGTTGCTTATTCTTATATAAGAAATTCTTAATTGTATTGCTGAATGACGTCACTATTTAAACTTTTGCATTGTTTTGTGGTAAATCAAGATGAATAATCAAACATATATGTATATATTAAAATTATTTATATAGATATATTTTTTAATACTCTATACGGTACATTTTGATTATCTTTTTCAGAGTAAGTATTAATTATACAATAATTATAAATAAAGAATAAAAAACAATGGATTTTTTTTCGCAAATAATATTTTTAGAAGTAAAGATAAGCTAGAGCCCTTATTTCATTCTGCAATTTTCAATAAGATGAAATAAATTTCAGATGAACCGAATCATAAGCTTTTTATTCAAAACGCTAATCAGATTTCAAGAAACGATTCCAGAAACTGAAATTTCCTTTTTTACCTTTTTAAGCCATTTTATTGCAGTTATTTTGCAAAATATTTTAACATGTTCAATTAGAAAATGATATATTCCTTTTGATTTAAAATAATACCAAGTAGCGTGAAATGACACTTTTTATATTATTATTATTATAACTAATTTTAAAGTTGGCACATCAAAAATAGTATCAGAAAATGTGGTTGAAAATCATTTAAATACATTTATTATAAGAAAATGTTTGGCGTATAATGCTTTTTCACAGACTCACACATCATTTTACAATTGCTGCTATGAAATTTCCTTCAAAATTTAGAGCATAAACACTCCATCAATAGGCCAAAATTTAAGAAAGAATAAAATATACAGTTTCATTACAAAATTGTTTAGGTATCTAATAATAATTTACCATAGTGTATTAAATAAATGAAGTGAGATTTTATTCATAACTTTCGTTTATCATCAGCAAAATTATAAATTTACAATGGCAGTAAATCAGTAAAAATTGAAATGGTTATGACTGTATGGTTGCCATGAAACTAAGTACAATAATCTTGAATATAGCTACAATTATTTCGATGTAGCTTACACATTTGTAAAAAAAATTAGCCTTAATTCACCTCGATATTCTGCGAATTAAAACTCTGTATTTAAAACAAAAGTTGTTAAAATTTTCGGTGCACTTTCTATAAACGCAACACATATAGCATCATCTGAAGCGGATGTAGCCGCACATAGCTTTCTGCGTACAGCAAAATTGGATCATCACAAATAATAACTTTAGAGAATTCCTTGATCACGATAATTTAGGTAACATAGTTCTAAAACATTCCTCAACTTTTACTGATAACCATAGTTATAAAGAAACAATTCTACTAAAAATATTAAAACAATTTGATATTTTGCAGTGAATAAGGGACAGGGGAAACTGAAAGTGATTTTGATAAGCAAACAAGAATATCGCTTGAAAGTTTTAAATTTTAGTTTAATGTGAAAGGCATCAAATATCTACTATCTAAGCATTTAATTTAAACATGTTATTCGAATTTAAATATGGAATCCATTTCGAGAAACATATTTGAAGACATTTTTTTTTAATATTTTGGTGGAGATGAATAACAGTGAAATATTGTCAAAAAATTACCACCTATCTCCCTTTTGATTTATTCGATTTCGTTTACGGGGAGGAATGTATAACTGAACATATCTAGTCAAGCAGACATTCCAATGCACAATCAACCATTCTTTATTTCATAAAAAATTATTACTAAATCAATTAAATTATTTCGAAACTTAACTAATAAAAACGATTCACCGCTATATATTGAAAAGAATCAGCAAAAAGTTTCATTTTACTATTTCCAGTATTAATATTACATGAAATCGAATTAAAGTCAACTAGAGCAAATGTAGACACTTCAGACATATCTTATATCAAATACAGCAACGAATATGTTTGGCATAGACAAACAGTATCCTCATTCCCACAACATTATCATATTTACGTTAGTCAAATGTAATGCTATTACATATGCATCTTCATTATATTGACTTAAGACTCCCTTATATTACATCTTTATGTAATACAAGAGATCTCAAGTCAATATAAGTGAAATCACGGCATTTTCTAAAAATTAATGACAGCGCTCTCGTTCTTCCACAATATAGCAAGTTTTGCGTTTAGCTTTAGTATGAAGTTAAGAGAATGCAGTATATATTTTAAATCGCTTCTCTTTGAACATCTCATTTCAAAATTAGACAGAGACCTACAATTTTTATGAAAAAGTAAGTAAAATATACAAAAAGTTTTAAGTAAGTAAAAGTTATAAGTTACTAGGTCAAAATATGTTTAGAGACTTAGCTATCCAAATTGTTGAGTTTCACATACACATACGACAAACTGTCAAATTATTTGGTAGAAAGATTTTGTCCAAAATTTAATCCATTTAGATTTCCGTGTTCTATAATAATGTCATCGTATATTTAAATTATATAAAGGTCAAACTGAGTTCCCGCACATGGATTTCATCAGAGCATTTGACAGAAATATATAATTTTAGTGTATAAATACATACAATTCCCTTTGTTTAGCTTGCTTTGTTTCAGAGTAATCTAATTAAATTAAAAATATAAAGCATCTATAATAGATAACACAATGGAAAATTTTGGAGACTTGAATTTTTTTTGTTGCGCTTTCTTATTACAAGTCGCCATCGAAACCAATAAGAAACCTTGTCTTGGACCTACAAAAAAACAGAAACGGCACCATGCAGGAAGAACTTTTTTGAGTAAAAATAATTTCTCTTTTACTACATTTATTATTTTCTCTTAATCTCATATATAATTAGGAAGAATGTCTGAGCATGTTGACACTTTACAAGATAGATAGCTTGACTAGAACAAAAAAAATTTCGCAGTATGCAATAATATTTGGAGAATAGAAAAGTCACCTCTGAAAGATTTTTTTTAAAAAATGTAAGTAGAATTCTAATTAAAAATTAAGCTCAATTTCAGCATTTTCTAAAAAATAATCTACTTAATAATTCCAATTTAATCACTTACCCCTCCCCCAAATACTAATTTTTTAAATATTTTCCGCGCGATTTTTTTTAATAGTTGAAATTAAAGAAAGATTGATTACGTTTATTACCTTCACAATTTGCATAAGAGAATGAAGAAAAAGTATGACGGAAATCAACGTACTATTAGAAAACACCCGGCCTGCATAGTAATGCTTTCATCGGCTTTCTGATCAAATGACACTGATTTCCATTAGAAAAGTTCATGAGCACAATGCATAGAACAGATTCACAACTGTTAAATAAGTGATTATTAACACGGAATTAACGATTATCACAAATTAAAGCTGAAAAATACTTTGTTGAGATAATCATACACAAATTATACATAATAGATTACATTTCAGTTAAGTATGACCAATATTCCGAAGAAGTAATTATTACTAATTATAGTCACATAGAATAAAAATATTTACTCATTACATCATTAATTACTGCTTTTAAATTACGTTGATATATAATTTAGATTCAAGAAATGTATTTGCCTGATATTTAGTAGCATCTGGAAGGATTTTTAAAACTTTCGTCTAAATAACTGCATTTTTGAAATTGAATAAATCAAACAAATGGACCAAGGCATCAAAATAATAATTTCAGAAACATTATACAACATATCTTGATACTATGAGGCATTCTTTACATGCTGAAAGTTAATATTTGCATCCATGCACCTTTCTTAGCCACTGACAAATAAACACTAAATTTTCGATGAATTGTTACAAATATATTTATTTCACAATGCATTTGTAATTACTAATTCCAATTAAGTATTACTTTTTTTAGTTACAATCGCCTATTCAAAAGCAGCTTATATATTTTTGAAGATTATAAAATCTTTACAACACATTAACCATAAATTTAGCCAATAGAGCAACAACACACAGACATATATCTTCTTTTATAATTATAATACATTAGTCGCCATTGGTGAAAATATTTACAAAAGGAATACTAGCTATGCTTCAATTAAGTTTCGGTTTCAATTAAATCACATTTATATATTTTGATGTTCCTGAATCTTCCAATAATAAATATTTAAACGTCAAATTGTGTATGATAATGCACAAGCTATGTTACTTTAATGGCTTTATACCTTCGAAATTTAATAATAGAATCGAGTTCTGTGGTATTGTAATACCATTAAAAACAATTCAAATGTCTAGATAAGTAATTTAGAATTCCACGCGTTCTTTTGCAATAATGTAATTTCACTTTCTGATTCTTCATGTAAACTGTAGATAGTTAACAGATTCCTTTTTTCTTAGCTTTCTATTATAATGGAAGAAAATCATGTGGAATTTATAAGAATTATTATGTAATAAAACAATCAAAGGAAATGTAATATATTAAAAAGGAAATTGAAAAAAAATTGTTGAAAGGAAATTAACCGTCTATTAAGTTGTTAACATCAAAAATATACTTAAAAAATTAAAATGATGCAAAAGTCAATTTTGTACAATAATTTACAGGGAATTACCATATATATATATATATATATATATATAATATAAAAGCTTCTCCAATTTTTATCTTGATTCCACAAATGTGGATCCAAAATTTAAATCCACATCCTTCAAAACATACTAGTGCCGAATTAGATGCCTGTAAGTCATACATCTTTCCTATAGCGTGCCACCACATATACTCCTTTCTTAATAATAGAAAATTCCATACTTGTAGGATACATGCAACTAACTGCCGTAATAAAATATTATTTAAGATTCAATTCCAATTCAGAAACAAACTTATGAAAATTTACACAAAATACATTTCCACCAAGTAAATATATTGATTATTTTATTTCTATAACATATCCACTGCTCGCAATTTGTTGAACAGACACAGATTACAAGAAAAATAAACATACAGAAAAGATCAATATACGATATCTATCTATCGAAGAAACTAATCGATACGTAATTATACTGATATCTATAAATTGATATGCGATATATAGATTACAATATAACCACATACAGAAATGTTACATAATACAAAATGATATGTGTATATCTGTAACTACATAAATTTAGCTTCAAATAATTATTTACATAGAATAAATCTAGCAAATTCTGGATTTCGCCAGATTTCAGATAACCGTATCTTCACTACTTTAAAATTCAAAAAATTAAATAGCAGTGATAACAATAAGATTTAAAAAACCAATTAGCGGTCTGAAGATGGACAAGAGTTGTATGAAAAGGAAATATTAATGCATTAATCCATGTTTTAAAGATGATTGGGAAATATTTTCATTCACTGAAAAGTTATATTTCAGTTTTTTTTTTATATCCTAAAAACAAACGCACTTGCATATTAATATCTACGAATTAAAATAATCGCTACACATAAATGTAGAGATTTATCAATTAATACTCATACAAGCACAATGAATAATCCCGACTATTGTGGTCACAATATCCCCAAAATTCCAAATTTTCAAAAAAAAGTCTGAAACTTTTAGATTTAAGAGGCTAAAAATTCCATTGCAGGCTCAGTATCTTCTCATTTTTCATTCATTTATATATGTATTTATATATATTTCTCAAGATTTTTAAACTAAAACGTATATTAAACTTTTAGTCAATACCGAAGTGAAATGCATTCTACCAAAGGTATATGCAAAATGCTAATAAAGGTAACTGCGTCTAAATATATGCCGGATCTAAATATATGCCTTAAGCAACAAGTTTGAATTCAACCAATCTTTCACGCTAATTATTGAAGTCAAATCAAAGAATGCTATAAACTTCTAAAAGTGAAAAAAATTATTAAAAATTAATTTTATCAAAAATTAGTCAAAATTGTGCTGTTTAGTAATTTGGTGCTAATTATCCCACAATAAATTTTATCTTTTCAATAATTCCCTTTCCATGAACTTTTTATTTAATTTTCAAAATTTAATTAATAATTAAATAAACTATTAAATTATTATCAATTCAATTTAATTAATAATTGATAAAGATGATTTTGAATTAAGAAAATTTGTAGATTCTTGGTAGGCAATGGCGAGATTTTGATTTTAAAAGATTTCTAAAATGTATTTAATTAGATCAAAAAATTACTACTCTTAAAAATCTCCTATCATTTAAAATCGCAGTTAATTAAGATTAAATCATATTAAAGGTTTTTCAATGATACAAGTTTCCTTTTTGTATAACTTGATTCATTTAATTTAATAAACTTTACACGGAAAACTGTAGCCAGAACATATAAGATGAATTCTAAAAACAACATTAAAAACCAAAGTTTAAAAGAAGTCGATTAGCAAATTAAGTCCGAGACAATAATTGATCTGATTTATTTTCATGCATATTATAAATAAAAAATTGCTTTATTGTTCACAAAATGTTCGTTTACTCCTTATATTTCAATATCTGTGAGGAAAATTTGAAATATCAAGATTTAAAAAAAAATTATTATTTGCATTTTAAATAATATTTTAAAAATCATTTGGTTTAATTGATATTCTTTAAATCAAAAAGCATTTGCTATGATAAAAGAATTTTGTGTATTTTAATATTTTAAACAAACCTATTTTTTGCCACAACATATATATTAACTGGTACTTAACAAGTTATAAAAAATAATTTTAAGCATGAATTTTGTAAAAAAGCAACCACTTTCATTGATTTGAAGAAATTCTTGCAGATATTGCCAAATATGATCACAAATAAATAATTCTGAAAGCATTAAGCAATCAGATGTTTAATAAAACAGATACTTACTTGCTTTTATACATAGAAAGAAAAGTCTGATAGTCAACTTTTGGTCAGAATTATTCACATTAATAGATGGGAAATAAACATACCCAGACTGATGAAACTGATTAAATTTATTTTAATCCGTTGATAGGATCCGATGTAAAAGTTTATATAAGCAATATTACGAAAGAAAGTATAGTACACTTAAACTGACAGTCTACATTTAATGGCGACTGTAACATATGTATTCCCGCCAAAAAGAAGTAAATTTAAAATGTTAAGGTTACAAAAAGCTGAGGAAAATCTATTCAGTGGCTTGTTGCAAAGGATTTTAAGATAACTTAAATGACCAGCCAGACAGCTTATAAAATTCTTTACATTCGTCGAACTATCTTCTTCCGGGTAACAGTTCCTAATCTCTAACATCTGCTAATATATGTACATGAAATTTTATTTTAATACTTAAATGGTAAGGGGGGGGGGGAAACGCTGTCTACTAGTTGCTTTGGATCCTGCCAAGCTTTAAGTATTTAAAAAATATAAACAAAAAAGCAAATTAAACGAAAGAACTCTTCTCAAATGAAACGAATACTGAGAAGTCAACAAGGCAAATTCTTATATATTTGTGGACTGACGCAGTGAAATAAGGAGTTTAATACAATTTTAATAATTATATATCTGCCTAGCTTTGATAATGAAATAGATTGGGAATATTTGTGTATGGAAGATAAATTCTTATAAAACTTTATATAGAATTTTTAAGGTAGAATTAATCAGGTCATTTCAAATGACAATCATCCTTGATTGATATAGATTGTGAAGTTAACAAAACCCTTTTGCTTTTTCTTCCGATTACAACGATAATTCTTTTGTCAATATTATGTAAATTCGGAAAGTGAAACAAAAAATGTTTACAACTGTTTTCGAAGGTATTTTCACGTAAGTATTGAATGGAGAGGACTTGTTGTTGGAAGTTTTTGTTCATCGCATTAATAAATTTACAACGATTCTACATAATTCCAGAATCTAGACAACAAAGCATGAGATTCACAATAACAGTAAAAACCAAACATATTATTCCACAAATGAATGAACATTCTCGATTCTTTCGGCACATATCGTTATCAATTGTTTTGTTAAATATTTAGAAGAATCACAGAACAAGAAAGGCAATTCCGATTTTCCTAAACTTTTTAGTTTTCATAGTGTTCAGGATTTCATGTCTTTTATTAAATTACAATCCCATTTCAATCTTAGTGTGAGCTGTTAGAAATGGACATCGTACATCTGAATACAGTATAAAAATTAATACTTGGATCTCGTTTGCCGGATTTTCTGAGGATAACAAATCAATACATATAATACCATATACATAACATTAGAGACATTCGACTTTTTACGTAATAAAGACGAATACAGATTTGTGAAAGAATCAGACCTCAAGACTATTCATAATCTAATATCAAAATCTGTAACGAGAATTCGCAGCATTTCAAAATATGAGATTTTGAAAGCATATTTGAAGGGAAGAAATTACTCTTAAGAGAACTTATAAAGGACAAAATAAAGGCAGATGTCGCATAGTACTTTCTCACTAATTTTTTTAAACATGGAGTATGTTAGAAAAATTTTACATATTCCGTAACAACTCCAAAAATAAGAGGGGCGGGAATGAATAATATTCTATCTAACATATATCAATGATCTCTGCATTTATTTAGCAACGAAAGTTAAAAGCATTTTAGTCTTACATGTTTTCAAAAGATAAATTCTGTAATTATTAATTCAATTAAGCGAGAGAAAAATCAACGGAATAAAATTTTCTGACATTTAATCATTGTCATTATAAATCCAGATTGTAATTCGACCAATGAGATAGATAGGGTATTTGCACATTTTTAGAATGCTTTCGATCAAGAATATAAAGAAAGCAAATGCTCTGAAATAAAATAAAAAATTTGACAACAGCTTATTACTTGATATGAGAAATATCACTAACTAGATAATTTATTCTTCATTCAAAGTTTCGCATACAAACAGGCTATGGAAGAAGGATATGATTTTACGTTTTCCGAAGATAAATATTTCCATAATTCAATAACATTGTGAAATGCATGAAATGGTATGAAAATTTCAAAAGACAAAATGCGCAACCTTATTAATAGAAAATAAGGGGGGAAAAACCACTGTCAATCATTGCCTCGATATGAATAGAAGACATTTAACGAAAAAAATATGAATTTTTTGAATTATTTCTGAACTATTAGGTTGTTCGGAAAGTAATTTCGTTTTTTCCTGACAAAGGATTTAATTGCATTTTTCGCACCCAATTTCATACTTAAACCGCAAAATCATTTTATGTTTTAAGAGCTGATATAGCAAGGCTTGAGTGTGAAAAAGTGCAGCTGATTCTTCGCAGTAGTTTTTGGATGGTGCCCTTTTAAATATGGAGAGCAATAAACAGCATTTTCGTCATTTTTTTCTTTTTTGCTATAAAAGGTAAAAATGCTGTTCAAGCCAGAAATAAATTAGCCAATATGTGTGGAGAAGATGTGTTAACAGTACATCAGTACCAGAACTGATTTGCAAAATTTTTCCTTCAAATGAGGAGGCCAAAAACCACCTCGATCAGTTTTTTTTTACAGCAAAGACCAAAACTTTTATGAGCGTGTAATCATGTTACTACCAAAAATATGGCAAAAGGTATTAGACCAGAATGGCAATTTTATAATTTAATAAATAATTTATTCATTAAACGAAAATTTCTTTTCATTTTGACACAAAAATACGAAATGACTTTCCGAACAACCCAATATAATCGTTGATAGCAAGAGAAAATCCGCTAAATCAAAATTCAAAAAGGTAAAAAAATATAATGTTTACAAGCTTTTGCTGAAGTTTGGATGAAGGCAGAGCAGGCAGTTAGTAGAAACCAGTACGATCACTGTTTAAAATGACAAAAATGGAAATACATTATAACGCATGATGAAGTGGTGAGTGTGTGATTATCTAAGGATTCCTCTACAATGGGAAATTAAAATTAGAAGATTGGAGGGAAAATATTAAAATCAACTGTAAGTATTACCAAGAAAAAGTTTTACACTCGTTATTTATCGAAGATATTTCAATTCCCAATGAAATTCAAAGAGAAATTTAAGACACAAAGCATATTTCGAAAAATACCATCTGGATTCGGGAAAAAATGAAGACATATAGGTACATTTATAGCTTTTTAACATATTCTTGTATTGTCCCTTAACATGTCACCTATGGACTACTGTATTTTAATTTATCGAAAAGACCCTTTCTAACCCACCACAATTGATGGATTCTGAAAAGTAGTTGAGGAATAGATATCAATACCTGTTGAAATTTTACGAAAAATCTAAAATCAGATGCATATTTATAGTCCAGACAAAAGGCTGTCAGAGCAAATATTTTTTTAAAAATTCCTCATATTTTAAACATTGATTATACGGCACTGGAAAAGTTCTAAAAATATATCCTCTGTAAACATGCATGAAGTCCATTTTGACGACTAGCTAGACTCGCTCTTACATAAAAGATAAGTCTGTAAGATAGGATAAAAAGATATCTATCTCACAGCCAACAATAGACATGATGGTTTAAAGCAGTAGAATAATACTTTAATCTTTAATACGCAAATTTTGCAATTATTAAGTCTAATTAAGTGAGAGAAAATTGTTGAAATAAAAATTTCTTATGTTTAGCCATTACCATTACAAAAACAGATATTTGTTCGATCAATGAGATAAATAACTAGTGGGAAGGTTCTTAATGCTTTAACCCTTTATTTACTGAATTATGCTGCCGTCTATTTTTCAACTTTATTTTAGCACCAGTCGTTTATTATCCTTGCAGAATCATCCCAGGGAACCCCAAGAAAAATAATGTAATTAACAGAAATATCTTAATTAGTTTAATTATTAATTAAATATTTTTAATTCCTACTTTTAGCTTATATTCACCTCATGTTATTTGGGTTACGTTCTCCGTGATCTTTAGAATACAATGAGCAAAATTAGTCATAAAGATATAAGCTGGATTTTAATGGTACTTTTAAGTACCGTCAGTCAATAAAGGGTTAAATTGATTTTCACAAATATTATAACAAGAAATACCACGACTAAATCTACTAAATTTACCATAATCAATAAAAAAATAATAATAAACTTGTTAATTCTTGAAAATAATAAATAATAAATGATCACTTTCACTGACGCTATCGTCTTTTATTTTTTCTTACATAAAGAGAAACAGTACTGCATTCGCCACAATATTCGTTCTAGAGATTTTAGTGAAACTCCATAACTGAACTTCCGAAGTACATTTTTTTTAAAGTATGCGTGCTTTTTTGTATTAATAACAAATTTTGGATTCAATCGGCCAACGAAATGTCCCAGAACACATTTGAGTTCCTTTACCATATTATAAAACTAAACATCCAATGGGCCATACAGATTATGTAAATATACAAGAAAACCGTAGGGGGGGGGAAGCGTACTTTGAAATTGAATTTTGAGAAGTGAAGTTTAATACACCCTCGTAAACTCGTAATGCAATGAAATACTTATTAAATGAAGCTCTTTAATCACCAATATAACCTTGTAATATTTTAAAAAGTTTTCTCAAGTTATTACATTTTTGCTAATGTAATTTATTTTCCATCATTTCTATCTGCCCCCCTTTCATTTTTTTATGATTATGTGCGTAATTTTCTTTTTCTTTTAATTTATAAATTGTATTTGGTGATTTGTGTAAGAAAAAGATTTTCACTAATCACCAAATGCAGCTACACCTACACAAAATTATTTTATATAGTGAGACTTTCAGAAAATTTAATTTTCCAAAATTCTATTTTAACTCGGTTATGATAAAATCATTGTTTTAGAAAATTTTTATTAAAAAATTTGAATACATTTTATTTTATTGGGTATTTTAATTAATCGTACTAATATTCGCACATACACACACAGCGTAGCGCAATGATGATTTATACAATAAATTTTGTTCCAGACTCCAAAATTCAAACCATACAAGATTCGAGGCAACCGAGACAATGGTTAACAAGCTAAAACATATCGATGAATAATTTCAGTAAAGTATAATTTCAGTTTTAGAAGTAAATTTTAATAAAATAAAATTCTAATTATTAATTAGATATCTAAATTAGCCTCAAATTATTAATAATCGACATGAACAAATGGCAATAGATAAGATCTAAGCCAAACAAATTTTCAGCTGACTGATATCAAAATTACTATATGATGATACTAAATAAACTTTGCTTGAGTTGAAGTTTACTTACAGAAAAAATAAAATATACTAAGCATTTCCTGTCGATTACCAAAACTAATAAAATAAATAAAATAGCGCTGAAATATTCATATCCATTATGATTATGGGATAAATAAATGGATAAATTTTTATGAAGGAATAAAGAAAAGAAATTGAATTACTTGCAATAATTTATAATGACTTTGATGAGTTAAAACTATAAGTTTAGCAACAACAATAATTATGAAATTACCAGATTTTGCCTTTTCTATTCATATAAACAGAAAAATATTGACAATTGAATTCCATTTAAAAGGAATTTTATGAATTTATTTTCAGTTGATTTTTTTTGTCACTTTAAAAAAAAATTATGTATTTATATCATGAGTTTTACATTCGCTATTATTTTTGCAACTTCGGAATAATTACTGTTGATTAACCGTCAAAACAAATAAATATGATTTCTCTAAGTGAATCCTAATTGACTGCAACCAGATAAATACTATATATATGTGTGTATATTTCTCTCTCTGTATATAATGCATATATATATGCAATAAACAATTTTATGACGCAAATTTCTCGCAATACTCAAAAATAATTTTTTAAATCATTCATATTTGTTTAGAGAAATCATAAGTTATATGCAATGTTTTGTTTTGAAACATAAAAATAATTTTAATGTCCCTTCATTTTGTGATCTAATTATTACACATATTGTATAATATATACAAGACTTAATGTAATCCAAGAATTATGCAATTATATATATGAAAGTGTAGCGAAAAAATAGCAATTAATCAGTCTATCAACTACAAAAAGTTATTTTTCTGTGATGATATTGTAAAATAGCAAAATTTTGAATTTTTCAAAAAAAATTGAACAAATGAAATAAAATAATATGCATAATAATATTGCATTTATTTCAAATTTCTTTACATTCAAGCAAAAAATTTATCACAATTTTTTTTAATACATTCTAATAGTTAAAAGGAAAGAAAATATAATTTAAATATAGATTTAAAAAATCTTCTCTAAAACTTTTTTCTAATTTTTCATCTTTGAGATTCAGTAAAGACATTTTAAAGGAATTGTCATCGCTTTCACAACAAATTTTAATAGATTTTAAAGATATCTTAAAAGTTCTTAAAGATCAAGTTTAACTCTTTCTAAACATTTGGATTCAATTGAGTTAAAATGCAAATGCCAATCAAGTGAAATGTTCTGCTTTTTTTTTTCACGGTTTTTTAACATTTTTTTATTGATTTACTAACAGATCCCCCCCCCAAAGGTAAAAGAAAACAAATTGTCAAATCGTATAGTAACAACATCGTTCGCAGAGAGTCAAAACGTAATGAAATGATTTAACATACGTAATATAAAATACTCATATACATACTAAATCTCCACATATCGAAACTTTTTATCAGAAATTCGGATTTTCTTCTGAGAAATAGTTTCTGAGCATTAAGCGAAATTTCTGTATATCGAATAAATATATTCGCATAAATGTATGTAAGCTTATTCCAATAAAAAAGGACCAATTATATAGTTAAAAAAAATATAAATAGAATAGAAACAGTTTCCCCGATTCAAACTGCATCAGAAATTATAAATAAAGGCAGTTGATTACGAAAAACCAATTAACACATGGTGAATGAACTCAATATGTTATTCGTAATTTCTGTCTAGCTTTAAACTTTTAATAGACCTTTTAAAGGAAAATTTTAGATATAAAAGGAAGGTCCGGATTAATGAAAGACGAAAAAAGCTGGATAAAAAATTGAAACGCAATAAAAATAAAAATCAATATAATTTGCAATTATTTTAAATTCTTCTTTATCCTTACAAAATGTGAATGACGTATAATTGTTTTAACAAGAGAAGACAAAAAAAAAAAATCCTATATTCTTTTATGTAAACTGAAATTTCAATATAACGATTTCTTTTTTCGGGAGTGCGCTCATATCTTCAACATAGATAGATATATATACGACCCCACTTCGGGAACGTAATAAATATTTGTCCCACTAGTCTTGTAATTTTCAACATATTTTTCATTACAAAAACATCTGGAAAAAATTCAGAAATTGCAAAAAACATTTTAAATTTACTTCAGAAAGCGAATTATTTACTGTCAATAGCGGATTCCTATATAGTTTCTCCGATACAATGAAAGAAATCTATAATTTAAACTATACCAAACAACAATATTCTACACCACGTGTATATCAAATCGGTATATATTTTGTTATTATCTTTACAAGTCTTATGAAATAATAATACAGAAGCATATAGAGATACAGACATTTCAAGCTAATTTTATAGTGAAGTAAAACAAAATTTCTCACCTATGATAACGAGTAGATTTATCAACGGAAGCATTAAAATACTAGTTTGTATTTATTTATTTAGGAAGTTTTATTAAGTTTGGGAATAGCTAATAAAATAATTACTAAATTTCAATATATATATATATATATATATATATATATATATATATATATATTGTACTCGAAAAACTGATTTTATAAGCTTTGGATTTCAGTATTCCTCCTGTTTAGGAATTGGGAAATATTCAAGTTTCCTTTAGACACATAGACAGCCGAAACAAGTTTAATATGTATATATTTTTCAAACTTCCATAAACAAATATTGCATTTCTTAATTTGGGGTGCACATTGAAAATCTATTGGTAGTAATATATAATTTATATTCCTTTATGCGGCATCAATAATTGCAATTTATAAGTAGAGCAAATCGTGATTATTTAGTTGAAACTATATATTTTACGTTATTTAAAGTTGCAAGTTGAAGACAATTAAATATCATATATTTCCAAAAAATGTGCAAATTATGAAATGTTAAGTAATTACTGAAACAAAGCATTAATTTTAAATAGCTGAATGTATGTGAGGAGATCAAAAATTAACAGAAAAAAAATAGAATACTTTTACCAAATACCAACATAACATATAAAGAAATTATTTTTATTAGATTTCGTAATTTCATTTTCTTACTCAAATTATTAAGACTTATTTCTAAATATTTCAATTAATTTTACTATTTGAAAGAGAACTTTTTTATATTAGAATATAAGGTAATTACCAATATGTGGTAATTATGCTTATTTCTTCCACTTCACGTAAATTGAAGTGCACCGTATTCCTTGCAAATGAAAATAAACATATCGGAATTGCATAAAAGTTAAATTCTCAAACATTATCGCAGAAAATTTTTATGATATCACCCGTTTTAAGATCATTTTTTAAAGGAAAATAAAATGATATTCTTAAAACTTTACCAAGAATTACATCAACTGAATATTTGATAAGTAAATATTTTAGAAATCATGCAAAAGACTTTCCATATTAAAGTACAATTATGTTATTTCGTATACTAAAAATGTCAATGCAAAAATTAGCCATTCTTCTGATGAATCAGCAAAACATTCATTACTGGAACAGTTACAATGGAATGATTGATGGTTGTGTTAAAAGTTCAAAGAGAAATCTACCAGCAATGATAACATAAAATCAATGCTCTCACACCAACTATAATTAACGAAATAAAAAAATCTTTGTAAAAAACTTAAAATTCAGATCCTATTATGCATTATTTACATTTAACTTACCGATCATGCTATTCCTATGAACCATAATATCCTGATTATCCAATAGTTGAAATTATTCCAACAATCAAAAAGAGGACACTTTTTTTTTGGATAACAGACTCAAAGTAGGCTATATTTTTCGGGATCACAAAACGTTACCAAGCACGACGTGCAAAGCAAAGCTCGTCCTCATCGACAGGCGGCAGAAGTGTCAAATGTACCGCAACACCTGATAGTTACTCTTTGGCACTGGAAACCTGCATATAAAAAAAAGGATGCGCTTTTTTACGGAAGCAACAATAACTTTTTCATGGCCAACAAGAGGCAACGTAGAGGTTTTACTGAAGATTAAACCGGAAGAAAAGAGAAATCGGAACAAAAGCTAGGAAAATCGAGGTAAGAAAACAAGAGAAAAAGGGTCTTTCCCGGATCGGAAGGAAAAGGGTGGACGAACGAAATCCAAGGGCACAGGGTGAAAGTAGTTTTTTTTTGGAACTTGGTTCAGCGAAATAGCAGAAAAGGGAAAGTGATGCCCCCTTCTTCCGTTCCAATATAAAAGGATTGAAGTTCGAGGATCGGTCTGAAAAAACAGCTGAGATTTCTGGTTTCCGTCTCGCGGGGTGACATTGGATGATCGCCAAGGTTGAAGTTTTATTATATTAGCTTAATATTATTTTTTTTTCTCTTCAGGACGCAGTATCGTCTACGGATATCCGGTTGAAATTTCAATTTTTGAAATTAATTCAGCACAGAATGATTGAAAGCAATGCATGATGAGATTTGAAATACAAAATAAGAATTTTCACCAATAACAATAAGACAGAGGAAAATATCCAAATCTTCTTAATAACACAACAATTCGTGCACTTTTCGATAGCATCAGCTATTTCGATATCATACCTTTCAAAGATTTCAGATCTCCATTGTTTTTTTGTTTTTTTTAATTGGGGATCATTTACAAAACTTCGACATTTTCTCTCTTCTCAACCTACACACAAACTTTTCAATTGAAGGCAAATTATTCACAAAGATTGGAAGCAACATACAAAATTAAAGATTTTTCCTCCTTATTATTTTGGATAGTAAAGATTATGTGATCTATTGCAAGGTCACATACAGCAATGAAGAATAATGTAAATTAACGAGTTTTTTTGATAATTAAATCTTTCCTATTAAAAAAATGAATAAATCTATTTAAAATAAAAACATACACAACAGATTAAAACAATTGTTAGCTAGCAAGGCTGGATCTATCAAATTACAAGATAGTTAAATATTTGGTTGGACAAAAAATAAAACATATTACAAAGACGCAATAAATATCTCGCCCTCTGGCAAAACATTAGATTTATAAAGGAATTGCAAAAAAAATTAAGATATTCCGAATAAATCCAAAATAGTATAAAATAAATGTCATTAATATTTCTACAACTAATTATGTACATGAATTTCGCTATGCCGTATCTCATTAAATGTCGACTATAAGTAATTAAAAAAATCTAGGATAAATATGTAAAAATTGTACTGCAATATATTAATAAATTATTGTTTTAAAATATTTCATATGGGTGATTCATACATGAAAAAGTAAAACTGACTTAATTTCATATTGATTTTCATACATTTCAAATATTGGTCGAAGAAATAATTTAATATTAATAAATTAATATCAATGATCATTAGTAATATGCAATAAATTATAAAAAGACATTCATCAAATCGTTTTGGGTAGTTATGCAGATAACTGACTCAATAAGTTAACGTTAAAAATTATAGAAAATCTGAACTACAGAAACAAATCCCCCCTCCACAAAAAATATTCAGGACAATTTATTAATAATTCAGTATAAAAGATACTTTCAATTATCAAACCCAGAAAACAAAAATTGATGAACGGAGAAAATTTTAAATACCTGAAATATTAAATACACAACACTAATAATAATCAATATATTAATATTTATCCTTATATAATATATATATATATATATCCTTATATTATTAAAATATTAATATTTATCTTTTGTACCTCTATAATTTGACACTCTCTTGATTCAATCAAATGTATAGCAATCATAGGATATTCCATTTAATATGCTTCAATTCTAAATTGTGTGAGTTAAAATATTCTAAATTGGCAACAACTCTGTAAAAATAATTTAATTGATCATGGAAAGAAAGCAAACGCCGTTAATTAAACAAACAAACAAACAAAAAAACGCTATTTACAAGATGTATCAAACTAACTGTTTAGGATTTCATTTTATAGATTTATAATACATTTTTGCTATTGCAGATTTAATAAATTTAAAGTAAAGAATAAGTGCGTGTTTTTTTTTGTTTCTGTTGTTGTTAATAAAATTATAATTTAACCCCCCCCCTTTAAATGTAATAGAAATGAAACTGCAGAGGAAAAAAAAAGTCAATAGAAATTAATGTTTTCTATACATGGCATCAACGATTGTCTGACTTTTGAATTATTAAAATCACTTAATTTAAGCAGTGATATACGTAAAGAAAAAATTACTTCATGAATGCTTTCAAAACAATGGTTTTAAAAAGGCTGCATATAAATTACTCAAGAATTATTCAAAAGAATTTATAATTTGGAATAGATACTTTCGAAGTTTTTAAGTATCTTTTTAAATATTGATACCTTTTGAATTGTATCCTAAAGGTAAAGCAATTATACAACATTTAAATAATTGAAATATAAGCAAAATAAGTTCATATCAAAAACAATTTGAACACAGTAAAATGCCATCATTCTACATTTTCATTGCAGAAGATGGAAGGGGGGGGACTTAGAAAACATCAAGCAAGAGATATCATTGTAAACATTCTCTTATTAAAATGAAACATGAAGGAAAAACCAGAGTCATCTCAACAAATCTGAGCTCTTGAGCTAGAGAAATTTGATATCTATTTGAAATTTTAACATTCATGGCACAACGGAAATATTTAGTAAATAAAGTAGTTGAGTAACAACAGCAACAACAAAAAAATCTGATTTTTAATTAGCACATTATATTCAACAGATTTTTCAAATCAGAGGTTTTGCATAATTTTACATCCTTCCGATATAATTAATCAGTATGTATTGCTTATAATTGATTTCATCTACTTAAATAAGCTTCATGTAAATATAGTTAACAACAAAATAAACAAATTTATAAAAAATATTAATAAGATAAATAATTAACAATATTATATTTAATATTCACGGAATTTTATTACATCCTAATGTAAAAAATGCACTTGCATTCAAATAATTCTGAAAAATATATGTGCCCACACTATATTGCATTTGAAATAATAGCATTTCATTTTTCAAATTGTAATGCAACATACAATATTCTTTAATACAGTGTTTAATATTTAAAGACTAAATGTACAGTACTATTATATATTAGGGATTTCTTTATCAGTGACAATATATGAATTTCTATCGCATACATAGTTAAATATTTCCTCCCTGAATGTTTCTGTATTTATATTTTTTGAATTAATAAACATGTTTATGTCACATAAGGAAAACGATAGGAGTCTAGTTAAAAAACTCGACTAACATTTTACTTTTAACGCATTTAAAATTATAATAATTTTTGTAATCACAGTTTTGATTTGAAGTACAATTAGCATAAAATTTAAGATACCCTTCGATCAATGGCACTCTAAACAGACTGAATCCCGATCAAATACTGAATAGATTTAAAAAAAAAAAGATTTATTCAGCAGTATTTACAACGACGAAATATTTTCCCAACAATCGTCTGAAAATGGGAATTCCGAATACAAATAACTTTTAAAAGGAATTCACCAAACATTTCATTTATCGATTTTAGTCTGAAATTTAATATTATATATACTTATCATTTATGGCTATAGCTTTTAGTACAATATAAGTTCTTTCCTAAGGAATATCAAGAATTTTTATGTAGAATCTGTAGAATTCAGCTAAAGGATTTACTTCTTTCTAACAGAATATATTTTCACTCAGTATTTAAGTATTAATTGATTATTTATGATTGTATATATATATATATATATATACATAATAAATCGATTAATTAAGAACGCAGTAACCGAAAGTTTCATTTTTAATAAGATTTATTTATAATATTAAAAAATGTCATAAGTTATGCATAGTTAATGAATACACTGTTTTAAATAAAATGATGACGATTAAAAATACTATAATATGCTAACACTATAATATTAATACTCAAAATTTGAATAAATAAATTAATTTAATAAAAACACAGTATCCAAATTGTAAATATAATTTTGCATAAAAATGTTCGAAGTTATTTTGTAAAAAGTGAAAATTCGATTTTTTTTATTGAATAGTGTACAAATGTAAAGTCCGCGAATGAATAAAATCTCCTTGGAAAAAAATCAATCACTCATGAATACAGAAAACCCAAAGTACGGACTATTTAATTGATCGATAAAAATCATGTAATAAAAGTTTTAGTTTTTATTTCTGATTAATCAAAATAATTCGAATAAAGACGATTTTGTAATTTTGTTAATAGGAAGCTAAAAGAACCAGAAAAAAACAGAGAAATGGAATCGCTGAAGAATTTAGATTAACCAAATATCATTGTATTAAATAAGTAGCTAACGAAAGAAAGAAAAAAATCGATAATAAACACAAAACTCCTAATCTAATAAATACCCAGAAAAAAAATTACGACGTAGCATAACAATAAAACTAAAACTAGATGCAGATTAACAAAAATTAACTCTAAATAAATAAGTAGCACTAATCTTTATTTAATCTAATTAAGCAACGTGCTCTCAACGTCAATTTCGTATTTTTATCACTACAAATAAGTTTAACAGTTTTATTAAAATCGTATATCAAACTTTGGCTTAAAAATACTTCAGGCACCTGTTTTAAACACGAAGAACTCACTTCCAGACAGCTCTTATTCATATTCTGTAAAGATATGAAACAAAAGTTACATTTAGAATAAATAATATAAATAAATTAATGTTATATAACAAAAAGAATTTTAAAAAATTAAGAATGTGTAAGCAAATAAGAACAAGCAAAAATAATGATAAACTTAAATATTCTTAATTAAAAATATTGCAGATTCAGAACAGAGCATTTAAAAAAAAATGAATATTAGACTAATATTTATAGTTGATGCCTGCTTGATTCACGATCTTTGATACTTTTCATGCTCTTTGTGAATTTGAGAGATAGCACAAATTACATGGACTAGAAAAAAGAATTTCGCAAATAATTTTGTTTTCTATTGAAATATTGAAACAGTAATCTTTTTTGTTACATTCATATATATATATATATATATATATATATATATAATATTTTCTATTGACTATTTTTTTCTATTGATTATTTTGATTCGGTTGTCTTATTTTGTTAATTAATTTATATTCATTTGTATTTTAGTTGTAGCTGCATTTGCGCTCTCTAAATACAATGATTGATTTAAAAACATTTTAATTCTTAAAACTTGTTTAATCAGTAATGATTTTTTAGTTTCGATTCCGGTTTTGGTTTCGTTTCCGAAGTTACTTCTGATTCTGTTTCGTTTAAATAATTCTTTGAATATAATATTGTGGATTTGTTTCATTAATTGGTTCTTATTCATTTACCTTTCATTTTGTAAACTTTTAGCGTTTAATTCTGAATTGAGTTTTAATTTCGATTTCGACCTATTTGGTTTCGTTTTAATTTTGTTGTTCAAGAAATGTGTTTTGATTGTTTTAATAATTTTATGATTGTATATATATATATATACACAGAGAGAGAGAGTTTTTTTTAAAGTCAATTTCTACTTAGATCAACAAAGAATTTTTTTTTCTTTTAGTTACTTTTTATTAAATGATTACAATTAATATAAATATGTATGTACAGAATCACAATATTACGTGGCAACAAAAAAAATTCTATCGATCTACACGTTTCGCCACTGATGGTATTTATTCCTAAATTTATATCCTGCTCAACATCTTTTATAAGAGAATTTTTTTTTTCCTCCTATATAAAACTAACATTACTTAATTTATTAAAAAATTATTGATTTTCACAACAAATGAGCTCGCATTTTTCACCTTCACGTGAAAAATACTGAAATCCTTGCATTTTACCAATTGAGTTACCGCCTGTTGATTTCAATTTTCATTACAAACTGATATAACGCTATTTAAAGTATTAAAAATTAATTAAATTTAATTAATGAAAATATTTTTAAAAACTGTGTTCACATCACGTGCCATCCATTACCAGTTTAAAAAATGTACTTGAACTTGAGTGAATGAATAAAAAGTTACACACATTAATTAAAGAACACACATCTTTAATTAATGAAAATATTTTTAAAAACTTTCACATCACGTGCCATCCATTACCAGTTTAAAAAATGTATTTGAACTTGAGTGAATGAATAAAAAGTATTTTATTAACGATTGAATATGTGAACAAGATATATAAAATATAGGAAGAGTAGGAACTAATAGTAGGATTTGAAAAATAAGTAGCATTGCAACACTTTTAAGTGAATTTCAAATTAGCATTCGTGTTATAATTACATAGTTTTTTTAAAGCTATAGATAACTGAAACACTCAATTAATACAGGAACAGTTTCTTCAAACCATCCAGCTTCAGACAGTTAACGTCAAATAAGAAGTGTATGTTTACTTAAGGGGAGAGAACGAATTTATGAACTTTCAGCATGTCAAGATATAGAGTAGAACACACATCTGCCAGTATTGACATGAAACCCGAGATAGGGGGAGTCTTGTCTGCACCTATGTAAATACGATAATGGACGGCCATTCTTCAGACAGCAATAGCTGGGAACATAAATATACTTCGAGGTTTATCTTAAGTAAAGCAGGAAATTCCAAATTTTACGGCCAATCCCACAAAAGGAAGTTTAGTATGAGCATTTTATATATCTTATCCATACAAGACACAAAAGAAATATATTAACGTGTGTATTATAAAAGCACAGTAAAAAGGAATGTTCCTTTTTTTCCCCTATACGTTTAAAAAACCACAACAATCTTTTAATAGATATTACATAGTTCTTTCATATTTTATTATATTTATACTATAAAGTCACACATACTGATTTGCAAATCAAAATTTACAAATGTGCATGTATAAATTAAAACTAAATGAAAATAAAGGCAGATAATAAATCATTGTAAAATATAAATATTTATTTTATTAATATGTTGTAAGTATATTTTATTATTTAAAATGGAACAGCACTTTATTAAAAACCAAATGTTTAAAACCATTTTTTAAAAACTTTTGTCTGGTAAAATGAACACAAGTTATTTGCCAATACTGGGCAGAATATGCATCACAATTTAAATATGGAACAATATTTAGGCATGATTTAGCAGAAGGGAGGAGAAAATCATTTTTCCTTTACGCGCAATAAATTTTCTCACCTGATGCTTATTAATATTGAAATTTCCTTCTACTTTCATTTTTATGCAACTTGGGACTATAAATAATTAGTAATGTTCCATAAATTGTAATGATTTAGGATAGACTACATATATGAAAAAGGATGAAATAAAACATCATATAATTCAATTACAAGCCATTATTTATACATGTAACACATAAAATATTAAAAAAAAAAAACTATAAGATATATAATAATAAAATTTATTTATATCTCTTCACAGTGTAGGATTAAATTTTAATGATATTATTTAAGCACTCTGATAATTTATGATAGAATTTTTCAGATAATCCCTAAATTTTTCTCTGATTTACATAGAAAGATATGTTGAAAGTTAATATTACCCGTGATTATTTACCCTAAAATGCTGTTAAAAAACTTTCATCAAATGTATAAAAAATAAACCAAAAAAAACTAGCAAGTATAAAAATGTACTGCTTACCAAATTTAAACAGCATGTATTAAAAAAAAAAAAAAAAAACTGTCGAAAAGAGAAGTTAAAAAAATTGATTCGAGCCCTTTTTCAGTATTTTGCAGATAACGCACGATTTCTACACCTGATTCCGCGGATAAACGGGTTTATTACATTTTGATGATAAAAAGAAGGCACATTTGAGAAACTTAAAATTTGATTAGATTAACAGAATATTAATTGGTAGCGATCATGAGTAACACATTTATGATAAATAAGATAGTTTTAGATATATAACTTTAAAAATATGACCTAAAAATAATCATCTAACATAAAAGGTATATTTATTCATCAATACTTTGCTTGCTAGGATATTGTCTAAAAATTATTTTGTAATCAAAAATTAAATTTTTGCGCTCAGAGCTTCTGTAAAATAGAAAAATTACCAATGTTTACGATTTACATAATTTTAAAAAGTTCAAATTCCATAGTAACAAATAAAACAGATCTTTTTTTCCCTCTACATTGATATCTTAAGATTATTTTAAATATAGCGTTTGCAATTATTTTAAAATGCTTAAAGAATAAAAGGCTTACGAAATAAGCACAGATTCTATATTAAAAAAAAAATTAACTAAAATGCTGAAAATATGTTACAACAGAAACGTAACCTTAATATTAGAAAACACAATTTGCAGACAGACATTTGATTCCGCTGCCGTGGTATTCTAAATTTACAAGAATCTAAAGCTTCTTAAATTCATGCTTTCCCGACGAATATTATTTTCGGTTATAAGCAGTGACGATAGCAGAAATATTTCCAGACTCACATATTGTGTTATTCGTCCGTATACATATGACTTTATATATATATATATATATATATATATATGAGGGAAAATAATAATAATAATTTTTTTTACTGCAAACATTTCATTTATTTTTACTATTTGTTACCTAAGTCCAAATCCAAGAAAAAATAATTTTCAATGCAAAACTCATAAATAATAATAATGATATATTATAACATAACTCCAAAAACTAGATCTTCATCAATAGTTACTTAATATAATATGAACTTTATATTAAGTAATTTAGTATAATATAAATTTTTCCTACTCTAAAATGTATGTTTAAAGTAATGTGAAGTATAAAAACTTGTTTTAAAATAATGATTTTTTTTTTCCTCTTAGCTTCTGTTCTGATTTCATTACCCATGTAAATAAAACTGAAACAACTTTTTTCCCCTTTCCCTGTAGCAATCCGAATAACTGAATAGATTTTCTTCATCCCCCCCCTTTAAAAAAAAATCTTTTTTTTTAAATACTGTGAAGCATAAAACAAGATTAGGGATAATCAGGTTAAAGGTCAATGTTTTATTAATTAAAAACAGTGTTTCCTTTGCACTTTCGTGGTTTTTTGCCACGAATGCTATGACGGCGCCGCAAGGTTTATTTCAAAAACCTAATATAGCCATAACATAAAAAAATAGATATACTAAAATAAGATTTATTTTACCTTATAGATAAAAATGTTTCAAAATTTCTTTTTATTTACAAACTAATTCAAAATTTGGATGCTTGGCTTATAATGGTCGATGGACATTGAGTTTTTCGTTGATTTAATAGTTAAGTTATCACTCACAATGTAATTAAATACACACAAGTAAATTGTGTATTATTCTTTAAAAATTATCAACAAACTATGAAAAATATTATCTTTTAAAATCTCAAAAATCGTCAGGGTCAACCCATAATTTACAAATATATTCACACTTTAGATTAACAGGCTTTTTTATTTTAATCTATACTTATAATAAAGCTCATTGCGTGTGTAGGGGGGGGAGCGCTCTACAGGCCAGACTGTTGGACCTACAACTACCGAATTTGGTACATGTTTACCTTGGAGGTAGGGAATGTGAACCTCGGAGCCCTTTTTTCGAATTTTTAATTAGAATTTGAATTAATTAAAAATTAAGCGGAATTTCGAAGTGTTTCCTCTATAATTTCCAAAAATATTATCGCACAAACATGATTTTTGCATCAATTTAACGATTAAAAAAATAAGCTTTCTAATGGTATCAGTGTTTTAACATATAACTTAAGCTTCTAGTTTTAACGAATTTTTAAATAAATATTTTAACCATATTTTTCAACAGTATATTTCGGACAAATAAATAATTCGTGCAGATTAAATAATAAAATTTAATCTGCACGAGCACGTCAAGGGGGAAAAGATTAGGTTTTATCAGCGTATTGCCATCATATTGACGGAAACTCAAATTTTAAAAAAATCAACTGTTATTGCAAATTAAATCTAGAAAAACATAACTTTCAGCACGTGACTGGATAAAATAAAATAATTATAAAATGTGATAGTTTCTAAAAAAAAATAAATGCAAAGGTTCCTATAATCGTTTGCAATATCTAAATCATTAATTCAATAAATCTTCTTTATTTAGGACTAGACGCCTTTGGCGACCACCTGGTTCACCATGAGTAATGCGTTCTAAAATTTTCAATTAAATCACATATTCATTAGCCTTGAAGTAATTCCGGGCATTGATTGGCCTGAAATTAATATTTTCTTTAAGTTGATGGACGGAAAGTTCTAAAAGAACACGTTTTCCTAATAATATTCTTTAATTTTACAAATCAGTCAGTTTTAATTATTGATTTAGAAGACTGATTGATGTAGCAACTTTTATTTAAATTATTAATAAAAATATTTTGTAAATTATGGCTCACAGAGCAAAGTATGAAGAAATCTCAAACTCATTATTCATAAATGTATTGTTTGACTCAAGCTACATAAAATGTAATTATTTACTTCATTTAGATAAAATTAATGGTATTAAACAATATATATACCTATTAATAATATTTTACAAACTATACATTGGACCGGAATTTAAATGCATATCCTGTATAAATAAAGATAATTTATTGAATTAATGATTTAAGTATTGCAAATGATCATAGAATCCTTTGCTTTGCATTTTTTTTTAGAAAATATCACATTTTATATTTCTTTTATTTTATCCAGTCACGTGCTAAAGTTGTATTTATTTAGATTTCATTTGCGATAATAGTTTTTTTTAAATTTGAACTTCCGTCATTGTTTTCTTTTATTTTATCCAGTCACGTGCTAAAAAAAAACATGTTTAAAATATTTCTTTAAAAATTCGTTAAAAATAGAAGCTTAAGTTATACATTAAAGCACTGATATAGTTAGAAAGCTAATTTTTTAACGTCGAAATTTCACTTAAATTTTAATTAATTCAAATTCTAATTAAAAATTGGAAAAAGGGCTCCGAGGTGCACATTCCCGACTTCAAAGGTATACATGTACGAAATTTGGTAGCTGTAGGTCCAACGGTCTGGTCTGTAGAGCGCCAACACACACACAGACATTCAGCTTTATTAATAAGTATAGATATAGATAAATTTGATTGAATTTATGCAGGATATGCTTTTAAATTCCGACCCAATGGCCAATTTGTAAAATATTAATAATAGGCATACATATTGTTTAGTACTGTCAGCTTGGTCTAAATGAAGTAAGTAATTATATTTTTATGTAGCTTGAGTCAAAACAATGCATTGATAAATAATGAGTTTTAGATTTCTTCCTAATTTACTCCGTATGCCATATTTTACAAAATATTTTTAAAAAAAGTTGCTTCATCAATCAATCTTCTAAATCAATCATTAAAACTGACTGATTTATAAAAATAAAAGAATATTATTATGGAAACATATTCCTTTAAATCTTTCCGTCCACCATCTTAAAGAATTTAGCAACTTTAGGCTAATCAATGCCTGGAAACTGGAATTAATCCAAGGCTGATAATCAAATGAATATGTGTTGGCGTAAATGAAATGAATGCGCGCGTGAGTGTGTTAGGACACTACACAGCAGACTATATGATCTATAGTTACCGCACTTGGTATTTACGTATTTACTTTGAAGGTTGAAAAAGTATATCTTGACGGAGTTTTTGAAACTTTCATTATTTAAAAGTTAAGCTAACATTTGGAATTTTTCTGTGACATTTTCCGAAAATATTATAGCACAAGACTTTTTTAAATCCTCTTAAAAATTACTTTTTTTTTTCATTGATAACAATGTTTTAACCTATAAATTAAGTTTCTATTTTTAATGATTTTTTTTCAAAAATACTGTAACAATATTTTCTAACAATTAATTTCTCACAAAACGAAAGTAGAATTTAGCCTGCAAAAGCACATTAAGAGTGTACCAGTGCTTTGCAGTTACTTTGACAAAACTTAAATGGAATGATTATATTAACTCTTATTGTAAATTAACCCGAGGAAAGTGCACTATGTGAAATGGTAGCGTAATGTTATGGGATAAGTATTAGAAGCGAATTTTCCACATAATTCCACAACAGCTGGTGGCAAATCAGAGATATATATTGTACAATGAACAAATAATCGTAAGGCTTCTATAATCATACTAATTACGTGACTATCGGAGTTTGAAGTTTAAATATATTTGGCTAATAAGTGATAAAGAGAGCAAGGTACGTAGGTATTTAACTGAACATTTTAGAATGCATTACTCAAGGCGAGCTAGCTGGTAGCCAAAGGCGGCTAGTTAAAAAAAAGTTGCAGACGATAGAAGGGTTTTGTGAGAGAGATAATACAGAGAAAGTACAAATGGGACCGATTTTTAAAAATAACATTTTTGCAACTACTGCACATATTACAAAAAATGATACATGAATTTAAAACGAAATATAGCAAGTTTTTTTCAGTTACAAAGGTTCAACATGTGGACTCTTTTGTTACACGGTATACGCCAATTATGTAACAGATTTCGTTCCAAACATTTTGTAGCATCACTCTGTCAATGGTTCTGAATACAGCATATGTGTGTTCTTTAAGTTCTGACAGTGTTTTCTGCATGCTGGTAAATAAACAATGCCTTTGACGAAACAAAACAAACAAAAACAAAAAATTCAGAAATTAAAGAACACATTTGTGCAGCATTCAGAACCATTGATGGAGTGGTGCAACAAAATGTCTGGAACGAACTGTATTGTAGATTGGACACGTGCCGTGTAACAAGAGAGTTAATCACACATCGAACATTATTTGCAGCTCACTTATTATAAAATTATTATCACTTATTGTAAAATATGCAGTAGTTACAAAAATATTATTTTTTAAAATCGGGCCTATCATTTGCACTCATTCTGAATTTTATGCATAAATATCTTTTGCATTATAAATAAATTATTTTAAAAGCGTTCGTTTACGGAAAAACCGAGATTCCACCAATTTTTATTATGATGACGCACAAGGTGCATGGTTAAAATCTTCACTAGAAGTACTAAAATATAAATAAAGTTTTACTGAAATATTTACTGCAAATAATTGAACTGTTTAGTTTTCTTTATAGGAAAATGTAAAAATTTTATGTCAAGCAACATTCGATGTATTAGTTCGTGATTTTTTTCCTTTATTCATCATTCATAGCAAAAATTACATCAGAAAAAATCAACAAGCCAATTACATCAGTTATGAAAAGCAGGAGCAAATTATTATATGAACAGCCTAAATTATTCTTAAAGCCCTTAATTAATATTATAATGTTCATTAAATTATTTACTAACATCCCACGTTTTAATTTCGGATGAGGCTATCTTTTGGAGAGAGTGCGCAGCAAATTACTTTAGAAAACTATTAATGATGTAAATAATTAAGAAAGAAGAATATTAGAATATTTAAAAAAACATTCATTCGATTTTTTTTCCGCATCTAATAATCCATTTCAATTTCTTTCAAAAGTTATTTCTCAAATTTCATAAATGTTTAATTTATCTGTTTCATGTATTTGTTTAATTTCAAATTATCTTATTTCGAATACATTTTTTATATTATTTTTAATCTACAATGTTTTTCTTAAAATATATATATTATATTATATACACATGAAAAAGAAAAAGCATAGTAATGAAATTGCATCATAGAGCATAACTTTATTTGTTCGATCGGTCTAAAAGTGTATTTCTAAAAATCTTTTAAGTAATACAATATCAAAAATAATCCTTACGAAAATTATGAAAACAAGTTAAATTCTTACACAGAGAAAAATTCGCTATCCATGATGATATTTTGTAAAAAATAAAGAGATGGCAAAAAGGAATAAAGTTGATAAAATTATTATGAGAAATTTTTTAATGAAATTACTTTAAAATATCTAAATCTTATTCCAAAAATTAATGCACGCGTTTTAAAAATAACTCAAGTACCATAAGCTAATGCCGTAACAATATAATATAATATTTATTCTAATTCTTTTTAATGAGCTTTTTAAAACTATTTTTCACAGATACATACACGAATATATTGTATATATTTTTTAATCCATCCGTTTCCTAGTTTGCTTTTGACAGCAAAATAATTTTCAAAAATATTATAATGATAATTATTTTAAGTTTTTACTATCAATAATAGGAAATATTTCTTAGCAGTTTCCAGAGACTCTTCTTTTTTAAATTCGAAAACTTCTAAGAATGCAAATTGTTCCCTTTTTCAATACATTGACCATTTTAATGATAAAAAATATGGTAATATCCACATAAATTTCCTTTGTTATAATTTGCTAACTAAAAATAATCATATTATATATATATATATAACATGTATTTAATTATATATATATATATATAATTAAATACATGTAGTAAATCGTTCGAATCACGGATAGCGACCTCTACAAAACTTCCTTTACCGTTGGGGCCTAGCAATGTATACGTGATTCGCATTCAGCGATTCAAGCTTGTAAAATTATTACAAGCGCACAAACAATTATAAACGCTCATTGTTTTGTCTAGTGGAGTAAATTTATAGAGTAGATAAGGTTAGTACCAGTAATAGGAGAAGATGTATATCTTGCTATAAAAAGTTATCAGAAAAACATAATAGAAAATATGGAATATCTAAGGCCACACAAAGACAATGGAGGCGCATTCAGTGCTTAAAAGTATGTCATGTCTGTTACTTCCCATGAATACGTAACTCGATTTTTCAGTTTATTTAATAACTTCATTTTTCTTTTATTAAAATAATTTTTCACAAAATAAAATTATAATTAATAAAAGACATATATATATAACAATATATATTAAAAATAAAGCAAACATTTCGTGCTACTTTATATTCATTTGTTGATCTTTCAGCGGACCAACAAACCACATACGTTCATTTATGAGCCAACTCCATCTACTCCTTCCTGAAATATGAAAAATGGGCGAGCTACGTAACTTGTAATAAAAATTTTAGTACGAAAGGAATTTAAGGTGGTCAAAGTATTAAATTCTTTTTACTTAGTTAAGATTTGTCGATGTAGCTTATAAATATAAAATAAAAGCTCCCTAAACATTTTAAAATATGTTTTAAATTTTTAGTTTACATTTGCGCCCTTTCCATTAAGATATTATTAACTCTAAAAATTGAAAAAAATCATTAAAATGCTAAATAAAATCAAACTAATAAATTTCTAAATTATACAGAATTTATTGTAAACAATTGTTCCACCTGATGGAAGGACATATTTTGACAGTCCGCGGTCCTAAACTGCGCCCATTACATGACTTAATAAACTGGTCATTTAAACTGCACATTGTAGGTTATTTTTTTAATACTTATTTCACATGTTTTTAAATTATTATATGGATAATAAGTTTGTAACATAGTGTGTTTTTATTTAATTATTTATTAAAATTCGTGATTGCATTGCATCTACGTTTGTACATAATATTATGCATGAAAATGCTCTGAATATAAAAATATTATAATACATATATGAACGTAACACAACAATTAGAAACTTATTGAAATGAATTAAGTGTTAATATTACCTTAATATTGTATAATTCATAAAATTTGAAATTTCAATAAATTTTACTTTTATTCATTCGATATTTCCGCTAATAACAATTTGTAATAAATCTGAATGTCACCCTAGACAATCGCTTGCTTGGAAATCCATCATTGAAAGCACATGGAATATTTTTAGACACAACAGAATTTTTTAAAAAAAATGATTAAATATTGAAAGTATTACCCATTTTTATCCATGATTTACTCGTCTTTAACAGACACGCCAGATAAATAATTATTAAACTCCATTTATTTTGCTTCACACTAAAAAGATAATTAATATAGCATTCGTTATAATTATAGAAATGAAATCAGATTTAAAAAAAAGCTACGATTAAGCAAATCTGGTTTAATTGACACAATACTTTATACAGAACTTAATGTCGCAATACTTTTCTTACGCATCTATGTAAATGAATTCTGAAATCAATATCTAATCTCTCAGTAAAGTAATTCTACAGCAAGCATTTACTTTTTTTCTGAATAAATATTGTGCAATAAACAGCTATATTTAATTGCTAAATCGAATACTCTTGACATATAAATTAAGTGTAGTTAAATGAACTATAAAATTAAAATACTGCCTTTTACAAAAATTTATTTTAAAAAATTAGCAGAATAATAATAAACTTCAGAAACACATATTACTCGAAACAATATGAATATTCAGACCGAGGATATTTATTTAATAAAATAATTATACATTTCATGGTATGTATTAATACTTTTAGATTCGTTCTCAATTTTTAATTTGCGTTATCGTAGTAATAACAGTAGTTAACACTAAAGCACAGTATATTCGTTCAATAGTACAATTAGGAACTAAAAAAACAGCAGTAATTTCTGTACAGCAGTAAAAAAATCCAGTGATTTCGATAATTCATTTCAAAAAGACTATAAGAACATTTTGAGCAATAAATATAGGTTTTACTATTAAATTGCATTTGTCTAAATGGAATTCCATTAATTAAGAGCTTAAATAATCCAGTATTCGTCCATGTCATAATGCAGGCTCACTGTATTTTTTAATATCTTCTGTAAAAAGATGTTCAATTAAAAAAAAACTACTTAAACAATGCAATATTATTTGCATAATATTCATAAATAAGTAAAAATCCATAATATTTTAAAGCATGATAATTCAGAAATATGAGCTACTTAAGCTACGTGTTAAGCTGATTATAATCATCGCTTTATTAACTTAGTTTTCACAAATAAGATGCTGTAAAGTAAAGAAAAAAATATTTAATTAAATTACAGCAAATGTTTTTCAAATTTAACGGAGAAGCAACATTTAATTCCTAAATGAACTGGAAAAATAAGTTGATACAAAACTCTTTTTTTAATACTTTATTCCATTTTTCTTATTAATCCTGATAATCTTCAAAACTATATCCTTTATAAATACCAGATGAAACGTTAATAGTAATGGGACCTAATGACAATTTTCGGTTCAACTTTTGATGAAATTTCAGTACCAATCCTTTTTTACTGAGAAGTCAGCATGTTAGACGTTATAATGTCTTAAAATATTGAGTAAGGGAATAAATAAATTAATTAATAGATATTAAATACAAACCCTCTAGCACCAGTTTAAAGATAATATATATTCATATTTAATATAATAAAAACGTATGAGCGACTGTTTGCAAACGGTATATAGAAAAGATCCCTTGAATTAAAGCAATTAGACTTGGAATTAAACGAATTCGTGTTGTCCAAATTATATTTCTACCAATATAATTTGGAAGAAAGAAAGCTTATAATGGATTATCATAAATAAAGGAAGCTCGGAATGTCTAAATGAAAATCTTTATTACTAATATTGATGTCAAGTAGTTTTACCTTTTTAATTTAAATTATATATATATATATATATATATATATATACAATTTGAAACAGTACTTCAAAAAAGTAATGTATAGATATTATTAATTAGGAATTTGGATTCTGATTTTTACAGATTGTCTTGAAAATTAAATCGAAAAGAAATTCAATGTAAAATCAACTTTTAAAAATAATTAATTGTGTATATATACATATATATATAAAATACAACTTGTATGAATGATTGATCTCTTTATTAATATTTCTAGTTTTTATTTCGAAAATAAAGCTTTCAGGTTGATTACTTTACAAATATTTACAATTTGAAAAAATTAAATAGTGTGACTGAAAAACACTTTAAATGAGTATCGATCTAATGTGATAATTTGGATTAACTTTGCACGGTTTTCATGAATTAAAAATAGACTTTGAAATTAGTACATGCACCTTGGAAAACAACAACAACAACTTAATTTTGTATTCCTTTATGATTAATTAATCAAAAAATACTTGCAACAAAATTTGAATCACACAATAATTTCATAACTTTTTCACAAAATTTCTATGAAATTTTATTAATTTTGAGCCAAAAATGTATTAATTAACTGCAAGAAAATATTGTAGCAAACAAAATTTTAAGATGGTTTTAAGCCAGTCTAAAGTAAAAGTGCATGAATGCATCCATCTCTCAATGTATTTCACTTTTCTTGAAACTTGATATCTGTTTTTTTTTTTATATTCGTTTATATATATATATATATTATTGTGTCAATAAACATGGCTCCATTTATGATACAAATTAAATTACGGAAACGTAAGTCACACAGAAGAATATTTTAATCTTTTAAAGATCAAGTAAATTTTTAGCTTGGGCTCGCACATTAACTAAAAATTCCACTTTTAAATCGAAATCCATATTTTGGCAGAAGGGGGGAAAGACGATAATTAGGCAAATGCCCGTGAACAATTAACGATACAGATGTTTTATATGACTTGTTAAATGATTTTCGAAGAACATAGACATAAATTTAACTAATATGAGACAAAAATAATATTCATATTGAATTTGCTCCTCCAAGCCGACTAGCTTACATTAAAGAAAATGTATTAACAAAAAAAATTATCTTATGTAAATTCGTTTACATTAATCGCAATTCAGAAATGTGATTCATTTAGAAAACTTACATATCGTAGATACGATATACTTTTTGACAGCGATTCATCTTTGCAGGTGAATTCCAGATTCGAAGATATTCTTTAAGATATATGGATCGAAATTTCTGAATTCAAGAATGGTTTATTTAACAAATAACACATTCCTAATTTATATTTATTTTCATTCAATATTCGAAAATTAAGTTAGCAAAAAGAGCGAGAAATTTTCTTGAAAAATTTTTGCATTATATTGTCATTAATCAAGAAATTCTTGCTGGATTTAATTTTAAGAATTCGACCAATTTTCCTTGCAGTACTGAAATTAACAATGTAAGAAATGTGCTACATTGCAATAATCTTTTCTTTAAAAAAAAATAACAAGCAAAATTGAAAATTTGATTATTGTTCACAAACAACACCCACAAAAATATAACACTGAATCTACAATTATGTTTTCTTGCTACACAACAGACTATGCGTCCGTCACAACAGCAAGCAAAAATGGAAAACAACAAACTGAGACACATTTTTACAAGAAACAAAAATAACCCAACAACAACAAAAAAGAGAGACTGTCTGAAACGAAAATGGGTAAGATGGAGTGGGGGTGGGTTCCCAAACACATATGATGACCGAGTGAAAGACGCAAATGGCCGACAAAAAAAAAGTAAAAGAAAAAAAATTGGGTTTAGGATTTGTAGTGAGAGGAAGAGCAAGTCCAAGGTCATCGGGGGAAGAAAAGGAAAAGGTTGTGGGTAGAGAAACGCGGGAATGAATGATGGGAATAAGAAAAGAGAGAAAAAAAAAAACCAATGTCACAGAATCGATCGCAAGCAAGCAATCTGTATGTATGATGGACGGGTGCATACTTTCTATGCACCCATCCATCCGGCCCCTCACCGTGGTGGGCGTGTCTTTTTGGGCAAAACACGACAACTGCGCGAAAGGAAATCTCAAGCACCGGGACCAAGCGATTGGAGGAGCAGTCGAATGTATTCATTCGGAGCCGCGCAAAATGAGAGCTCGGAACGGTGAAGAATAGTTTCTTCGCGGTACGTAGCTCCCTAGGAAACCGGGAACGAAAGCGACCGATAAGACTGGGACGAAGCCGACGAATGCTCATAAATAAACTAACTGAAGCAAATCTACCGCCAAACCATATTTTTTAAAGCATCTATTAATAAGATTTTTTAATTTTAAAACATTCCAAAAACTTCTGGTACATAGAAATGCACAAATTTAATTTTTTTCATTTTCTTTAAAAAACACTAAAACAATAAGGATTAACACTTTAAAAAAATATCCCCCCAATTTTTTTTTATTACTGGTAAATAAACTTAAGATTCTAAACTATGTAATTTCACACAAAATTGAAATAATTTCAAAAATTTATTTTCATGAATAGCATTCATATCAAGTATACAAAAAAGTATTCGCCAATTATAATAAAACATGTCGCTTTATAGATTTAAGATTTTTTTTTTCATTAAATATAAAAGAATAATATCAACTATTGAAATCAAGCTGGAAAAATCATGTAATGAAATTGTATGTGCATAGTAATAATAGCTAATTCCAATTTTTAAAAAAAGAAACATTTTAAAATAAAGAAACAACATTTCAAAATTGATTATTAAGAGTAAATTTTACACTTACATTACTTACGCATGCTTTGACGTTGTATTATATCATATTTTCCACTTAAGCAAAAATAACAGCTTTCCAAACTTCTGCCGCAAAAACGGTGTTATCTGAACTTAAGTACAATTTAACACATTTCTATTTGATCTAAGAATAATTTCATGTTATTTATCATACACTTTTCGGTAGATTCCTGTATGAAGGCTACGTCTTGCAATGATTTTCGTGACAAGAGTTCGGGAAAATGCTTTAAGTTCTTCACCGATCAATCTCTAGAACCCCAAACCACCCTTCGCTCAGAAGTTTATAAATATGCATATATATATATGTCTGTATAACACTTTGTCGATGTTGTGAACAAAATAACCGGAGTAATTTTGTTCGGCTTGGAATATGTTGTTAGAAATGTTAACATCTCGAACGAGTTCGTAAATAGCCTATTTAGTTTAAAGAGAATGGAAATTTTCAATTTGCTGTAACTATCTTAATATTGTAAACAGAGAGGGGGGAAAAAACCCAATAAGCCACACCATTGCCTGCTTAAAATGAACAGCCTTTGTATTTAAAGTTTTTCGATAACCGCAATATTTTAGAAGTTAATAGTGAAAAGTGATTTTCTAAGCCCTAATTTTGACAATTTGCAATATCAAAAGTTTGTTACTATATAGCAACTTAGATGTAAAGGAATCTACCTTGTCTTCTAGCTTACCGAAATGAATTTTTTGTTTGTTTGTTTTGTTTCTAAGGAAATTATGTCTAAATACTTCTCATAGAAACAAATCCAGACTCTTCACAAATATATACAATTATATTGAAAGCATTTGATTTGAACTAAATCCCTCTCTTTCTAAAATAATTTATACAAACAGAAAGATTAGTTTACTTTTAGTAATATTAATGTCCCGTCGTAAAGCAACACTAGAGCTATTTGGGACGGGCCTCGTAATTTTGAACCACAGTCAGATGACGAGGACAACACCTACGCTGGCTGGCTTCTTCGGTGGAATCGAGTCTCGCACCTGAAATTCCGAAGCTGCGACCTTACCACCAGGCTACCGCGGCCCACTAACAGAAAGAACGGAGAACCAAAAGAATTGCAATTTAAATAAAACAGATGGGAAAAAATTTCATTATCTAAATTACGAGTTGACACTATGTTTTTATAAAAATAATACAAATGAATTTCTGTCCAGAAAATTTTTAAAAACAAATTATTTATGATTTTATAAAATGTGAGCATAATTATAGTTATGAAAATAAATTGGTAATTCACACTGTTCAATGTAAATAATCTGTTACAGAATATAAATTTTTAAGCATAAAAGAATAAAGTGAAATTAAAATTGGTAGTTTAAATTTTATGATTATTTCAATGTAAATTTAATAACCATACATTAAAGTTTCATATTTTTTAAATCTCAAACAGACAAAAATTAAACTGTCTCAATAATTACACTGTAATAAAAATTCTGGTTAATGGAAGACACCACTCAATTTGGAAATTCAAACAATTTAAAATTTTTAAAAATCCAAATGAAGTTTGAAAAATATTTTAGAGTAGACTGAAACTATATTTAAAGTAGATTATGGAAAATAAGCTTTTCTTTCAGATATCAAGAAACCAATAAAAATCTTAATTTGTTTATACATTTTAAATTGAATTTGAAAAATATAAAGAAAACTAAATAATATTATTACTGTATATGAAATTATATTAAAAATAGTATGAAATGCATGCTTCCTCTTAAATTTTATTGTAACAGAAATAATTAACTATTTTGTCGAATTTGAACATTCTAAATAAGAATTCAGAAACCACATTTTTTTCAAAATGTATTATGTTAATGTGAGTAAAATTATGTCAAAAAATAAAAGTAAGCAAGAAATTGGAAATGAATATCTAAATATAGAAGTAAATTGTTAAACAACATTTTTGAAATGAAAAGAATTCAAGACCACACTGATAGCAAAGAAAAAAACAAGAATTTTATTGAAATATAAGTTTATATATACATTAGCATGCTTTTTACAAACATATTTCAATAAGCTTTCATGCATATACATCAATTTCAATCAATGGTAAGAAATATCGATATAAACTATAGTGAGAAAAAAAATAATCCAATAATTTTTATATAAGATAAGAAAAGCAGTAAATATATTCCGCTTTCATTGCAAAACAAAATTTACTCTACATATCGAAAAGCAAATAAGAAAAAATGAAAAAGAAAATAACGATATGAGTTTGATGAAGATATAATTTAAACTCATAAAAATAAAGAATTCACAATCTTTCCAATAAACCGTCAGGAGTGGCATGTGTATAGCCATTGCAATAATCAACATTTATTTTCAGTACATAAATTAAATCACTAATTTATTTGGTTTACAAGTAATATTTAAAGCCATCAACAATCTAATGCTATTTATCCTTCAACGCTTACAATCTTCAAGGAGAAAGCATTCCAAATAACTGATTAATAGCTTATGGAACATAAGAATGTCTTGATAAATATGGGGGAGGAAGGAGTCAAGATTACTTTTTACTTCATACATTTACGTATGCTGTAAAATAAAATTTTTGTTTGTTTCTAATGCAACTTCTGCTTCACAGCAAAGTGTAAGCAAAGCAATTTAAACATTAAAAATAAATTATCTTCAAACATTTCTCCATTAAACATTGGTTCCTCAGACTTCTACTAAAACGCATAGAAAAATCTGTATGACCGGACAGCTACGGCAGCATTGATAGGAACTAAAAGCTGAGTTCTAAGGGCTATCACCGGTCACATGGGTAGCACATTCCATCATCGGTATAGGGTAGCCGATTTTACGCCATTCCTATACCATCCGAGTGGTCAAAACCAACCACCATAACAGAAGTTTCTCATCCTCAAATCTGAGGTGCCATACCCCTCCCCAATAAGAATTTTTTTTAATGAGGAAATAAATCAGAAAATGATTTTTGATTTAAAAAATAGTTATTGTTAATTATCTTTTTTCCTTTCTTTCAGCATCCCAAATCATTAATTCTTTATATATATATATATATATATAATTTTACTTAAAATGAGAAATTTGACAAACGGTATTTTCAAAATCCATATGACCCCGCCCTAATATTATTCGGTCAGACTCTATATAGGATTAGGATTCAGTTAAAAAACCTGATTGGGAAAATTCATACTCAAATTTTCACAATAAGCTTGCGTAGATATAAAACAGAATAATTTAATTGGTAATTTCCCCCATCGTAGATATTTTCCTACAACTACAATAAAGTCATAATTCTTATTTTAAGCCTTAAGAAGAAGAAATATAATCTGAGACAAGTAAGGAAAGAAATATAATCAACTGCAATGGTTTCAAAAGTTTAAATTGGTACAGATAAGTATCATTGCTCAGCGATATAATAAATCGTTACTAAACAGTATGGCTCCGATGACACTATGTCGGTGTCACGAGAAAACTGCCGCACACATTTGATGACACCAAATAGGTATGCATATTTTTATTCATTCATTGGGCTTTTATTCAATTTTATAAAAAGTATGATATCCTGAAAATTTCTAAATGCCAGCGACTAAAAAAAAATTCTGATCAAACGTACGGATGGTATAGCGTTAACAAATAGTATCGCTTACTTCAATTTTCTAAAATTCCTTAAGATAAAGAAATAATAAAAATTTTCTGTCAAATATTTTTGTATAGTTTTTAGACATAAGACAGGAGTGTACATATTTAAAAAAAAAATTATTAGCTGTTAAGGAAAAATTCATTCTTCTTCCCTTTCTATCACAAAACTGTGATTAAGTGGTATTGCTTGTTAAACAGTGTTCAACACCCTAAAATTATATAACACAAACCACCACCAAATATGACGAAGAAGCATAAATACCGATACAGTTTTACATAATTGCCAACTAAAGATTTGTCAAAGAAATTTCATAACAAAATAATAAAAAACAGTCTAACAATTTAAATGCATCCAGTTACAGAAATTAAATATTGTAACACAATTGTTAGCAACACTCATACTGTATTGTAACATGCTATTAATATATAATTTTTAACAGCTGTTATTCACTCACAATATTATAGCCAGTGAATTGAAAATGCTTTTGAATTTAATAAAAACATTATAAACCCTCCAGAAAAACATTACACTGATCTTCATCAGATGTATAGAAAATACTAAAATATTTGCTACAAGTAAGAATTGCTAACTTTAGTCACTGTAATGAGCACACATGCACATAAATTAATGCATAATTTTTATAATGAGATTAGCACAAAAGCACAATCCAGTCAAAAAAGGTGTCAAACAAAAGTTCAAGGTCTTTTTCGTCTTTAGTATATAAACATACTTAAAAAGAATTTATTAAAAATATTTTAAAGACCAATAAAAACTAAAAGACCCTACAACTTAGGGAAAGTCAAATAATCACTGACATCAAAGACAAAAATCAAAAGGATTAATATCTAGGGAATAAGATAACTAAAATAATACATTAAAAATTATTTAAGGTGATAGGTTGTATTCCATTCTCAGTATTAATACCTTAGATCAGTTTTTGATGACTGAAGTGTAGTTCCATACATATAGAGTTACATTTTTACCCTATTATATTATTTCTTTAATTAAAAAAAACATCTTTGATTGAATATGATGGTATAGAAAGCATTTTGAAAACACACACACAAAACTGACTTGCATGTTGTGACTATGTAAATTTCTATAGTACCTAATTATATCTTTTATTTTGGGAATAATTTGTCATACAGATTCAATGAAAAATCCATATAACATTTAAGACGTTAGTAAACTATTGATAATTTTTGTAATAAATTATAAAATCTATAAACGATGTAATTTTTGCTTCTAAGTTTAAAAAAAATCACAATTCAATGTATTAAGGCAGCTCAATCATCACAAATAAGGAATTTCCCTTCATAGCTTCTCTTACCAACAATCAGTGGTGGCATCTAGTGAGAGCTTGAGTAATTAACTCAGATCAATGTAACAAATTAATTAAATCACAGCTACGTGCATGTATAATTACTCATTAAAGAAACAAAAAAATTGTAATTAACTGGATAGATGTCACATAATATGACTTTGAAGAATAGAGAACACTACAAATTTTATCATAAAAGTTTCCTTAAATAGCCAAAACACTGGGTTTTCAAAAACCTCAATTATCATTCCCACAACTTTTATAAGAATAAACATTAATAGAGTTGGACTACCTAATAACACTGGAATAAATCTAAAATTTTCTGAAATCATTATGTACATTTTCTCCAATTTTAAATTGAATGAAATATAATTTTAATTATACATTATTTTTTAAAAAATCACCTAAAAAATACAATTAATAAAAAATAACCCAAATATGTTTGTTTAAATATAAAAGTCTTCAATTAATGTTCTACTTAAATGCAAGCTAATTTTTTTAAAACTTTTTAATAGATTTGTTATAAAGAATAACTGAGTTATTTCTCATTGTTGCAACAAATTTTGTTAATACTATATAAATATCAATTTTGATATTGCTATAAATATTTTCATTAATTCTGAGTTATTTTTACATTTTAATATAATTTAGTTTATTTAAAGAAAAATTAGAAAAAAAATATTAAAGCAAGTCATTCCTTTTTGTGTCTTAAAATTTTGAAACAGCAAATAGAATAAAATTAAACTGAAAATATATATTTCCCTCTATTCCTAATTCAGCTACAGCTAAACAATAGTTCAAAGCTTGTATTTTCACAAAAAATTATTGATTTTCATATAAGCATCTGCAAGTATTTTTTTCATCAGTTTCAAAACTGGTTGGCTACATTCTTCATTATATATATTACACATACTTTTTTCCTAAGTTGAAAAACTAACCATTCTATGCTTTATTCTCATTGCTTACATTTTAAATTTTAATCTCTATTTTCTTTTATATATATAACTATTTTTAAACCTCCAATAAATTTATATTTGAAAATTTCTAGTGTTGATTCAGATCAAATATACTTGAAAGTTTCCAACTACTCAGCAAGTAACATGAAGATATCAAAAATTACATATAATTCTTTTTGCTTGAAAGTGATATAACATAGAAAACACTAAACAAATATAAATTCAAAAAAGCATCACTAGTTAATACTAAATTATATTGATGAGACATGACAAATCTATATTGATCATAAATAGAGTTATGACTGTCATTAATACTTAAAGTAGTATTTATAATTATATAGAAGGTTTAACATTTATTTTTGAAATGTTGCCCTCTGTTTATAAATATTAGACTAGAGTTCAGAAAGAACTAATTTAAATAGAATAAAAGAATTCTTTGCAGTAGAGTCTAAGCTACATATTTTGATAAAATTTACATGTAATAAGCTAGACATTGGTAGAGGGGCAGAAATGATTCCCTGTCCTTACCATACTATATTGTTTTCTTCAGCAAGATTTCAAATTAAATTCAAATTTTCAAATTATGCTGCAAAAATAAGTTGTTGTAAGTAACCATTACTTAAAAAAAAAAAAAAACACTTCACCATTTTTAACAGTGTTTAGTTAGTGATACCAAGTAAAATCAACAAAATATTTTTAAACAAAAGTAAGGTAAACACTAGAGAAAGAAAATTATAGAAAAATATTATTTTATAAAACATATATAAGTATAGAAAACAAATATAAATTAACAACTTTTTTTGGTAATCTATTTTATTATTTAACTTAATATAATAAATTCTGCATGATGAAGATTTGGAATTTAAAATGTCTACTATACATCTGCATTATTATATGAGAGTAAATTGAACTTTTAACTAAACAATGATTTAGGAAAGAAAGGCAGATTTACATTCTGGAAAACTTTCAACTAAAAAAAAAAAAAAACATAAGGAAGAAATATATATTTAAACAAAGAACTAATAACCACCACTGACAAAATTTATTTCAAGCAAAACTCAAGAATAACATGCTTTTAAAGTATAATAATTTATGGGTATCAAAAATAGTTTTACATCCAGTTTTTACTTGAACTACATAAATAAATGTTAGTATCGTATTCTAATATGATATTCAACAGTTTCAATCAAATAAAGATCTCAGTAATTTAAAAAAAGAAACACTATATAATTTTCTACTTTCATAAACTTAAATATATTGGATTCAGAATTAAAGATAATTTCTATCTCATAATATATTCCAAGTGCAAATGGAGAAAAATGCAGTAAAGTACATTAATTATGTAAAATTAAGTTAAATCTTAATAATAATAACCCTTTCTCCTTCAACAGATAGGAAAATAGCATTTAACTTGCTATTAAAGAATATATTTTATTTTACATATAAGAAAAAATATAAAACTTAAAATTAAAAGATATTACAACATGTTTTTTCCTCTCTCTTCCTTACAAGATTTGTAATATTTTTTTTGTAATGATAAAAAAGATTGCAGTATTTAACAGATTTTTATTTCATTACAGCAATAATAAGAAAAATCATTAAAAATTCTGAATTTTCTTATACTTTTCTAATAATATTATCAATATCTACTGCACTAAACTATTGTCAAATTTCATGCTTTAATCTAAAAAGAAAAATATAATGCTAAGTATACAATTTTACCCCTTAATATTAAACAGTAAATGTAATAGAAATCAGTAAAACCAGATGAATTAACAACATATCAGTAACATTTAACTGTTTAAAGGCATTAAAAGTGTTATAATCCATTTATAAAAAGAATGTTCATATAAAATGCATTCTTGCACAACCAATATAATTCAGCAACATGGTATGAAAATAGTTTCATAGATTAAAAAATAAAGTGCACAATTGTATTTTCTAAAAACAAAGGAACAACTTCAAAGAGAAGAATTATGTAATTTATTACCATTTCATTAAAAATTGTACAAAAATAAGTAAAATAAAAAGATAGTAGCTGCATCATACAACATAATCAATAATCTAAAATATTTCAAAATACAAAAATAAGGATATGACTTTTAAAAGGGTCATGTATAAAAAACCCTAATTAATTCATGCACAATAAGTATCATATAACTTAAATGCAACCCAAAACCTTATTTACTTCTCCTCCAAATGAAATATTATACTAGATGTAAATTTTTAATAATCAATTGCATATATCCCAGTATTTTAAAGAATAATATTCAATCACAATTATTCACAATGAAAGAAAGCTTTATATATATATATAAAAGAAATAGTTAACTACTTTTTCACAGATTTGCTTTATTTATTTTACTATATAACAAGAAAGTTCTTTTATTAAGCTAAATTTTAACATATAGCATTTGCATTTAATCATAACTGAAATATAAATGTCTGATTATTAATTAAATTTAATGCAATAAAGATGGTAAAATTAATATTATAACAACTTATATATTCCACACCAACTCTCAGTATGATTTATTATAAAAGTTAATGACTGGTTATATTTAGTAATATATCTTGAATATTTACAAATAATGAATTTATTATGGTACAAAATTTGCAGAAGTGGTATTTATGTAATAGAAACCCAAATTAATTTTAAAAAATGAATCCACATAATTTCCCCCCCATCAATATCATAAAATCCTGGAAACAAGGATGAATCACAAAAAGAAAAGGGCATATAGTAATTACAAATGATTTTAAATCTCACAATATAGGTAAAAAAAAAAAAAAAAGAAAAGAAAAGAAATCTTACTATTTTTACCCATTTAATAATTTCCAGAGAAAGAAATTTTTCAAGCATTTTCAGATATTCTTATATTAAACAATTACTTGGTTTTATTCCGTACTTAAAAGTTCTTTAATATGTAATATTTTTTAATTGCCTAAAGCAATGGCTCTTTAGCTAAAGATAGTAACTTCAAAAATATGTGTAGAGGAAAAAATTTAACCCCCTGACTGCCCAACTAGTAAACAAAAATTGTATTAAAAATTACTTTTTTTTTCTTTCTAGAAAGTATTTTTCCAGCAGCATCTGATGACCAAAATGTAAACTATACATCTAATAATGTATATAATTTATTTCAATGGTAAAACAGGGAAAAACAGGATGTGCTCCTCAATAAAGGAAGAAAACACATGTCCGTAGAAGTCGCAGGATGAGTAGATTTTGCAGCATTTGAGTTGCCCATGGAAATCATGGGATGATCAGCCAGAGGTTTCACTTCCAAACTTTAGAAATTAGAATTTTTTTAATTCAATGTAAGCAAATAAAAATAATTCAATTAAATAAAATCTTCACAATTTTCTAAAAATTGCATATCAACAACAATTCAGCGATTAATAGCTATATAAAAAAAAAAAACTGCCCTAAATCCCAGGCTAACTGGCATTTTCATACCTTCAATTTGCCTATGGTACAGTTAAATTACATCCAATTTCGTTCAAATTATTCATTTATATTAAAAATATTGTCATATTACTCCACTTAGATGATATAATTTCATTGATTTCTAAACCTAAATTTTATTCCCTATGCAGTGTTCACAAGAACTTTAAAAAAAATCATAAATGCTCACATTTCTAAGATTTTATAGAAATAAAAATTACTTAAATTACGTTGCTTTAAAAAATTACAAAACATTAGATTAATTCCCATTAAAAATTTATTATCTATCAACTTCATAATATCTTTCTATAAATTAATCTATACTTATAATAAAGCTCAATGTGTGTGTGTGTGTGTGTGTGTGTTGGCGCTCTACAGGCCAGACCGTTGGACCTACAACTACCAAATTTGGTACATGTATACCTTGGAGGTCCGGAATGTGCACCTCGGAGCTCTTTTTTCGAATTTTTAATTAGAATTTGAATTAATTAAAATTTAAGCGAAATTTCGACGTTTTTCCGCTATAACTTCCGAAAATATAATTGCACAAACAGGGTTTTTACATCAATTTAAAGATAAAAAAATTAGCTTTCTAATGGTATCAGTGTTTTAATGTATAACTTAAGCCTCTATTTTTAAAGAAATATTTTGACCATGTTTTTTTGAGCACGTGACTCAATAAATAAAAGAAAACAATGACGGAAGTTGAAATAATAAAAAAAATAATCATCGTAAATCAAGTCTAAAGAAATGATACTTTTAGCACGTGACTGGATAAAATAAAATAAATATAAAATGTGATATTTTCTTTAAAAAATAAATGCAAAGCAAAGGTTTATACAATCGTTTGCAATATCTATATCATTAACTCAATAAATCTTTTTTATTTAAGGTAAACCTGATTGAATTTAGACAGGATATGCATTGAAATCCCGACTGAATGGCATATTTATGTAATCGTTTGCAATATCTGTATCATTAATTCAATACATTTTTTCCCTTTCTCGCTTTCTTTAAAAAAACATATTTAATATTTTGGCAACATCATTGAATTTTTTTTAAATATTTTGGAAGCATAACCGATGGTTAAAACTGACTGATTATAAAATTAAAGAATTTTATTAGGAAAAGGTGTACTTTTAGAACTTTCCGTCCATCATCTTAAAGAAAATATTAATTTCAGGTCAATCAATGCCCGGAATTACTTCAAGGCTAAGGAATATGTGATTTAATTGAACATTTTAGAACGCTTTACTCATGGCGAACCAGCTGGTCGCCAAAGGCGGCTAGTATTTTATAAATTGTAATTGCAACATTAAATAGGTGATACCATGCTTAAGAAAATTAATGCATACCATAAAATTTGGAAAATCTAAGGAAATCAATTAAGAAAACTCACATGCAAAAAAATGATTAACAAAACAATGTATAAACATTTAAAAATAAGCTTTTCATATTTATAAAATAAAATACATAAATTAATCAAACACTGCAAATGAAAATGTAATGTATCTCTGAAATCTGAAGACACATAACTTTACATTTTAGATTCATGAAAATAATAAGTAAATTTCAAACAAAAAAAAAATCACGAATATCATGGTTAAATAAAAAACTAATTTAAAAGGGGGAAAAGGAAACAGAACATTCTAAATTAGAGAAATTTTGTTTTAGAGAAAAATTCCTGTCTCCGCTTTCGAAAATGTTTAATACAAAAATAATCAAAACAGCATAAAACAAATTTAAGTTATTAAATTACAATTCTCATACTAAAACTATCAACCATTAAATGATAATTTAAGATAAATTAATCCAAAAGACGTATTAAAGAAAATAGTTAATTTATATCTTAGCCAATCTTATATAATTAATCTAAAACACAACATTCATAACAATATTAATAATTCCACAATGATTTATTCTGCAGCCGGATATATTTACATGTTTCACAAACATAACTGACTTCGATTCAGTTCATGAACTCCACTATGCCAAACACAATCAAATCAAGATTCAATGTCATCACATTTCCAATATACAAGGTCAGCCAACAACATTCCAGAGAATTTGTCTGGCTACGCGAGACAGCCAATCGTCATTTTGATGCTTTACGAAAATTTGCAATGAAACAATTTACTATCCGCACTAAAATAATTTCATGTAGTTCATAAAATCGCATTATTTACATCACTTAGCAAAACCACGTTCTCTTCCTTCATTATTACGTCATCAACAAATTAATAAATCTTACCTCAGAAATGACAAATATTTATATAATCGATTCCAAGATGGCGAAGGTCATGATTCCTTACACTTTTTAATAACAAACAAATCTATTTTTTTGCAATCAATAAAATTGAAATATGCCTGAGTTCCAGGTAATATCCGACAGGAAATTACCTTCATCATTGCAAGTTTTTATCACTTATAATCCAATATATTATTTAAAATAGAATTACGTATAATATCCATCGATAGAAAAAAAATGTCCGTCTTAGAAAACACGTGACACCATAGGTAAGTGGATTCCGCTTGGAGATTGGTTAGAGGATTGCTTTTCTGGCGATTATTCTCAGTTGATAACGCGTAAATAGCTTTTTATTCCACACCACTTGAGGACCTTTTTTTTTTTCACAGCAATAAAACATTTTTACAGGATGCTACTGCCATCTGTTGACTAAAAATTTTTTTTCTATCATAAGGGTTGGGAGCATGTCCAGCCTTTTTATTAGAATTTATTTTTGCAGCATTTTTCCCCCCCTTATAATATAGAAAGTAATTGCCGGACACCAGAATTCCACAATTTTTAATTTAAGCACATTTTTATTTATTTGTTTAATTTTTATTTGTGAAATTAATGTATTAAATTCCAATAACAATAAAAACTTCTGCAATTTTGACATCATTAATTCAAATTATACTTTTTAAAAATATTTAAGCTCAATAATACAAGTTTATTTTTATTTTTTATCCATAATTATATTAAGTTTTATAATTACGTAAGTACATAAACAATTAACACTGTCTTACACAAAAATATTAAAATAAAATCCCCACTGGGGCTATTAAAAAAGGGGAGAGGGGAGTTTGTAAACTCAAATGGAAAGGTCTTTAACTATTAGGAAACTAGTAATTAAAAAAAATGTAATCAACGGTGACTTAGAAAGGGAATGCGTTCTAAAGAAGTGATAAAAATTTGCTGATTTTGTATGAATACACTATCAGTTACATAAAATAGGACATTAAAAAATTTACAACATTTAATTGCAACAAATTGCGAGTGGACAATGTGAAGCTGTAATGTTATAATATTAATGTGGAGTGAATAGAAAAGTTTATATTATTAATCTCTTTCTCAACTTTATATGTTTTTGTCGCGTTATTTATCGCGTCTAAAAATATCTTGCTAAAGAAATTTCAGAATTTGTAAAACAAGAAGTTAGAAAGAAAAAATTCCAAGTATCATGTTGAAGTACAATTTGTAAGATTAGAGATTCAAGAACGAAAATTGGGAGCTATTGAATTTTCATTTAATTGCATTATTAAAATAATAAAGAATGCGATGGGTATTGTTACAATAAAAAAGATTTCGTATATGGTACATTAAAATTGACTTAGCCCCTTTTTTTTCATTCATAAATACTGTTTACTAAATAATTAATTCTCTTACAAATTAATAATAAATAACCTCTTTACTTAAACTGTTGAATAATACTTTAATAAATTTTGTTTAGTAATTTGGTAGGTTTTGAGATGACAAAATAAAACTCGTTATAGGGTGCTATCAGATCTTGCAATATCACTGGTTGGTTATCAAATTTTCCAAAAATGCTCATTACTTTGTCAGATTTTTTAAAATTCTTTTTAAAAAGCTTATTTCAAGCTTTCATTCTTCAAATTAAAATTTATAATAATACTATTAGAGACGAATTCCATGGAACAAGAGAAGAAGAGAAACTAATCAATGCATATCATTTGAGCAATCTTTATTTCCATACTGAATTTTAACGAGTCATGGATATAACTCCTAAAATAAAAGGCTAAAACAAATAATTTCAGATTAGTTATAAGCTGTCTTTTTTTTAAATAAAAAATTGTTAATAGAAACGTAATTAAATGGTTTTTTTTTTTTTTTTTTTGAAATTTTAAATCATGTTCTTCAAAAATTAACTGATAATAGGATAAAACGTGATGAATTTAGTTTTCTATTGATTAAACATTCGCATCCACGCCACTCTGTTTAATTATTCATTATTAAAAAAAACAAATTCTGAAATGTTATTTTGCTTTTTAAAACAAAGCTCTTCTTTTTTCCGTGTTTTAATATCAAATTGATTGCTTTATTTAATTTCTCCTTTTTTATTAAAAATTTAAATTTCTCCTTTTTTTTTTTTTTTTTTTTTTTTTACTCATGATATATTGAAATCAACTCTCTTCAAAGTGATTCGCAAATAAATGTCTTGCTACGGTAGTTTGTTTTGAAAATTTGCTACTTAAAACTGCCAGGAAAAAAATGTTTTGAATGTTGGGTGAAGTGGGAGAGGTCCTGAAGTTTTCATTGTTTAACAACCCCCAGATGGCTCGATGCGACTCTGCTGCCCCTTTCAGCTGTAGGTCATTGACCCTCCTGAAATCCGAACTTAGCGAAAAAGTCTAAATGATTATGCAAAATTCAGCTGTACTCTAGTTGAGTAGGAGGAAGCATGTCCATGACGACAACCGTACCTTATGAGTATCTATTGGGTATATTCCATCTTTGGTTCATCTTCATCATTATTATTGATGAAAAAAAACTGTGCTAATAGGAGTATTAAAAAGCAACCAACTGAAAACAAGGTATGAAATGAAAAGAAAGAATAAAAGTTCTTTTTTTCATGTCACATTATATAATGGGAGAGACAATACAAATTTATCTTATCCATTCAGAGGTTCAAAAGTTATATTGATGACATTTACTTCAAAGTCATGATTGAATAAACTACCATTTCAGTCAATATACAAAATAAACAATATTTTCATCAAAATTAGTTTTGAAAATTAAATGCTTATCGAAAGAATGAAAAGGATTCGCCTTTAATTAGTTTGGATGAAAACAAAACAAAAAAATATATAGATACTATGGAGTATACATGTTATGAGTCAGAAAGGAGCAAAAATTAAAGTAGGTTGTTAAAATGACAATCTAAAAGGAAATTTGAGTTATGATTTAACAAATATAATTTTCAGCCAGTGGTGGAATGTATATCATATTGCAAGAATTAAGAGGTGAAATTAAATAATATTTAATAAGCTCGAACTGTATCTGACATTAAAAAGATATTTGATATTTTAAGAACTGAAAACAGCAAAATATAAAAAGAAAATCTAATTAGTTAAATAAATTTTTAAAAAAAAGACTGAAAGAAAGAAATTAAAACAGTTTAATGTTTAAAATAGACATAAAGCTGTGCTTGCGTGTTAGAAGGCGTGTGTATTTACGAAATAGGAACGAAAGCTAAAATTCTGCTTGAAAGTTAATTTTAAAATAAACTTTTTCAAACTTTAACAGCTTACCGAAAAATAACTTTCAATAAACTACAATAAAACTTTCTTGTAGTTTATTGAAATTGTCTTTTTGTTATTATTATTTCTTTTTAATTTTTACGGTAACGTATTATATGAACAAAATGAACTCCACTCGATCTGTAACATCATATCGAGTGAATTTTCGAATTAAACTTTTTCCCTTTTTTCACCCACTCCAGCTTATTTCAAATACATTTTTTTCTTACTATAAATTTGAATTCAGGATATACAATGTTTAAAATAAAAAAGACGATTTTCGATCATATTCCAGATTTGTTTTTGGAATAAATGGAATTAATAGTAATTACTTTTTATAATATGACATGGTAAAAAAAATATTATTTTTCCGAGCCATTTTCCACTTTTTCCACGTTTGATTCAGATATAAAATAATAAAATCTCATTTCTATCAAAAAGAAAAATAGAGTTCTTAATCAAGCGAGTTGCTGTTTGCAAATTTAGATCTATAAACTTTCAATTCATTATTAAACTTTTAATAATTTAATTTTGCCATTTAAACTTTTATTAATCTTTTTGTTATCACGGTACAGCAAAACTGCTATTTAATACCTACTTAAAAATAATAATAAAATATTTAATTTCGGAAGTTAGAGTGAGGAAAAGGAAACAAGACATGCATCGCCTGAAAATTCAAAGAAAACCTGAACTAATCCTTATTGAATAATTGCTACATTATATTTATTTCGGAAGAAAATGGGTGCTGTGATTTAATAAATAAAGTTGTTAGATATTTTTCGATCCAATAGTGTTCTAGCAAGGCCAGTTGTAATTTTTTCGACGAATAACTGAATTATATTTTAGGAATTCTAAATTTCATTTATCATTTTTAAAATTCTTTTTTTCCCTCGAATACTTTTAAGAATTAAATGTAAAAAGTATGTAAAACTAGTGGAATACTTTTAATTTGTTTCTTTTTGTTAAGTAAATAACCCTTTTTTTCGCACAATTAAAATGGATTTTATTTGTATTTGAAGTTGGTAAAGTTTTATGAGTTTAATGCGACTAGAATTTTCACTTAAAACCATTTTTTTTTTCGTCTCTATAAAAAGGCATCTGATTACTTTCAGGCTCTTTTTCAAAAAGATACTGATATTTAAAGCAAAAATATAATATATCGCACAAAAATGTTTCAATCAAATATTTAAATATATATATATTTGAGAAACTTCAAAATTCTTGCGAAATGCATGAGTTTCAGATTAATATTATATATATAATAATATTTTTAACATTTAATTTAAATACAAATTAATTTCTTAAGATTTATTTTAATTTAACCCATATCAAAGTCATTCTATATACTTAGTTAGCTCTTATAATAATAATTTCTGCAAATAATATTACTTATCGTACAGTAATATTATTTGCAGTTCAAATACCCTTTAATGATCGGAATACAGATATATTGCTGATAATTTCCATTTATGTATGAATTCATTCAGTAATTTGAAAACACAAAAAATCTAACATTTGAGTACTCACCGAGCATACGTTTGATTAACATTTTTGGCATGATCAATCTAAAATCTTGATGTCCAGTCATAGTTAAGGATAGATAAAACTATCGGAGATAATTCATTTATTCCTTTGTACCCTTTTTAATATATCATCAATCATATTAGGTCATTCAACTCCAGGTTCCTCGAGTAAGTCTGTACCGCTCTTGAAATTTTTTAATTTTATTTACTTTGAAAATTTTAACCAATGAAACCAAATTTTTTTAGAGAGAGCAGGAGTGTTTGGAAAATCATCTTACTCTCCACGACATGGAAAATTCTAAAAGATTAAATATTCTCTTGCTCTTGATCCAGTGAGTTCTCAGAAAGGGAGTTACTTCATCTTCATTGAACGGATGTCAAAACTGGGTATCACAACAGAGTGCAATGTGTATAGATTTTATAGAAAATGTCCGTTTACGAATGAATTTATGAACGCATTTAATAGTCTCTTTAAACATACAGGCAAAACAGTAAACCCATTTATTGGCTATACTTCATTAATTCCACCTATTTGTATAGATGACAACGAACAAGGTGGTAAGACTACTAAAATGGTTTTTATCCTTTATAGCACAACAATATTAGCAGGCAATGTTAAAAGCAAGACAAAAAAAGTTTTGTATTGAAATTGGTAAATATAGCAGAATCTTGAAATGCATAAGAAACTTTATGCATTAAGACTTACTATAAAGGATTGGAATCCTTTTATTTACTGAAAAAATGATACTATTTAAATATGCTTGCACATTGATGAAACATGATTCACACAATGGTATTATGACTAGATAAACAGTTTCCTATCTGCTCGCATTGTGCCACTCCCATTTTTCATATTCTGATACATTGTTCAATTCAAAAGCTTTAGACACATTTTATAATCTAAATTAGGAAAGTTATATAGTTTATACTCTGTTCTTAGACAATCCCTATGCATACAATGGCGAGTCTGACTCGACCATCGAATTATTGAATTTTTAATTTTTAATCTCCAATAAAATGAAAATATTAAAAAAATTAAAAAAAAATAAATTAAAAATTAATTAAAAATGATTCAATATCTCTGCTGACTTTTTTGACTTCAAAAATATCTTTATATTATTAAAGAAATTAAAATACTAAAAATATTCAAATAAGGTATGTCATTTAATGAAGAAGTTGACCATTATTAATACTGCATCATTAAGTCACGGACTTAATACTGGTTTTACCACCATTTCACGACGATTTTAATAAGCTTTTTAACTTTTTATTTTATTTATCGGTGATTTTTTTTAGCATACATAAACAAAACTACTGTATTTAGCTGGCATAGCATGGTAAACGAGTGTCTGCTGTACAATAAACTCAAACCAATCAACACATTAGAAGTTCAACCTTTATAGAAGATCAGGCTATCAGATTTGTTGAGATGTTTTAAACCTATGCAGCGATTCGAGTATGATGTAGTATCAGATCTTTTTGGGTGGAAATTGTCGTACTGTTTGGAAGTAATTAGGTCAGGGTGCCGCAATTTTCGATCGATCATGGTTTAATTTTTTTTCATGGAGGCTGTTCAAGAATTTTGTATGTAAGACTCTCTTTGCTAAGCAAGGTGCTGTGTTGAAAGTTTTTTATGCTCAATGAACTACTTTGCAATCGCTAATCAAGAAACTCTCCTTGGCTTAGGCTAGATCGTTATTCAGTTTGCCTACTGGTAAATCTGAAGATTATCTGTCTTAAGGTGTTATCATTTAATTGTTAAAAGTGTTTCGAACGATGATATTTAATCCCGAATTACAAGCAGAACATGCCTCGCATGTTCCTGACCAAGGCAGAGACATGCGGGGCAGGTACTCCGAATTTCCACATCAGAGGGGGACGCCCAAATTGAATAGAAAGCTTATCTTACGTTACCTTCTTTAAATAACTTTTTAAAACAAAATATAAGTGCAGTATCCATCAGTTATGTTAAGTTATCCATCAGTTTTATGTTTCAGCTTCTTCATACATCTATCGTAAGAACTCAAAAAATATATATATTTCATAAATACATGACTTTTTAGGGAGGAATTAACACGAATTTTAACACGTATCGTGTTAAGGTTCGTGTCATGCAGAAGCAGTTTGGCTTTCTCACAAAATGGAAGGATATGAGAGGGACGGGCATTATAAAGTCGACGATCACCAACCGGAAGGAAAATTTCGTTTATTGGGTACTTCAGAATAGATTTTGTTCGGAAATAAAATAAGACAGAGAGTTTCTTTCGTCTCAAGTGAAGTGGTAGTTGATAGCACATAACATAGAGGCTTTCAATTGGAGGCGTACGAAATGCACCAGAGCAAATGCGCAAAGCAGATTGATGGACAGTATCCAGTCGCCGCAACACAGATCAGCGGGCGGAGTCTTACACCTTACATCCATAATCTATCCGGGAGAGAATGATTATCTGATAAAAACGGAGAAGGGAGGTTCGATCGGCACCCCAAGATGTTTTTGAGAGAACCGTAAAAATATTTAAGGATTTCTCACACTTCTTCCTCAAATATAATACATGCTGAAGGAAGGTAAGTTTCCGAGATAATCACTCCCAAAAATCATACTTCATTCACGACAGGAATAGGAGTATTTTTAATTTGAATACAAGGATCCTGATGAATGTTTCTTTTTCGGCAGAAATGAATACAACTACTCTTCTCCCTGGAGATAGTGTGACCATTCTTTATTTACAATATTTTGAAGTTGTCACTCTATTAGCGTCAATTAATTCCTTCGCATGAGATCTGCAAATCGTCAGCATATAGTATTCCATGAATAGATGAGGGCAACTTATTTAAAATTTGGCTCAGATGAACAATAAAAAGTGTAACGCTGAGGACACTTCCTTGCGGAACTCCCTCTGCTTGAATAAATTATTAAAAGTTACCACCTCGAACACGAAAGTAAAGCCGCTTTAAAAAGTTTTATAAAAAGATGGGCAAGTTACCTTTAAAACCCAAATTAAATAGTGTAGAAAGTATGCCATAGCGCCATATACGATCATATGTTTTTTCTATGTCAAAAAATATGGAAACAAGGTGTCTCCCCCTAAGAAATGCATTGCGAATTTGGGTTTCAAGTACTACGAGGCTGTCAAAAGTAGACAAATCTGCAACGGGCAAATGCATCCTCGTTTCTCCAATTCGAAAATTAAACGAGCGTTGACCATACGCTCGAAGGTCTTACAAAGGCAGTTTGTAAGAGCAACCGGTCTGTAGTTCAGAGAGACTGATGGTTCTTTGCCAGGTTTTACGACAGGAATCACAACAGCATCTCGCCATTTTGAAGAATATTTCTGTTCAGACCATATTCTGTTAAAAAGTAGTAACAGATTGGAAAGGGAAAAGGTATTCAAATGGTGAAGCATGTTATATGTGATTCCATCTGTTCCTGAACTGGTATCACGGACTTCAGATAGAGCCATCTCCAGTTCATGCATCCTGAATTCACAATTATATGGAATGTCTCGTAGTGTTTTGAAGTGCAAAGGCAACTGTTCCGCTCGATTCTTAATTACCATAAACAGAGGGCTGTAAGAATCAGTTACGGAAATGAGTGCAAACGCTTGACCGAGAAGGTTAGCAACGTCTAACGGTTTCGAATACATCCCAATACTGATTTTTAAAACGGAAATAAAAGTTTCATAATAAATCCCATTGGCGGCTTTTACTTTTCTACGTAAAAGTTTACTGGAAGTGAAGGATTTGATGGATAAAACAAAGTTAATCCATGATTCTCTTTGACTACGATGCCGAATGCGGCTTGCTACCGCCTTGGCTCTTAAAAGCTATCAAATTCTCAGTCGTAGGGTACCTTCTAAAAAGATTCCAGAGTTTTTTCTGATTTTTATGACTGTCGCGACATGTTGTATTCCACCACAATCTACTAAATTTTCTTAGCTGTGGGGTAATTTTCGGAATGGTGGCGTTAGCAGCGCTCATTATCACATCGACGACATTTTGTACTGCTTTCGAAATGTCAACATTAGTGACCATAGCCTCATTGATAACTGCAAGTCGGGAAAATGTATTCCAGTCTGCCCGCTGGAATAAAAAACGCGGAGGACTTAAAGTCACACCGCCGCTATCAGCGTGGGAGATTATTAAGGGAAAGTGATCGTTATTGTGCAGATCATCCCCAACTATCTAATTCAGCAACGGTAGCTGCTTTGGAGAGCATATGACTAGGTCAAGGCAATGAAAGCTATATGTGGGCGCATGGAATTATGTTTGCTCGTCATTATTGAGAAGACAGAGACAGTTATTAACTAAAAACTCTTCGATCTGCTATCCACGAGAGTTGGTACTTTTCGAGCCCCACAAAGTACAATGTCCATTGAAATCTCCAAATAAAATAAAAGGTGAAGGAAGTTGGTCCATTAAATTTTCAAGATCCCGTTGACAAATGACACCACTGAGCGGAAGATAAACAGTGCAGACTATGACCAAAGATTGTATATGAACCTGTATAAGCACAGCCTGAAGAGATGTATGCAAATTGAGAGGCGTGCTCGGATACAAATTAGATGTGAAGATACAGACACCGCCAGAAACATGAGAGCCAGTTTTTGCATCTTTCCGAACACATTTATACTCGTGTAATTTGTTAGGATGTTGGGTGTCAAGAAGGTTTCCTGAACACAGAAATAAACAGGATGGAAAATGTTGAAAATGGTCTTAATGTCTTGCATTTTGGAATGAAGGCCGCGACAATTCCAAGAAAGGAAAGTGCCCATTAAGAGAGCGGTTTTGACGAAAAGGCCTTAGAAACAGTTGTTTGAGTTGCTTCATACTCGCAACTCATCTCCAAGTCATCTTCATTATCAGAAGAGCGTAATTTAATATCTGGGCTATTTGGCATGCCGAATATGGACGTAGTCCTTATGGACATTACCTAGAGTCGTAAGCTCGAAAGCGACGAAATTTTTTACTGTTGACTTTTTCAACTTTTGTGGAACATCTTGCAATCTTTTTCTTTGATTTCTTTTTTGAAACTGAAGGCGTTTCAGGAGTACTACTAATAGAGTGTTAGGTATCTGAACAAGAAACTTTAAGCTGTTTGGATGTGGGTGCATTTTTCGCTCAGTTTATACAAGAATAATTTGCACAAAATGCTCTTTCACAATGGAAGCAAATGTTATGCCAGTAGCAGGATTTTGAGCTACCACCCTACGCCTAGCTTCAGGATAAGATAAATTTTCTTTTATTTTAAAAGTTGTAATCTGTTTTTCAAGTTCCCATCGCAAACAGGATTGAGGGTATGAAGTGTGATCGCCATCGCAGTTCACGCACTTTTCGACTGCGACACACTGCTGGCTATCATGACCTTTTTCTGAGCATCGGGCACAAGTGAGTATCCCGTGGCAGTTCGCCTTTGAATGGCCAAAGCGCTGTCATATAAAGCATCTAAGTGGGTTGAGGATATATGGTCTTACGGATAATTTGATGCATCCTGCATAGATATATTCTGGCAGTTTCGGCGTTTTAAACGTTATGATGTAATATTTAGTTTCAATGATTTCTCCATCACGCCTGATAGTAATTTGACTGACATTAAAACTCCTTGGGGCTTTAGTTCATCTGTATTATATTCGATAGGAAGGTTTAGAATTTCCCCACAAGTTATTACACCTCTAGAGGTGTAATAACTCTCTAATGAAGCATGGGGGCTGATACTTATCGAGATAGTTGCAAGTGCTTTTAATATTTGCATGCTGTGGGCTTGCTTTCGAGAGTCTACTTCTATTAACAAGTCACCGAATCGCATTTTTTTAAATTGATGTAACTTTACCAACAATTGCGGTGACGGCCTTCTGTACAAGAAATGGCGATACCGTTTCAAAGGTTTCAGTTTAATCTGAAACACGTTTAATAATAAAGAAAATATCATAATGATAGTCAAAATTTGAGTTAGTTGGAACAATGCGACGCCCACTGAAGGGATCACGTTTGAAGGAGCCCATACGATATGACAAAAGATTCTGTCTTAACGGCACCACCCACCATGGAGCCCAACAAAGGAAGGCAATTACTGGCTCTGGTCATCTCCAACTTCGGCATATACCTTAGTGGTAGCCTGAACCTATAAGCTAGTAGTTACTTAACTCCAAGCCCAAGGAGTAATCCCTTCGCTTGATCTCTAACAAACTAGCCACTCATGTGACTAGGTACCAGCCGATTGATACACCGGGGACTACAGTTCACCACCCGTTTAATGGGTCGCCACGCACGGCAAACAAGTGGGGGTATTTGTTGTCCATGAAAAGTAAGAAGCAAACAGAGTGGCGACAGCTTCTCGTGGAGATAGCTTCTCTCTTCGCCTACCCTCGCGGGATGGAAGTATCAAGCAGACAGCAGAAGGAGGAGAAGAGAATAAATTGAAAGGGAGTAAAGATCCCTGGGTACCTCGGGATTGGGACACCCGCACTCACCTATAGCAGGTGAGCCCTTGAGGGGCTCAGTTAATGGAAAGGAAGTGATAAATTAGTTAAAATAACATCGCTTTTCGAAGACAAAAAATACAGAATGAGGGGTCCAAAGAAGTTTTTGTTCTGGACCCCAATTAGGCTAAGTCGGGCCCTGATTACAAATAACATCCCTGGACTTCGCTAAAATCTTCCAAGAACCTTGATACGAACGGATCAAAGATTTGTGTCATTAAATACATAGAGACGTAGAAATATAAAGCTCAAAGACTTATCTTAAGATTCTCTATGGACTACTTTTGGAATTACTTTTATTCAAGCAATTTACTGAAAAATGCAAAAATTTTGATTCACAGATTCGGCATCTAAAGTATAGACCCTCGTCGTTTAAGAGATTGATCGATCTGTAATCTTGTAATTTCTTCCGCATATTGAATATAATAATTGAAAAATGCAAAAATTTAAACAATTAAGATTTAATATATGATTTTGTTTAATTTTTTTTGTCAAATTTTGATTTTAATCAGTCAAAAAAAAAAAGTAATTCTTAAATTCATTTTTTGCTTTTTTTGTAATCCCAAAAGCCACCTGATTTTTTTTATATGTGATTTAAAAAAAAAATCTGAAACCTCATGACGGTGACGATTTAAATCAAGTTTTCTACAGTTTTTATACTGGAGCAAGAAGGGTAGTTCATTTATTTGGAAGTATGCGGTAAAATTCCAAGAGGGCACTCTCTCTGATTGAAGTCAAATATGACCAGAGAACAAAAAATTATACCAAAGCTATTTACTAATGTAGGCGAAAAATTCCTTCTATTCCTTGATATCCACTTACCTAGGTCACGTGGCTGGAACGCCTGGTGTGAAGCTTAGCACGGTAGACACACTCTTAGTTAATCGAACAATTCTGTAAATGTCAAATGTCATGCCTGGCCTTTTAAAAAAGCCAATTTTTCTTCTTTTATGATATTGTTAACTGGCTTATAATTCTGACCTAGAATGGATACAATTTTCTTTAAAATATAATCATTAGCAATATTATAAGTTTCTTATCAGTAACTTTAATTTGTGGCATAAATGAAGTAAAAAGTAATGGATAATTTAAATTAATATGTATGATAATTTTGGTCTGACTATGAAAGTGTAATCTAAGGAAAAACTCTTTGTAAATTTAGTATCAAAAAGTGTGATATATTGATTTTGTGTGATATTACTAAAAAAATATGTTTATTTTATTAGCTAAAGTTGGATTATCAGAAATAAAATATATACATCTTTCCTGCCTTTACAATTTACATTTTGAATATGTAATTTATTCAGAATGTTTCGTGTTATTTTCTTCTGGTCTCTAACAGAAAATAAAAACATTACTTTCTCTCACATGGCACGCCATAAAAAACTATTTATTAAGGCCACGTGGCTGTTATCTTTTTTTTTTTTCCCAACAAAGATTCTTTCTTTTGATTCCTTTCTTTCTTCTAGAGCACTTTAAACTGATAATAAAATTCTTATCGAACTGATAATTCAAAAGTATAAATTTAATTGTTCCAAACTTGCTTTTATCAGTTTGAATACTAGGAAAAATATCGCGCTCTGAAAATGTTGGATACAAATACTTATTTCGAATTTGATAGAAACTAAGCATACCGAAAGAATTTTTAGTTTAATTTTCGATAATCCATAATTAATTATTAACATAAAGCATTACATATATCTTTACTTATAATAAATATGAATGAATATTTATATTTCAGCGTGTGTGTGTTGGCTCTCTACAGACTAGATCGTTTGATCTAAAGCTACCAAACTTTGCACATATATATTTTGGAGTGTGGGAATATGCACTTCTGAGAGAGTTGTTTGAAATTTTTATTAGAATTTTAATAAATTAATAATTAAACGAAATTTTGGAATTTTCCGCTTTAGCTTTAAAAAACACAATAGGATGTAAAAGAATTTTAATATCATCTTAAAATTCCAAAAATTATCAACTGAATGATACCTATTATTTTAACATATAACTTTATTTTTTAATTTCAACAAATTTTTAAATAATATTTTGAACATATTTTTCATAAATATATTTTCTTTTTATTTATAATAAAGATTAGCGTGTATTTATATTTGAATATGTGCGTGCGTATGTGTTAGCACTCTACTGGTCAGACTATTTCACCAAGAGCTACAAAAATTGACTCATATGTACTTTAGAGGATGAAATGTGAGATTTTCATACAGCTAATTATCACTTAGTTATTGCACAGTATTTGATACTGTATAATTAATAGAACAACTTCTCAACACAGTTCCATTGAACTTTAGACCAAAACTCTGTTTCATAAAATTTCAAAATATTTTTATTGGAAGTACAGAATTATTTGTTTGATTTTAAAGAAAATGCAAAATTTAAATCTCATTGTTTTTGTTTAATTTCAATATTCCAGAATTTTTCAATTCAAAAATTCAATTTTGTAATTTTTTTTATAATTCATTATAAAAGCAAACATTCATTATAAAACCAGTATTCTATTTCCATTTTTTAACTTTCAGGGATAACAATATCAATTGATGGGGTATTTTCTTACATTTAATTTCGAAAGAAAAATGTTTCTACTTTTCTGAATTTTCAAAAATTTTAATCATATTTTCTCAAGATATGTTTGATAAATTAATTCTTTAACCACTCTGAAACAACTTCAAAAAGAAATTTAAGCAATTATTTCTGCGAAATTTTTTAAATTGTGCTGATATTATTGAAAATCCTAAAAAATACATTTCAATTTATCGATTCGTATTCGATAGAAATATACATTTCGATTTATCAGTCATCGTATGTTAAAACATAAATCGAAATGTTTTTGAACATCGTGACGATATTTTTGATAGCAATTTCCTTTATAATAATAATTACATTTTTAATTCTTAAAAATATTTTAATTGATATATTTGAATAAATTAAATATATTAATGAGATGCTAAGCTTTTATTTACAAAAATGTTTCATACATAATTATTTAAATTTAACACCTCTTCCCTTTTATCATAATGTTTTTCTGGAGGGGGCAGGGTAGGGGAGAATATGTGGATTGCAGTTTAAAAAAGACGGGGGAGGGTGCAGCTTTTATATTTGCCCTAAGCACAATTTTATACGGTTATGCCTCTGTCCAGAAGTTGACATTTTGGCTTAATTATTTTTCAAGTTATCCTCATGTTCGAATAGTCACTTAAGAACATCATTCCAAACTTTACGGTGCAATGAATGCATCATGATTACTGGCATCCATTCATATAGTATTCTTCGATTCTAAGAGACAGCTATAATCAGATCAGGATCAACTTTCTACAGTTAGATGAGGTTTTCTTTTCTTCAGAAATGTAATTCATTCGTAAATGTAAATGTCGTTTTTATCCAGAGGTGATTATTAAGTCAATCACCATCGACCGGTGGACCACCAAGTCATTTTGGAATAACCATCTTTACTAAAAACTATGACGCGTATACTAAAAGAAACCAATTCATGTGTTAACCCATTTGGCAATATTGAAGTGGAAGAAATAATAAAAAATATAAATTATGTATCATCTTCATTGTTGAGAAAATTGTTTATCCCCCCCTTCAAGATGACATAATCTTAAAAGTACATAGTTCAGAACCTAAGAATAAATTCTGGTATTTAAACCACGAATTAAAATATCTTAATTAAAAAAAAATTGGATATCATTTAACATCGTTCTTTGGCTCTATTTACCTGCGCGTATTGCATTTTCAACTATGAATATGATTAAGACAAGATATCGTTCCCGCATCACAGACAACCACTTAAAATCCAGTGCAAGATTAGCAGTTAGTAATTATATATTGAGTTATTTAAGAAATGATGATTAAAACTATTAATTGTAACTACAACTGACTTTAGATGAAAACTACTTATTTTATAATGTATTTTGAATTTTTTTAATATTGAATCCATTATTTTATATTGTTATATTTGTGGTTATTATTATAATGTTTGTAGTTATATAGGTAAATACATACTCCCTATTTATTATTAAGTTATAATAAATATTGCAAACGTTTTTTTAGCTCACCATTCTTACACCATTAGGTGGACAGCAGCATCTTGAAAAGAGTAGAAGTAACCTATACTAACTATAGTAAAATTTATAGTAAATACAGAAAAATATTATATAAGTACTGTAGTAAAGTTTACCCATCCCAGCTTAAATCGATTTGGAAGCATTAAATATCAAAACAATTACTTTTCTCTTCTTTCTTCCCACCAAATCTTCGCATGATCGTCGACATCAACGAAATGAGATACCCCTGTATTCTTGCTATTTATTATCGCATCTTCGTTCGATTGAAATTATTAGTGAGAACAGGCTTATTAAGAATGAAAAACTGGTTAATCAACGACATAAATATTTAAATAGAACTCAAAATTTTTCCCATTTAAGAATTTGGGTTTTTTTTTTTAATAACCTTAGCCTTATCTAATATTTATTGAATTTCGCTCCAAAATTTAGAGGAGTTTTTTGAAATATAAATAATTTTATTTGCTTAAAATTTTGGCTAAAAACAGTCAGTCTACTAAGGACTATATATTATTAAATTTCATCTTGTTAGAAGCAAAGCATTTTTTTTTTTCGACATTTCGAAAAATTAATCGAACATGATTCAGATTTATCTTTAATATGAACTTCCATTTTTAAATTCCAATTAATATGTTATTCTTTATTAGAAATTTGAGTACTTCATTAATTTTCATAATATCTTAGAGCCTATTTCTATAGTTGATCTCACCCTAAAGGCATTTCAGAAACAGCGGGTAATTTTTATTGTGAATGACATGCATTGGTTCTAAGGTTTTAAGGGATATGTGATTTCTTTGGGTAAAAACTAATGCGTGTAATCGGGTTTTAAGCCAATGAATTTATTAGGCTTTATTTTAAAAAGTTAATCCAATTTTTAGGTCAAAACAATTGTTAATTAGCTAAGAAATTCGCTGAAATTTTTTAAATTAATAATACGGTTATTAAGCGTTTTGTTTTAAACTGGTTTCACTAATATTTTAATATGACCAATAGAATACGTAAATGTCAGGATTTTAAATCATAAAAATAAAAATTACGTTAAAAAAATCAAATTGATTGACACCACTGTATCACAGTGATTGAAAGAATTGTACACTGATCATATTTAAGGTGAAGTATATTATAATTAAAATTAACTTATTTTTCTCTTCCTCATATACTAAAATAAAGCACCGCAATAGTCAAATAATTTGGGTTGGGGAAATGGAATTTCCTCTTTTAGACCTCTTTGAAATAAAAAAAAGTCTTTTTTGAGATAATGTCCACCTGTCTAATTGAAAACTGAACAATAAAACTAGTTCAAATATGAAATTTGGTATGTGATCTTGAAATCGAATTTGTAGATTTGTATAAAATTTTTGACGATATCTGTTCTCAGGAAATTTTTTCTCTCTGTCTGACTATATGCAAGTGAATGCAATAACTTTCAAGTGCAAAACACCGCAAAAATAAAATATAATGCATTATTTTAGCACTTGAAAAATAGAACCAATCAAAATTTCACCCGAATTCGTCAAGATATGGCAATCTGTTTTTCCGTATATTCGAATGCATGTTCATTTACTAAACGCAACGACGCTGATGAATGAAATTTGGTACATAATCTTGTTAATAAAATTACAACTCTGCATCAAATTTTATTTCTGTTGGTCGAAAAAAAAACATCTATATTGCGTACTGAATTTCACCACTGTGGTAAAAAAGCAAAGTGCAGGTGAAATATGCTTAAAATAAAAACATAAATACCCTTACACAAAAACATAGTCTTGCCCAATGTCCACAATTTTTATGAGGGATTGATATAATATCTTTGTTATGGAAGATACGAGAAAGTTTCGTTCAGAATATTTCCACCGGTATTTGAGTTGATACATTTCATATTCACTTTATATTTTGGCTACTCTAGGGAATTTCATTCGATTAGATCTTTTTTCTGAGATAGGACACTATGTATACTTAAGGACACTATGTATACTTAATTTTCATGAAGAGAAATCTAAAAATTTTGCATTTGTTATTCCGAAGAATCTTAGAATTGAATTTCTATGCTAGATATGCTAAACATGCTTAATCTTTCAAAGACTCTCTATAAATTCTTTCCTTTTTGCTATGTTGCAAAAACACTTGGCTTATACTTGCATGTTGATAAAATGTTCAGCTTTTAAACTACAATAATTTTTCTGGCTATCTTAGAAACTTTATTAAACAGTGTCTTTAGTTATATCTTTTTAATTATTTTATATTTTCAATAAAATGAATCGTAAATATTTTCACAACAATCATATCCAATCCTGTAATTTTTCAGTTTAAAGAGAATTGATTTAATTTATGAATTTTTGAAGTTTCAATTTAAACTGCAAGTACTTGCAGTATCTCTTATTACAATATTTTTTAAAGATTCACATAGACAAATTTCAGTTCGTAATAATTAAATCTATTATTAATTTTTTTTCTTTTTTTTTAATCTTAAGAACCCACGACATTTTTTTTTTTTACTTATTCGTATACGACATGAAAGGTGTTATAATGGAAGAAAAATTCGACTTTAAGATTTTGATTAATCTTCATATTTCAGACCTCCCTGCGCCCAAAGTATATAATTGTAGGATACACCGATTTGTCTATAAACACTGTAAATCAAAAATACACTGAGTTAGAGTGTGAAATTTAATATATAGTCTTAATGACAAATTTGTAGATATTTGTCAAAACATTTTTGAAATATGTTGAAGGATTATGTGTACATTTTAACGAAAACCCCAGGGTTAGCCTTAAAAATATCTACATTAAATTCTGGAGAAAAAGAAAAGCAGCAAAAATTTAGATAAATTTTATTTTGAAATAATAATATTCTATTTAATTAATACTATGTTTCTTTTTAATATTAGGTTATGTGAAATAAAAACCTAGATTTCTATTTTATTTCATATGACTCTGCAAGATGCATCCTAGATTCTGTAAATGCAAATGAATTCGATAGAATTAGCAAAAGCTTGCACTTTTAGATACCTTTTCTACCCCAATTTCGGTAGATTTAATTTTTCATTCCATAGTGAATAATTTCGACTAAAGAAGGACAGTTGAAAAGACTTGCTTGCCGATTTTGTCTTAACACTTTAAACTCTTAACAGTCTTGATTATGCATTATATGGGCATTGACATTAAACTTTTAAACATATAAACTAATGTCAAACTATGCAAACATGATCTAATTTAAAAAGTAAAACATATTATACAAATAATCCAAGGGCCATGTAGAATTTCTAATGAATTAGTAGAACAAAAGGTGTCTATAATAGGAAATCTCATTTATTTAAATAGCAGAAAAACCTAAAATTCTAATTCTTAAAGCTGTTGTAGTTATCAAATGAGTTGATCTATGAGCGTTTTGCTTTGAATTTTGAAGAGTAAGCTTTTTTAATAAAGCTATTTTTCTTCAACTTAACTCTTACTAACTATACTGTTTAATTTTTGTTAAAAATGCAATTATCTTGTTATCTTGAGGCATCTATCTCGCTATGAGATTCGACGATAATGCGCCCACTATCACACAAATTTCACAAACCATCTATTTTACTGACAAGTTCTTTTTGAAATAATGTTATTGAGAACAGAACCCTCATTCATCAGATTGTTTTCAATCAGACTGATGGTTTTTTTAACTGGTAAATTCCGTAAAAGAGAAGCTAAGAGCAGTGGCGGCTTTTGGTCATACTGTGCTATAGGTATTGAAATATTTTGAGACCCCTCCATGGTAAACTCTATTGTTGACAAAAAAATAGTAAGGTTAAAAATTTCAGTTTTATCTTAATATTTATTTTATGATACCTTATTGTGCAATTAAAAACAATTCCTAATGCATTTATAGCTTTTATTTCTTATTTGTACAGATATTATACCTTTTATCAACCCATTTTATATACTAAGACATCAGTAAAAAAATTTTTTTAGACAAATGAATCTTATATTTTATTATATGCGTATAATTTTAACCAACAGTCATTGAGGTCTTTAGCGATTTTCATTCTTCATGATTTCAAAGAAACAGTTCAATTTTAATATCAAGATTAGTTGTTCAAACTCTGATAAATATGCTACAGTGTGCAAATAGGAAAGAGAGGGGGAGGAGAAAGTATTTTGAACTTTTTTGAACTTATGTAGTTTAAGAAAAGAAGTTTCAGACTCAGGCTTTTGATTCCGCAAGAATTTCACTTAACACTTTACATCTTCATTAACACTTTCATCGATAAAAGAACAATATTTCTTTAGAAAAACAGTAAAAAGTGAAAATTCTGTGAATCATACCAAAGGGAAGACTTGAACAATTAAATTTGTCTTCGGCTTATCACTCCAAGTAGATTTAGGATCCAAGTAGATTGTGTGACCCCTATACACCTCGGGATACGAGACTACCGCCTCCACCGCCTGTGCAGAAATCCGCTACTGGCTACGAGTAGTCAAATCTGGGAAATCGTATTCTTACGGCACACGAATTTATTACACCCAGAATATTGCTTACCATGTAAGAAGAACTTTTTTTAAGCTGAAGAAAAGGCATTTCATTCATTTCAAGGAATAGGTGATTATGAAATGAATTTTAATATAAGTTTTACAGGCTGATAATTAAAATTATTATTGAAATAACATTTCACTTATAATGAAATGAAGTTGTTATTTTCATCATATTCTTTACGTCATAAAAGCTCAGCAATTTTTCAAATATTTTTTGGAGTATAAGTGTTTTATTTGTTCTGTTATCTGTTATTAGATTATTTCCAAGAAATTGGAAAATGACATTTTTTATTTGTTTTATTATCTTTTTTCTAAAAAAGAATCACTATTCTTTGAAATAGATTTACACTCGGCTTTTATTTACTTTTAGCAGTTACTATTTTCGTAGGTCTAATCTTAGAGAAATGAGAAACTGCAAATGCCTGACTTCCTCACAAACACGGCCACTTTAAAAATGAAAGCAGTTAAAACTTAAAATTATGATTAAACTTAATGCTATCATAATAAAACTTAATTATGTTAAAACTTAAAAAATGAAAGCAGTTAAGTAAATTAAAACTTAATTGCATTTATTAAAATAAACGCTCTTCAAAATTTTGCTGGCGATGTATTACGTAATAAATGAACACAGAGAAAGCAGAAGGAAAAAATACCATTCTGAATCGAATTTCATGTGAAAACGGAACAACAGTTGAAATACATAAATTATAATTTCTTATGTAATTTTAATTCCCACCGAAAGACAGCTAATGCGACTGAAGCAGAATGAAATCGATATGTATGCTAATCCCTTCCTCCTATATATTTTAAATCTAATTTTGACATTTCTTTTTTGAGCATGATTTATGAGAATGAAGGAATACTACTTGGAAGGAATGATAATTTCTCACTACTAATAACAAAAGAAAATTTATTTATATATGTATGTGTGTGTGTGTAAAATTTGTGCTTAATTAAAGTAAAGATAGCTTTTAGATGCATAAAAACTATATTAAATATCAGTTTAACATGAGTCAACATAGTCACAACTACTAAAATGGCGATGAATATAATGAAATGACCTTAAAAAGGCCTTTACAATTCTGTTTAATTTTTTTTAAAAATTATGTGGAAATAAAACTGATATCACTCAAAATATATGTTTTTAAGTTTTGGATTGAAGCAATAATATGCTCTGAATATATTTAAGAAATATTTTTAAAGTTTGATTAATATTTTATCAAAAAGGATCTAAGTAAAACAAAAAAAAAAAAAAAAAAAAAAAAAACATTAGTAAAGAGTAATTACTACCCTGCCAAATTTGATACCTCAAGATCCAATAATTTCCTTTTTAATGGACTTTGAATTATTTTTTTAAAATCTTACATGCGGTATGGTGGAATTTCCAGATAATATGCCAGCCTGTAAATATTATTATGTAAAAATTAATGTAATATAATATTGATCCGGTTTTGACTTATTTCATCGCTCCTTGTTTCTCTTAGTTCTTTAAACCTTTGAAAAAAACCCAATAAAATTACAGTTTTATGGGAAATTTTCCTTTTGTTGAAATTGGCAATATCATTATTTAATATCCATTAAAATAATATAATTAATTTAATCTAATAATGGAAACACTCCGATTCCCTCTTTCACTTTAAGAAATATTACTTGTTCCTAAAATACTCAACATTTATCAATTTCATAAACGATACTTGAACCTCTAAATCGAAGCATTTTTGATTTACCTGTTCGTCGGCTTGGCTGCATCACTCAATGCGTTCTATGTATAACAACTTTTACTCTGTACAATTTGCACAAAAAATACGTTTACTTAAAAACCTTTTGAAATCAATGAAACAAAGTTGAAACATTATACTTTGGAATTAATGTCCAAAAAATCATTTAAAAAAATTTATATCTTGACCAAAATATGCGAATGAAAAATTTGATGTAATAATAAAAATTGATATTGATTTCATCTTTGCTGACGATATTATCATTGTCGCACGGACACTAGAGACTCTCAAACAGGCCTTCCTTTACTTGGTATACGAGGCAAACAAAATGTATCTTCTAATTCATCAAACTAAAACCAAGTATATGATGACTGCCAGTTTCAATGTCACCTTACTAGAAATAGGAGATTACAAATTTGAAGTAGTTAATAGTTTCACCTATCTGGGTTCTGAATTGAATACTGTTAATGACGTAACACCTAAAGTGTGTAACAGAATTACTGCTGGTAACAGATGTTTTTATGGAATTTACAAATATCTAAAATTTAGTTTGATTAGCAGGAAAACAAAATTTTTGCTCTACAAAACTTTGATAAGGTCCATAGTAACATATGCTGCTGAAACGTGGGCAATGACCGAAAGTGATAAAGAAATCTTAGCAGCTTTTGAAAGAAAGATATTGCGAAGTATTTTAGGAGGTGTGAAATGTAATGACACATGGAGAAGAACAAACTTGGAACTTTACAATCTATACAAAGAACCTAAAATAATAAAATTTATCTCAATCCAAAGACTAAAATGGGCAGGACACTTGATTAGAATGAAAGATGACCGAACCACCAAAAAGATCTTTGACGCTAAACCATCTGGAACCCGCAAAAGGGGTAGACCGAGGATCCGGTGGATCGAGTGTCTAGAAACAGATCTAAAAGTTCTCAGAGTTAATATCTGGCGAAGTCTATCCAAGAAGTGGGCAGCCTGGAATTCGATTCTGAGGAAGGCCATGGCCCACCCTGGGCTGAAGCGCCACTGAAGAAGATAGATTTTATCACAAAAATTAAAAAAGTATTGTTAAAATTTGTGTTTAAAATTAATTTAAACTTAATTAATTTTAAGTTATTAGAATAGGAGATAGCAATATTCCGAAAAGAAATTGGTATTACTGAAAACATGATTTTTTTGAATTAGTTGTTGAAAAAATAATTTTTGTGCGACAATTCATCCAGATATTTCTGACGAAAAAGGGTAAATTTCAATTAAGAAATTAATTAAACACAACATCTAATTAAGATTTTGTAAGACCTTTTCTTAATGAGTACCAGTGGTAGATTTAGACATTTTGTATTCCTATGCCCGGCGTATTATGCTGCCACACCTTTTAGCTTCTTAGTGAACTCTCAAATTATTTTCACATTTCAGCAATTTTTTTATTTATTAAAAAATGATTTATTCAAGCAATTTTTTTAAATTTTATTATTCAGTGAATACATATGTTATTATTTATTTAATTTAAAATTAATTATTTTTAAATGCCTAAAAATAAAAGGCCGGCGACTTGGCATAGGGGTAGTGTGTCTTCCCCGTGATCTTGGCTTCCCGGATTCGAGTCCCGGTTGCATATTCCCATTCCCTACCCTATTTCATGTATGGGAGAAAATCGAGCAATATCATATGTTCCCATTGCCGCCCTGTCTGTGACGAGAGTGTGACGTCATGTTTGCTCTCATTCAGATTCAACTTGGATTTGATGCCTCTTATAACTAGATCGCATAAACTGAATGAATTCGATTTAATTCTTAACGATATTGTTATATATCTTAGTCACGCATTCATTGGGGTTTTCCATCTATATTTTTCATTATAATTTTCCATTTAATAATATTAAAAAAATTGGTTACTTAAATAAGGAAGCACTTTATTATGTCTCAAATATTACCTAAATTGAAATCAAAATCGTGTCTGTACATCTTTATTCCACTTCACTTAAATGTGTTGGTCGATTTTAATCAACTTGATTTATTGATTCTTTATGACAAGTAAAAAAAAAAAATACCACCAGCAATACGAAACAAAATTATCTCGTTCTTTTATATTGACTTCACACTTTCGTCACAAAATGGGCGGCTTTGGAAATCAATGATGTTGCTCGGTTTACCTCCTGAGCCGCGGTGGTGATAAGGTCTCAGCTTTGGAACCGGAGGGTTGCAAATTTGAGGCCCAATTCCACCGAAAAGCTGCCGTAAACGAGTCTTGTGCACTTTAAATCCGTCGGGGCTAAACGTTCTCCCTCTGGTGTGGTGTGGAAGTTTGGAGAGGGAAGGGCTAGCTTAGGTGTCATCCTCATTTTCCGACCGTTGTTAGAAATTACGAGGTTCATCCCCAAATAACCCTAAAGCTGCTTCAAAACGGGACATTAATACAATGAAACGAAACGATTTTCCTCCCTACATGAAATAGGGTAGGGAATGGGAATATGTGTGTGAATCTGCCCCCAGTTAAAAAGAGTTGAGCAAGCAAATGTGAAGCATGAAATAGCTAAGTAGTACTTTTGGCAGCAGTTAGTGCTACTGAAAAAATAACTGACGCTCATTTCTGCTTAAATTGCTGACAGATAACTGCCAGCGGGCTTGTAAAGTATCATAAGTAACAAAAATAAAATTAAGTTTTTTGGTGATTCACTATTATTACTAATTAATAATTTCCCTATTTACACGTACAAGCGTTTACTTGTTAATAGAGATTCATAACGAAATAAGAAATTAACAATAACATTCAGAAATCATTATTTAAATAGAATTCATCAAGTGAAATATTTTGAAGTCCAGTCAATGAATTATGAAATTTCCATATTTTTTATAAACTAATTATTTATGTTTTATTAAATCTGTACACATTCCGTTGTTCTGCTATTTATAATTTTAAAAAATAACTTTTCTCACAAATATATTTATTTGACAATTAGACTAATAATTTTTTTATTTTATTTACTCGCCTAATATGAAATGCGCTATCATCTATTATGAAAGAAATAACTAGAGAATTTGATAGCTCCAGGCTGAAAGGTTGGATTACAATTTTTTATTAAGTGAGTTTAGGTCTAAATTAGGACTTTTTAAGGCCCTTCGGAAGATGCAAATTTAGTGTCACTCTTTGTCCTTCTAAACTTCCCAAACCAAATTCCTTTTTTATGGATTTTAATTTAATTTTTATGTAAGTAGTTTCAAGTTTAGTTTAGTTTAGTTATATTAACGTCCCGTTTTAAAGCAACACGGGGGCTATTTTGGGACGGACCTCGTATTTTTAAGCCATGGGCAGATGACGAGGACGACACCTGAACTGGCACCCCCCTCTCCACACCACGCCACGCCACACCAGCGGGAGGACGTTTGGCCTGACAGATTTAACGTGCAACAGACCCCCTCACACGACAGATCTTCGGTGGAATCGAGTCTCGAATCTGAAACCCTTCGGTTCCGAAGCCGAGACTTTACCACCAGGCCACCGCAGCCCATAAGTAGTTTCAAATAAAATATTTTAATTAACTTAAATAGTGAATGACTTACTTGCAGAAACAAAATTGTTTTCAGTATATTACACACACACACCCATGCACAAAAAAAAAAAAAAAAAAAGCGCTACTGACATTTAAAAGTAATTTTAAACAAAGTAGTGAAAACAAAACAGCAAAATGTTTTCTAACACTGTTGAAATAAAATTTGATAATTGATGCAACTCTCACATGAGTGCAGGACAATAAAAAACACCATAATTTTAATAACACAATTTACAATATTTAAAAAAATGCCACCATTTTTTAGAATTATGTCACAGGAAAAAAAGAAAAACAATGATAAAATTTGCTATTTGTAATTAATCAGAATTATTATCAGAATAATGTACTAAAACTAATTCATTAAATATTTGAACTAATAAAAAGGGAACTAGAAAAAGTTCGATTGCATGGATTTTATAATTAAATTAAAGCCCAAAATTAAATACTCCCTCCGTCCCAAATTAGTTGCTACATTTAAGTCGAAAATTTTGTCCCAGATTAGTTGCTACATTTCAAGTAGGTGGAGTCATAAATAACTTCTGATGCAGTTTAGTAAATAGCTACCAGTAAAATTATAATACTGTAATGAATATAAGACGGTATACTAGGTGTTAGAATAAATGTTAACTTGAATGTAAAATTATATGAATGAGAAGTAATGCGACGATAATTGTAAATTATGAATAGTAATTTAGAAAATACCCTAAAGCAGGAAATGAATGATAAGGAGCGTAACGCTGTATTTCAATTTTTACTGCAACATTTGAAAAATGACAAACTAAGCCATGGTGCTATAAATGTTGCTGCGATTAACTTGGTACTGATTTAAGCAGCGAATGCTTGGTAAGTAAATGTTGTTGATTGATAGCACAGCACCCTGAAATCTCTGAAAAATGTTCAAACAAAATCATAAAATCATCAGAATCAATAATCAGTACAAAAGGATTCAAATGTAGCAACTAATTTGGGACAGAGGGAGTAATCTTTTTAAAAAACCCAAAAAATTTAGTGGACTCTGTGTTTCTCTAAGGCTTTAAGACCCCTGATAAGAATTTATTTAATAATCTGACTCTGTGCAAATATATGCCATCAATGTCACATTATAAAGTTAGCGATAAAAGGAATTAACTAATTATATCCTTCTTTAAAGTTAATTCCTGCTCATAAAACAAATTTGTTTAGAATGAAACTTTTTCATAAATATGATACTTCATTTTACATAATTACAATTTTTTTATAAAAATTATCTACTTTCCAGGAACCAAGAAAAATTATGATTGTTGTTGTTATTATTTTTTGCATTGAAAATGATTGAAGTATTACTTAATCATTAGAATTATTTTTAAGGAAAAATAATTCAAATGATTCTTAAATTTTAAAAAATTCTTTGGGATAAATTAAATTTAATTAAGTTATTTTTCAGAAAAAATAATTCAATTTTTTCTTAAATTAAAAAAAAAATTGATAGAGGCAAATTAACTTAACGTAATCACAAATATAACAAATATTTAATTATGCACAAATATTTGTCTTATGTTGAAGATTACTCTGTGAAATGATTGATCATTGATATCTATACAAATTTTTGAAATTCAAGAGTAGATTTTATAGTATGGACATAATGGATCTAATTACAAATTAAATAGACAGCAAAAAGCAAAATTATACAAATATTTTTCTCCTTTGATCTTTATTAATATTTGCTGTGAAACTTTGGAATGTTAATTCGCCTCGAACTAACTAATTTTTGATAGAACTAATTTTCTAAAACATTGCTTCGAAATGATTACTTGAATTCAGATGATAAAAGATTAAAGATGCAAAAATTGAGTATCTTGAATATCTGAGTTGTCACTCAGATATTAGGAATTCGTTTTTTCCTTTTAGAATACAAGATAACGCCCTTCTTTTTCCTCCTTTAAAAGATATCATTTTTCTCTTTAAGATAATATTTAAATATCATAAGTCATCAGATTATAGTTTTTCACTGAGTCTTTCACTATTTTTTTATAGTTTCGTAACTAGTCTCAGTCCACGTGAGAATATTGTATAACAGGTAACAACCTTGAGTTCATGACTCCATTTACCGATTAAGTAAAAATTCGCCAATCATCAGCTTGAAAATTTAGCGATAACGCACGTGGGTGTGTCTTATTTCACCGCGCATGGTCATTTTCCACTCTTCTCTCAGCTTTCATATGTAAACAAATAATACTACGTGTGTTGATGATGCTGTGACCAAATATTTTCAATTTTCTTAGAAATATGGAATTAAATTTTTTAGGTAAAGTATGCGTATTTACATTACAAAAAACATTTGTACTCATTTGTTTGTGCTAACTGTTGAAGAAATTATCCATATGAATGCTGTGTGGAAACTAAAGGTGAAATTCGCTGTTATGTAATCCATAAGCCACCAGCAAAATCGCTAGTCTCTTAGTGACAAATTTCTGTTATTTAATGCAAGTTTAATCAAGGATTATTGCATTTGTTATTTATTTTTATTTTCGATATAAGATACAGTAATTGTTGTTTACAAAATTATGGAAGAATGTTTTTTAAAGACAACAGTTTTTTTAAAAGCAGTTTCTTACAAATACTTGTACGTTTATTTGATTAACACAGTAAGAAATTAAACATATATGTATGTAACTTTTCATAATTTTAAGAGTTAGTAATAATTTTTAATGAAAAAAATTGCCTGGTAGTAACTTAGTTTTATTTTATTTATTTATTTTTGTACAAATGTAGAAGAATAAATGAGGTGTAGAATTTCATTCAAATGTTTTTTTTTTCAACTCTTACTTTGATATCTAATACGAATTTTATTTAATGATATCTAATACGAATTCTGTTTAATATTAATTTATATGGAAATAGTTGTGGTAATAATTTATATGGAATATGGAAATAGGAATAATTTATATGGAATTTTAGTTGTTTACTTTCAGAGCTATTAATCACAATGAAACCATGGCTGGATATTTTACTTAATAATATTATTTTTATTGGTGTTGGTATTTTTGAAGTGTATAATAAAATAAATTCTTGCTTTTAGTTAAATTATTTATGTTAATTTAATTAAAAACAAGAATTTATTTTGCTTTAACATATGATTGATAAAAAAAGGTAAAATTATGGAAGAATTTCTAGAAAGTTTGTAATTTATGACTGCTTAATCCCAGCATCATTATAACATCAAGAAAGTTTTTTCTCAACAATCAACATATTAATGAAGAAAAACATTAATTTTCCAGTGAGTGTAAAGTGGAAATGACAATGCATTTAAAATGACAATAAAATACATTTATATTTCTCGTATCCTTATTAAAGTGACCATAAAAACATCAGACCATTTTTTTTCTTTTATTATGTAAAGGACACACTTATGATAATATTGCTCCTACTTTAATTTCTTTTATGTCAAAATGTAATGACATTGTTACATTTAAATGCTTTTGATTTAGTAGCTTATGGATTAATAACTAAAATTTCACCAAAAGTTCTGAAACCTGTTAGCTATTATAAATATTTTTTAGAATTTTTATTTTTACTTCTAGAAAAAGAGAATTTTACAAATTTATCAAATGTCAACTTAGAATGTTAATTTTTGGTGTATGTTTACATCTTAAAGAAATATTTTAAATAAAAATAGATGTTACTCCTAATTATTTACACTCATTAATATTAAAGAATTTCATGAAACAAGTTTTATTGTAACCATTGACTTATATCATTTTATTTTGCCACAATTAAAAAGGAAGTATTAATGATTTAACTTCATACTGTTGGCTAACCTTGTTATTAATTATATGCCATTATTAACACATTTAAATTTTAACTGATAAAGAAATTATTAGTATGTTTCCTTTGACAGTTTATTGCCAACATGTGGTTAATTGTCATACATTTTGAATATTTAATGATTTCTTTTTTATCAGGAATCACTGTGTATGTTTGATTCCTAAATACCAATAAGCAATTTTTTAATCTTTACTTTGTGAATGAGATCCTAATTCAGGTTGTAAATAAAGTTGCCAATTTTCTGTAATTTAATCTATAATGCTATCTAGTAGTATATATATTGTATAGAATTTGCAAAAAAGTTAATAAATAGAATCTAAAATAATAAATTAAATAAAAAAATTTCAAAAGGATTTAGAGATAAAAACTGAAAAATTAAATGTTATTAATATTTTTACTGTATTTTTTTTAATTGTGCCTGTTATATATAAAACAATGGTTAAATAATCTGATTACACCTCATTAATATGGCTATATTTTATGTAGAAAGAAATTTTGAAAAAAGAATTCTTCAGAATAAATTTTTAAAAAATGAAATAAAATTACAATTTTTATGAATATTTTATTTTTAAATAAATGCTGTAAACCTGGTTTGAGAACTGTATGATGTAGTGTTTCAATTCAATAAAAGAATTTAAAAAACTCAGATTATTCTAGATATGTGGTCACTTTAGTTTTAATTATTGTTTAAAGTGCCCTAAAAAGTTTTCAATAAGATTTTACATTTTTAAAAATGTATTAGAATTATTTTTTCTTTTCCTCTCATTTTTATAATCATAATACCATATTTTAAATGTTTTTTTTTATCATAATACCATATTTAAGCCATATTTTTTACTCATTTAGAATTTCTTTTTTAAAAGTATACATTTCAGCATTTATGTTACCTTATAAAAACATTTCCATTAAAAAAAACACTTTTTATTCTGTTTTAGATATGAATACAAACTATGTAAAGGCAGTGATATGTTGGCTGTATAAACCATGTGCTGCAATTGAAGATTTATATTAAAAAAATTTAATAATCCCAGTTGAATTGGTCAGTATACTCTGCATTTTTGTAATTTTCAATAAATTCTTTTATTACATTATAATGACGAATGTTTTCTTATGAAAGATATACGATTATTGCATATAAGAATTCTAAATATGATTTAATTTATTTAGTTCCAAGCATTATTATTAAGTCAAATATTGCTTTGTTTAGTGTTACGAATAATTACTAAGAAGATACTTGAATGTAAATGCTAAGATTTGGTTAATTTTGCTGACTTTTGATTCTTCTTCCTTATTAAAGAATTGTACTTAATTGTAAAAGTTGTATAAAATGCTTTTAAAACTTTTTTTTTCAGGTTTCATTGACTTACAATAATTACAATGAATATTGGTGACTGGATTTATCTCTGTATGCTTTTGCTTTCTACCTCATTTGGATTTTTTGTACGCAAAGTGAAAAGTACTCAGCAAAAGAAAGTAATATGTACAATTTTAGGGTTTTCTATGCTTCTTATATTGTCAGGAAGTTATATTTTGCATCCTATACTACTTACTGTTATTAATGCAGCAATTGTTCTACGTACTAATAAAAGGTTAGTTATTTCTTTTAAACATGATCAAAAGCTTAACACATTCACTGCCGCTACCCACGCCTGAAAACAGGACCATCTATCTAATTAGATGACCCCCTTCTTTGCTATCTTTTAACTGTAGTAGAGAGGGTGTCATCTAATAACATAGATGATTTACTACAATTACATACTATTTATAATGCACAGGCTGATCAGTGGCAGTGAATGTGTTAATAGTTTATAACAGAAATTTTTTGTTTTAAAGTTGTTTGCTTTTTTTAAAAAATATATATTATTATATTCTATTTTAAAGCATGCAATTTATAAAATGTGAAAAAGGTGTATAATTTCCTGAATATTTTAGAATTGACAATTTTGTTATGAAATAGAAATTATTAAAAAGGTTTATAGAAATGAATATTCTTGATCAAATTATATATATATATATGTTGACTCCATTATTTCACGCTAAAACTGCAGGACTCTTTTTTAATTCATTAATTTTTATATTTAAATGTTTTTATTTTTTAAAATTAATTTAAATTAAAATAATTTAAAATTAACAAAATTATAACATTTTTATTCTAAACAATTTTTTACTTTTTATTTAAAGAATGCATAAAAATTGAACTGTAATTGTAAACGATATCAGCTATGTATAAACATTGAAGAAAGATTTTAGGTTCCGTTTTAAACTTTAATGTAATTTTTTTGTGACAGTAATAGGGGTTAACTTATTTTGTGAATGAACTTAGTTACGAAAATTTTAAAGCAAATATTGCTCTGCTTTTATCCTGCAACTTTATAATATTTTGATAATATGAATATATACATAAGTATATCAGTTGGTATTAGTTTATAATAGAATCTATAAAATTTATGCTACTACTTTTCAGCAAAAATATATATTAGATAAGGTAATAACTGCATTTATATCACATAATATTTATCAATAATTAAATATTTATAATTATCTGTTTCATTTTTAAGAGAGTCATTATTCAAAAAGAATTAACAAGAAATTATATCAATGTTTATTCATATAAATCAACTTTTGCAATTTATTCATTTGGTAAAATTTCATATCAATTTTTCATTTTTAAAGAACTCTTTCTAAGATTTACCTTCTGTTCTTTTATTTTATTTAACTGAAAATTTAAATTATTACTACTAACATGTTCATAGAATTATGATTCCCCCCCCCCTGATATTTGAATCTCTTCATGGGCGTATCTGAAATAAGAGTTGTTTTATGCATAAGAAACATTCATGGAAAAATATTTTTAATGCATGTATTCTTTTTCATTCCTTTTAGAATTTAATATCATGCAATGTTAATTTCATTTTGCATATTTTTGATATTTTTTTTATTTTGTCAGGTTTTGTCATGTTATTAGTTTTTTGTTCTGTTTCTCCTACCTGTTATTTCTCCGAACTTCAGAATTTTTTGGAATTCCCTCACCTCCAGAAATCACTTGTACTGCTGTGATGATTATGGTTCTAAAAGTAAATATTATACATTACTTTGCTTTAAAAAAAGTTTAATGCTCTATTTTTTGCAAGTATTTCATCATGACAAAAACTTTCTATTACCCACCCTAATTTTTCACTATCATTACAGCTACCAAAATTTGTACCAAGTTTCTCTAATATAGAAATATTCAACAGAAAGGTTGCATTACTTATATCTCTTTGTGACTTTCTTAAGCGATATATCAGTAATTGATAACTGTTATACTTAGAAAGTTCATTTTCATCTATATTTTTATCTTTTATAATGGAAATAATTGCTTTAATTACTTATTAAATGTATTCTTTTATAATAAATCTTATTCAACTTACTTACTAAGAATAATTCATTCATGAGCCTTGGTTGTATTATGAAACATTCATAAGTAAAAATTTTTTAACCATGGGTTACATGTGAAATAGGACAATGCATTCTCTCTCTCTCTCTATATATATATATATGTCAGTTATTAGTCACAATTTTTAATGGGCATTTTATTGAGATTCTAAAATACATTTTGTTAAGATCATCATTTAGCTTTCTTTTATTATATATATATGTTACTGTGAGAGACCGAAATTGGAGAATGTCGACATTCGCTGGTGAATGTCAACACATACCAAAAACGTTGGTGAAAGACCGTACAATTGATTACATTTCTTGCACTTTCGGACCATCGCCGGTATATGTCGACAATCACAGACAAGCTTTGGTGGAATTTGAAAAGATGATTAAAGAGCTCGAAAAGGAGATAACAGAAGGCAACGTCAACAAAGAGGTGCGGCCTAGAGCACGTTGTGTTTTGCTGGAACACAAGGCCAACAGAGAGGCGAAATTGCAAATCTGCATTTCTCCTCTCCGGATACGGAGAGATGAAACGCATATTCAAGATTCACCATTAGTGCATTGTGGATGTCGACATTTGCCGGTGTAAGTGAGAAATGAGGATATCTAGCAAATATTTCGGACATACACCAAGCGACTACGTGAATGTTGACATTCACCAGCGAATGTCGACATTCTCCAGATTTCGGACTTACACGGTAACATATATATATATATATATATATATATATATATAATTTGTAATAATATGCTGGTTTTTCTAATATTATAATGGATTTGAAACCATCTCTCTCTCACTCTCTCTCTCTTTTTTTTTTTTTAAGTTAAGAGCATTATTTTAAATAAAACAAATATAGTTCTAAATGCAGGTTTATATTTTAAAATTTTTTTACGAAATCAGGTTAAAAGCTTTTTGTTACATGTTCAATTTTTTAAATTTCTCTGTTAACATGCAACTTTTAAGTTTAAAATTAAGTGAAAAGGGTTGGGATGCTTTTATTTTTACATTGATAGCACTAAAAATTAAAATAAATCTTGATCACTTCCCAAACTCATATATTATGAGGTTAAACACCTTGAAAAAATATCAAATTTTATACTACAGGAAAAAAAAAACATTCATATTTATTAGAAATTATTATAAATTCATTCAGATCACAATATTCAAAGATCACTGGTAGTGTCCCCAATTATTTTGTGTATAAGATATTCTAATTTTGCTTCTTGTTAATACAGAAAAACTAACTAATTGGTCACAATTTTTAATAGGTTTGTTCTTTTTTTATGCATTTCATGTTTTTATAAAAAGGAACAAACAGTTTTTTTCAGCAAATTTGAAAATTCACAAAGCATTATAATTTTTGGATGTTAATTACTTTTGCATCTTTTACATATGTCATTGTATATTTTTATATGTATTTTATGAATTTTATATAATTACAATATATTGATAATTAATTTTTCATTCAGAAATAATTAATTATTCATGGAAAATTTTTTTAATTAAATTTCTTCTTATTATTTATATTGATTCTATGTTAAAAACTATTTTTAATCTGAAAATATTTTAATGACTATTGTGATATATTTTAATATATCTTAATATATGATATGTAATATATATTTATATTATTTATGATATATATATATATATATTTGATTTTAGGAAAATGTGATTTTATATTTTATGGTTTCTTTTAGATGGTTGGTTTGGCATATGAAGTAAATATTCATTCATTGAAACTTGAATCTAGAGATGAAAATGATAAACTAAAAGAAAAATATTCAAGAATAAATCCATCCTTTTTTGATATAATTCAGTATTCATTTTGCTATGCAGGTGTTCTTGTTGGTAAGATTCCTCTTTTTATTTATATACTTTCATGAAATCCTTTATATATTTTAATCATATTCCATAAAATGTTTTGTATTTCCCAAAATTATGCAAACTTCCTTTTATGATAGAAATGATAATATTTATGATCAATATGTAAATATACAACAAAAAAAAGCACCTATAAAATAATTAATTTTGCTGGAGAGCATGTGAAAATATAACAATATAAAATGCATTTTACCTGTAAATAAAGGCTTAATCACACTAGTGTTGTTAATTTTTTTTGTCTTATATGCTACATTGCAGAGTTAAGAAATACTCTCAGTAATTAAGTAAAGTAATGCTTTGTATTCGCTAATTTAGAAAAATTACCAAGTTCAGTATATGCAGAGAAAACCATCAAATTAGGACATTTTTGTTAATGAAAAAACGAGAATTATTACAAATCACTGTTGACTTTTACTTTTTCCTCTTATTTGTTTATTTATATGTAGAATATTTCCTTGTCATTTGATAAAAATTTATGCATTTGTGCCTATAGTACCGTATGGATTTATAAAGATTGCAATACAGCAAAAATAGTGAAATATTTAACATCCATTTAATCAATATTAATATATTTAATAATATGCAGTTCAGGTAAAGCTTCAGAATTTTATTATTAACATAAGAATTTAAACTAAAAATGGTACTCAAAAATATATTTATTTTCATCCATAAAAATAATTATCTGAATAGTTGATTTGTCAGGAGAAAATAGAGAAAGCATTTAAATAATATATAGCAGGGAGAAAAAAGTGTATGAAGAAATTTTCTGTAGTTGTAAGTACAGTGTTAATTATCTGCTGTCCTCATAGCAGCATAAAAAATATTTTCCTTATTTTTGTACCATTTGATTTGTAAGCATAAGCGGCAATACACGCTACTGATTTCCACGATTCTTTCTTTCAAGTTGAAATTTCATAGTTTTGCATTTTGAATTATCATTATGGGATATGAATGTTGAATGTTTTTATTTCTCTTTATGTGCATCAAACATGGAACAAAATGCTGTAAAAATTCTTACACTTAATTTGAGAACCTGGGATCATAAATATTTTTCTGAAAAATAAAATTTATGAAACATTAAAGAGCTAAAAAGGATAATTCAATTAGAATAATCAAGATAATTAATAAAGAGTTTTCTTTTTTTTATTGCTCAGAGAAAATTTGTAACATCTGAGTTAAGAAACAAATAACTTGTCCAAGAAATTTTTGTCTAATGTTAAATGTATGCTTACAGCATTTTAATTTAGTTAAAGCTTGTTTCAAATCTGTAAGTATGTTTATCAAGTTTCTTATCCCAAATACATTTGAGTATAAGATCAGATATATAGAAATTCATTTTTATGTCCAAAGGATGCTCTAAAATATGTATAAATTATTTTTGATAATTAATTAACAAAATTAAATTTGTTTTGTAAATTCCTTGAATTTGATGAAGACAGAAATTTATTGCTAAATCTCATAAATTAAAGATGGTACAAATTTTCAATTTGATGCAATAACTTTTATGAAATTTGAAATTTGTTTAAAAACTAGTGGTCTCTTTTTTAAAAATATTTATTTGGACTGCACTAGTAATGTTTAATTAAATTACATTTATAAATACTATTTAGTTATTTCCAATCTATATGATAGATCTGCTTTTTAAGTGTTTGTAAAGAGGCATATATTAAATAGATGTTTGTAACTGTTGCATTATCATCTCATTAAGTATTTGCCATTATTTTAATATAAAATATTCTCTCTATATATATATCAAATAAGTTTAGCTTACACCTAAAAAAACGTAATACTTATTTGCCTTACTTTTTTATTTCCTAACACAATTTCTTTCTTTTGTTTGGATTTTTGTTAGATTTATATTTCTCCTGATGAAATTTTGTATAAACTGTAATTATTTAAAATTGAAATATTTTAAAGATGTTTTGCTTATTGCAGGTCCATATTACAAATATCGAACATATGACGATCTATTTCATAAACCTTATAGTTTACATGTTTCACACGCAGCATTTTTGAAAAAAAGAATTTTAGTTGTGCCAGTGTATTCATGTTTGTATCTTTTATCAGACTATTTCTTTCCACTTTCGGTAAGTGCATTGTAATTTTTTTTCACTATCTAAAGCTGCAGAAATTTAATTTTAATATTAATCTCATTGTTTTTTATACACTTTTAGCTTGCATCTTCTGCTGAAATTTGGGAGCTTCCATTTTTATACAGAGTTTTTTATGTGTGGCCATGGTTTTTTAGTTTCCGCATGCGAATCTATGTAGCTTTTGTGTTAGGTGAATGCATTTGCATCAATCTTGGCTTGGGTGCTTATCCAGAGAAAAGTGCCACTCAACCAGGAGCTGGACCAACTAATTTAATGGCATTGAAAGAAATGTATGTATCCAAAATATTTTAAAGAATGAAACAATGCATCTAAGGAAGCTGAAATCATCATTCAATGCATGGTTGTAATTCAAATAATGGAGCATTGTAAGGATCTTCTTGTGATAGTTAGGTAGATTTGGTATTATTCCCATTAATTTCTTTAAGTCTGATTCCTAACATTAAATGGCTGAAATAGAAACCCATTTTATCATGCCGGGTCATTTTCTATAGAGCCATAAAGCCTTTATGATGACAATCTAGTCAATGCTAATGGTGAATTTTTAACTGCTATATGAGAACTGCTTTTTATTTTCACCAGTATACATTGATCATTCCTTGATAATGTATTCCTGTGTCATTGTTAGAGCTATAACTTTTGTCAATCTCTTTAGACCTCCACAAAATATTTTTTTAATTTAATTTTCTTTCATTTTATTTTATGAATACATCAGCTTCTCCTCTAAAGCTGTATCCCTTTATTATTATAATTATAACCATATATTGCATGATGATTTGTATATGTCTAAATATATTTTATACTATTTAAATTTTAATGTGTTTAAAGTTTTGAAATATTTTGTATGTAATTTAAGAATTGCTTTATAATCACAGTAAATTAGAAAAAATGATTATCTGTCACATTCATCTACAATATACATATACTATTTTGAGAAATTATCATTTCATTATTAAAATGGTCAGATACTTATTTAAATCTGTTTTTTTTTTTTTTTTAAGATCTGAATTGCTAATTGATCTAAATGCTATGGTAATCTAAAGCATAAAATTTAATTTAAATTTCAGAGTAATATGTTTATGTATAATTCTTGCAGTGAAAATGATCCCAAATTGCTGAATACCATTCCTTATAATTTTGAGACCATTAGATGTATGAATGAAATGGCTAGTGAGTTTAAGCCTACTATACGTGAAGGAATCAGATACTGGAACATGACTGTTCAGTATTGGCTAGCTATGTATATCTACAGAAAGACTGCAGCTACAAAACCTGTCAAGTAAGAAACTTAATTTTAAACAAACCTATAAAGGATGTTTTAAATAAAAATTTTATCTGCATTTTTCATAAAATCTTTTTTTTTTCCCATTAGATTAATTGCTTTTTTGGCCATTGTTAATAACCAATAATTAATTGTGATGCATGTCTTCTTACTATAATTATACTTTATAAAAATAGCTACTTTCCCTTTCTCTTTATGTATATTAACCTTTTATAAGATGTATAATAAAATTAATTTCAGGTCTTTTAATGTCAATCTTCTTGCCTAGTTGCTTTCATTTTTTTGTTGCAATGACTTTTATTTAATGACTTGGTTAAATAAACAACTTGTTTCTTTTTGTTGCTACTTCGGCATGATTTATAATTTTGAAATAGAGCAACATTTTCTTCTAATTTTTAAAGTTAAATAGCGACATTTGCACTGTTGAGTCAAACTTTATATAATCAAACTTATTTCAAATATAAATTCCTACATAGTTGCTTTAAAGATGTTAGTTTTAAAAATTATTTTGGGCCTAATTATTCTCCAGAAGACACAGTGAATTTTAAACATAATGATTGTTGAACTCAAATTTATTTTGTATTATTATGATAAAATATTCTGAATTTAAATCAAACTAATTTGGAATTCAGACCTTTTAGTAGAAGATGCTAATTTCTGAAAGGAGAAAAAAAAAGTATGAAACTGAACAACAACAACAAAAAATTAATGTATAGGGGCATGTACATACAAATAGATAAATATTTAAAGGATGAGAAAGCCAAATGTAAGAAAAAAAATGTAATAAATAAATGTTAAAGAAGAGAAAGAGAGAAAAAATATTTAAAAAAGCACTGGTGTGGCATCTATTTATTATGAAGCACTAATTTAGTAAATTGTATTGTAAATCAGATGTACTTTTATGTATATTTTTCTGGTGATAAAGTGTCTATGGTTTAAATTAATAATTTATTCATTCTTTATGTAATTTCCAAATATAAAAATGTGTTTTACTCCTATGTTCATCATTTTTTTTTCTCTCCCATTGTTTAGTGCAGTGCTATTAAAAAGTCAAATTTGTGTAGGCTATAATTATAATTAACAAGAATATCCGTATCTAAGTCTTGACTTTCTAAAGCATTTGATAAAATTATTTAAAATTTAAATTCCAAGAACCTGATTAATTTATTATAACATAAATAATCAAAACACCATTTTATGTTTGGGTCAAAAATAGAACTGAAATACATTATTTATTTTTTATTTTGAAGAACGGGATAAATTAATGTTGACAGGAAGTATAAAAACAGTAATTTGTGAATGGAATAGTGATATAAATTAGATAAGAAAATAATTAACGACACACACATATATGTATAAGACTAATATATCAATAAACATCTCACTGTTTGTGATGAACAATATTACATTCCTTTTGTAATTCATTTGTAAATTACAAATAAAGAAAGAAATGTACCTAAATTAATTGTTTTAATTAACAACATAGCTTGTTTCTTTCCTGTCAAGAATTTTTACAATATCTAAATAGTTTTATTGTTTTAATTGGATTTTTTTTTTAAATTGAGATTTCAAATTTTGGATTATTTGTCATTATATATAATTTAATTGGAATTTTTATAAAAGGTGTCATAGATTTTTATTTAATAAAAATTGCAAACAATTTCGACACACTTTATTTTTGTATAATTGATTCATCCAGACTTACTTGTTTCACAACAATTTATAACCTTAAATTTAATTTAAGTATGAGCGCACAAACCTTTGATTTTTTTTTTTTTTTTTTTTTACTTTTGCTTATTTTTACAAATCCTTTTTTTAGTTGCTATTTTTAATTTTATTTTTAGCTATTTTTTTGTGTACAGTATGTTGAATATTTATTGAAATCATTGCTTGTCAAATTTTCTTAATTTTCAAGTATTATCAGATTTTCTGTTTTTAGACATAAGCTTTGCAAATTTTAATAAGTGTATTTAATTAAATTATAATTTAATATTATATACAAAATTCTATACATTTTTTTCGTATTTCTTCTTTTGACATTCATTTAATGTGTATTTGTATCTTCATCTGATATGCTTGTCTTAATTATAAATGTATGAAATATTATTAATGTAATTTTAACTTTATGAATATACTCACTGACAATAATTTATCTATAAAATATATTTCAGAAAAAATAATTTTAAAAATTAAAATTGAGCTGTAAAACACCTAATAATTGTATAGTTAGTGTACAGTTACTGTTAAATTTTGAATTGCATTGCTGATTTAATTACCTGTAAAAAATTTATGAAATATGCTTAATTTTATAAAATGCAATTTTTAAATATTCATAGAATGTGTAAAAAGATTTTTTTTTTTTTCACTTTATCATGTATGTGTTGCTCTTTCAATAAATTATTTTTGTTCCAAAATGTGAAAATATGAAAAGAAATGAATATTCTTCCTGTTTGATGATGATTTTGAAGAATAGTTTTAAATTTTTAATTTCCTTTATAATAATTTTATCTTTCAAACTTTATTTGTATTTGTTAACAAATTTATTCATGAAATTGTAATTAATTGTGTAAATGATTTAATTTATTATTTTTAGGACTGTTGTAACAATGTTTGTAAGTGCCATATGGCATGGTGTTCATCCAGGATATTACTTGTCATTGTTAGGAGGCACACCTTTACTGCTCATTTCTGAAATAGAGATTGAGAAAGCTTTCCGCAAACATGCATCTGAAACCCAGCAGAAGATTTACGATTTTGTATGGTATTTTGTAAAAATGCAATCTGTGTCTTATATGGGAATTGCATTTATTTTATTGGATATCAAAGCTATATTGCATTATTGGAGCTCTATATATTACTTTGGTCATGTTTTTACAATATGCATGTTTGTTATAGCTATTATTAAAAATAAATTTTCAAAGAAAATCAATAAGAAAGATAAAAAGCTATCAATAGAGCTTACTGATTCAAAGTTATCATAACAGATAAATTTATACTTTTTTCTGTCAACAGAAAATGTAGTTTTTATTAATAAGATGCTAAATTTTAACTATGCTCTTATGAGGTTAGAATTTGCAAAGCAATTTTAAATAATATTAGCATTTCATCTTTATGATGATGTACTTAGTTGAGAACAAATTAGGCACTGCTTTGTTTTATATTTTATTTAATTTTAATTGACTTACTATCCCATCAGGGTGAAAATTGGGTGGAATATTCTTTTCTCTTCCATTCTGTATCCTGTATTCAAAAGTATTGTTCAAACTGGTGCTTGAGCATTGTCCACCCCCCTCCTACCAGTTATCTTCTTAATGTATTGTTATAGATTTAAAAAAAAATTTATGGGGAAGGGGAAAAAAAGTAAAGCTTTATTTTTTTAATGAGTAAAAAGTATTTCATTATGTTTTTCATTTATATATGTGAAATGTGAAGTCTCCAAATTTTTATCTGACAAATGCAAAAATTTATTTTATCTTTATTAAGAATGTTTCACAAAGAATTTTTAATCAGTAATTTTTATTTCATTACCTTTTGAATTATATTTTATTACTCATCATTATTGAATATTTCTTTGTAGTTTATGCAAATTCATTTCATTGATTCATATTTCTTCTTAACTTCATTCTTTTGTGAATATTTGAATTACATATTAGGTTTTCAAGGAAGATTTAAAGAATGCTTTAGGAGAAACTGCACCAAAGATATTTGGTTTTAATGAACGTGATTGTACTATTATGTGCAATATGGATTTAATTTTTATTACAACCTATCTATGAAATTAGAGATTTATGAAAATGTGATACAATTTTTTAAAATGAAATTTACTCAAAGTTATAATAAGAAACTATTCTTATAACTAGTAGATATATTGCCTTATTCTAAGTGTATAGTTATATCACAATTGACATTATAAAATGGATACAAAAAATGTAAATGTATTAAATTTTCATTGGATTTTATCTTCCCTTATGTTTTATCACATAAAATTTTTAATGAATGTATAATATTTCATTTTTAAGTTCTGAATTCTTTATTTTCACATGAACACAAAATTTAAATACCTTATATTTCAGAATGTCATATTGTGAGTGATCTATTTTGTAACTGAACTTGTATATTTAAATTTTTTAGAGATAAATTTATCTTGCACCAAGATGAAAGACAATTGAAAGGAGATATTGTGTAGGTTATAATAATAATTAACAATAATATTTCTAAGTCTTGATTTTCTAAAGCATTTGATGGAATTATTTAAAATTCAAATTCCAAGAACCTGATTAATTTATTATAATAGAAATAATCAAAATACCATTTTATGATTAGGTCATAAATAGAATTGAAATAAATTATTTATGTTTCTATTTTGAAGAATGGGATGAATTAATGTTTAAGGAAGTATAAAAAAATGAATTTGTGAATGGATTAAAGATATAAATTAGATAAGAAAATAATTAATGACACATGCATATATGTATAAGACTTTAATATTTCAATAAACATCTAACAATATTACATTCCTTTTGTAATTTATTTATAAATTACAAATAAAGAAAGAAATGTGCCTAAATTAATTGTTTTAATTAACAATATAGCTTGTTCTTTTTCCTGTCAAGAATTTTTACAATATCTAAATAATTTTGTTTTACTTGAATTTTTTTTTTTTTTTTGAAATTGAGATTTTAAATTTTAATTATTTGGCATTATATACAATTTAATTGAATTTTTATAAAAGGTGACATAGATTTTTATTTAATAAGCATTGCAAACAATTTCGACGCACTTTATTTTTGTATAATTAATTCATCCAGACTTACTCTTTTCACAACAATTTATTACATTAAATTTAATTTTAGCACGAGCACACAAACCTTTGAATTTTTTACTTTATCTTTTTTATTTTTTACCCTGTTTGAAATAAGCTCACTCTATTCAGTATATGCTCAATATCTCTTTAGTGAGGGAATCTGATGCCTTAGTTGAAATTATTTTTATACTATATCAATATAATTTACATAAATAAAGTTTTCAAAAGAAATTGTATTATAGCTTTATCACTAAATAGATTGGTCGATGTATTAAGTATAAAAACAAGTCAAATGAAATAAAGAAAATATTTTATAAATTTTTTTTGTAAGGTGTGCCATTTTTTTTCACTGGTACAACTTTTTGCTAAGTCATTTAAAATAATCTGTCCATAGTACAAATATTATTCTTTCAAAATAAAAAATAAGCAGAAGTACATTTTTGTAAACCATTTGGAATATGATGATATTGTATTTGTATTATTCTAAAAAAATTTTGTTGCTTTCTGATAAATATCAAACTTTATTTACAAATATGATTTTTAATCATTCATGATTTACCAATTTATCATATTTATTTACTTTATGTGCATATTTTACTCTCATATTTATGTAAAATTTCTTTACTGTATCATTTTTATCATTTATAATTTTCAGATAAATTAAATATATGTATCATATAATTATTTTGTTTGCATGATAATTTTTTATGCTAAAAAGAAAACCTTTTTAATGTATCGGGTTTTATGCTATTTTGCTTATTATTTGTATACTCAAATCAATTCAATCTTGGATTATATTTTCTGTTTCATAACCATTTGAATGTTATGATGTCTAGTTACAATGCTGTTTAAAAATTTTCTGGAGATATCTGTGTAAGACATTTATCTACAGATTCTGCTTAATGGATAAAACTTACCCTTAATATAGCTCAGTGCACAATAGAATATTGTTGCTTTTAGTTTTCAGTGTTTTGATATTATGTGGTTTGTAAATTTGTCTGTTGTAAAAATTATTGATCTAAAATTTAATGTTTTACTATATACATATCTTTATAATACAATGCTTCATTATGCATGGAAACAAAGTACTTTTAAGCAATATTTTTTATTGAAAGCAGCCATAAATTATAGGTGTGATCATATTTAGATAAAGTGGTGACTTGAGCTGCAGTACTATAATTATTTTAATATTTGCATATTTGATTCTTATAATGTTTGCTTACTTTTCCATTCTGAAATTCTGATAGGAAGCATAATAAAATTGATAGAAAATATGTAAAAAGTAAAAAATGCATGGGAAAAACATTAAAGCTATGACAAGTTAGTAGCTCCAAAAATTACTCAATGTGTGTAATAAAATGACATGAGAATAACATCAGCCTCTACCTTACAAAATAAAATCTAAAAAATTCTGGAATATGTGTAGCACTTAAGCTAGTTAAATTTATTCTAATTCTCTCCCTCCCTCCTCTTATTTGTTTTTATTTGATTTATAATTATTATATTTTAATATTTCATTTTAATATTCCCATGAAGGGTATACTACTAGTTAATTGCATATAATTTACTAAATTGTATCTTTTTTTTGTTATTGGAATACATATAGTTATAGAATGGTTGATTAACAAATTTAATTTGGTTAAAGATCATTGTAAGGAAAGAAAAATCCTTAGATGTAAATAAACTATTTTTGAAACATAAAGGGAATAGAAATGATATAATAAATGCATTTTTAGGCTAAGTCATATACAGAAAATTTTCTGTATATGACTTATTTGAGTTGAATTAGTTTTCAGAAATGACTGATAATGAAGGAAGTAATACATATGTATTTGCAGGATTGCCCTGTCAATAATTGCTTGAAAGTATTTTTGAATGCCTCTAGTTTGAGTAGATATCAAATGTTGGTTATTTAATCCTTTGACTGCAGGATGCTTCAAATCACTATTTAATACAGTATTTGCAAATAAGCTAAAATATTTTTTTAAATCTAGGAAGCTGTTCTTGCATATTTCTCGATAATTGCATGATGCAGGTAAAATCTACAATTGCAGAAGATAAACATGCTAGTCAGTGAAAATTGACAGATTGACTTCCAACCCATGGAAATCGTGGGATAAGCAGTAGAAAGGTTCATATGTTTAAAATATTCAAGACTTGATATCTGATACTATTAATTGCAGCAATAGAAGGTTGAAATATAAAGTTGGGTAAAAAAATTTGCAACTTGACAAGATGCCAGTTATTAACTTCATGGATTTCATTATCAAATAAATTCTTAAGTTAAATATACTGTTTCATTCAATATTTTGTATTAGGAATTCATTATTTTATTCATTTGATGAAATTAATGATTAGTAAAATATATGTATAGTCAAACCTCTGTATATTAAATTTAAAGAATCCTGGGGGTGGATATTCTTTTCATAGGAATTTCAATTCATAAAAATAAACAATTTCTTTACCCCTAGACGGATATTTATAATTAATTTTTTGAACAAAAGAATATTAAAATTTTAATCTGTCAAAGATATTAATTTTTAAAAATGTGCTGATAAGAACGTTTTTCAAAATAATTGAAATTCATACTTTTCGTTTGCCATGTCTTAAATTTTCATCTTGATTGCTACATGTTTTATTATGTTAAGCTGTTTTTTTTTATACTCATTTAAAGATTTCAGTGTAAAAGTCATTTTCAGTATAAGAAGTCCAAAGCTTGATTGAATTTAAAAGTAAGTAAAAATTTTACTCGAAATTAAAGAGTTCAAACTTAAGAATAAAGTATGAGTGATTAGAGAGGAGTTAAAACTTGTTTTTTATTATTTTTAATAGATAAAATCTATTAGCTTATTTTAACTGCTATTTAATTTTTTATGCAATTATTTTTGTTTGTTATAATTCTATTTAATATAATGAAATTTTTTTTTTTGCTATTGAAATCCGAGATTCATGAAAAAGTTAAATATATAGAGAGATTTTTGATTTATGAAAATTTGTAATATGAGGAAACTAGACTGTATATTAGTAAACAATATTTGATAAAAAAAATTGTTTGCTGAAGTGTTTTTAAAAACAGAGTGCAAATTTTGCTTAAGATTTTTACATCAAGAGAAGCTTTTTAGATTCTGTTACAACAATCTGGAAAGTGAGAGGAATACTCTTATTTTTCTATATATTAACTGTATAGTTTTGTACATATGATGTATTATTATAGAAACTTTCAAGATCTATTTGTTTTACAAATTATTCAGTGATAAGCGTAATGAATGTATCATTTTCATTTTAATTATTGTATTCTTTTTTTATTTATTAGTCATATAATTTTCTGATTTATTGGTTGTAATAAAATAGTATATCAGTAGGATTATATTTAATTTTTTTAATATCATGTTTGGTTTCATGTAGGCTTGGAAATTTCAAGAAAAAAAACTGCTTGATTTGTTACTTTTTTTTTTAATATGCTTTTATGGAACTTAATGAAGAATGTTTTAAAGTTCTTCTTTTACACTAATATTCTTAATTAATGCTTATATTATATTCAAAAGTCAGCTTTGTAACATATATCATTATATATAGCTAGTACAATGTTTTTATGAAATAATTATCCCCAAACTATTTGAATTGCCTATTTTATAAATGGCATATTTGATTCAAAACATATTTTTGTTTAACTTACAAATATCTGATAGTATTATTGATAATTTATTTTTTTGTAAAATATTGCCTATATATATTTTGATACTTTTCCCCCCCATTTTTCATCACTTATTAATTTTTAAATTAAAAAAAATGTCAATGTTCTTAAATGATAGAACTTTAGATAATATTTTAAATTCAGTTATCAGTAATTTTGATCATTTAAAAAAATTTATCCCTTAATGATTTTCATTATTGAGATCCAAGCATGAATTATTTATTTTTAAAATAGAGGCATAACTTAGATGTCGGAACTGACTATGTTCGATAGTAATAGATATATAGATAATTCTATTTATTCTTTATTCTTATTCTTATTATAAATAAATGCATTAATAAAATCTCTGGTGCTGAATAGAAGGAAAACAATTTTTTTTTAAGATTCAAAAAGAAAGATATCTGTCTATGACAGAACGTAACTCCACTAATTATGAAAAAAATATACATATTTTGTGTCATCATGCTTTCCTAATGCTGTATTGCGTTAATGTTATTTTAAACCATATCGATCACAAATACTAGTGCTAAGCATTTATTTCCCTAATTATTAAAATACTATTTGAAGAATTCTTACTATACAAAAAAAATCGTGTAAGCATGTATTGCCATTTTAACATTCTTTGGTTGCATTTTGAAGTAATATATACTTTTTATAAAATGATAGCTCAGAGTAAACATTTAAAAAAATGATTAAAAAATATTGCTGATTTACAAAAAAAAAAGTTGTTTCAAATAAAAATTAAATAAATCCCAAATTATTTTATTTTAAATTATATCCTTTAAAATCAACCGATACTATGATTAAGAACGATTAAACATTTTTATGAAATATATTCATTTTAATATTTATTTCAAATATTCTTTTGTGATTATTTGTTATCGCAATGTTATTTTACACGAGGTCTTATTTTAATGGATTATTTGCTATAGTAGAATATAAAATAACTTTTCTATACTTTAATCTTTGTAAATAAATAAATTTTATAGTTTTCAACACTGAAAAGTTTTCTATGAATCAATGTTAAATAGTTTATGTTTTGTTATTTATGTGATCATGATTAAATTTTTATTTAATGCTCAGATCCATATTGATTTCAATTATTTTCACAGTAATAGATAACATTTTAGAAATATGAGGATTAGAGTTGGATTTTCTGGAACGATTGTACAAGTTTTTCTATCACAATTATCTCTTATATGATTTTTTGTAAGATTTTAATCCCAGCCTCAAGAAACTCTGCATGATTATTTAGATAAAAGCCAGTAGGTGTTATGCACTTAAATTTATTTAACGATTTTACTGTAGATATTTTTAAAGTGATGAATTTATTATATTTCACTGTTGTAGCTTTTTCACAACAATTTTACTGGAATTGTCTGCAACTGTAAGCTAGTCAGTTTCAGCGTATGCATGAGTTAACATTAATAGTAAAAGATAATCTTTTAAACTAGATAAGAATCCATGTGCATAATTTAGAAATTATACAGGAATGTAAGTTCAGGATGGAGCATTCTCACCTTCATTCTGTACTTAAATGAAAGCTATGTTATATGACTGTTATTTGTTGTGAATATAGAGAATATTCTATGATTGAAAATAAATTGCTGTTTTTTATGGATTTTTTTGTATTTTAATTAAGCTTCTGCTTTTCACATTTTTCCATTGATGGATAAAGCTAGTTTCACATGCGAGTGCTGTAAATTAAATTTCTGTATTGCATAGTGATGATTTGTGCATAAATCTACAGATTTTTGTAAGTTATAGAAAGATGCATATGCATTCAAGATCTCGTCTCAAAGCACAGGTTTGGAATTTCTGATTTAGGCATTTATGATTATCCATAAAAAAAGTAGGTCTCCCCTAAACTTTTCCGCATATTCTCTAATAGACTTGCCATGGCAGAGAACACCTTGCATAGTACTAAAATGTAATAGTTGCGAAATATTTTTTTGGATTGAATTTAGCATTTTTACTTAATCTATCATGTTATCCTTGGCGAGTTTTTTTTGGGGGGGGAAGGGGTGATTAATTCCTGCCATGTTGTTAATAGTTTCCAAAAATCGAATTTATATTTTTCAATCGAATTTAAATACATTTTTCTCAACTGAACAAAGATTTGACACAAAACTGCTTTTTTACAAAATCCCATACCAAATTTGATATAATTTAGTGATTGCATTTTTAAACTACCGCGTTTACAGATTCCTGAAAATACAAACTGACAGACAGCCAATTGTTGGGTTTGGCTGAAAATTTTAGAAGTGTGTGCACTATGTATGTTAAATCGGTGTACTGAATCTTATCTATCTTGCCGTTTTCGGTTTAAAGTTATCGAATTAACTTATATTCGAACAACCAGACAGATGAACTTTTGAACAGATTTTGTTCAAAATTGTATAGAAAACTTTAAATTTAGAATGAATGCTATATACTAAATTTCAACTGTCTTATCTCAAAGCATTTTAGTGTTTTCTTTGTCAAAAATGCTCTAGAACTCGAGGAGGTCTAGAGCATGGAGATTCGTAATGCTGCCGATGATTTTTTTGTAATTATTGTGCTTTATACTACGCACACAAGAAAGTAAAAATAACTAAATACAATAAAAAATATGTGTGGAGATAACAACATTAAGAATTTATGCTAATAAAAATTAATTGTTGACATATTTTGGTAGATTATTAGATTCTTGTCCGTTCGGTTGTGAGTTCGAATTCTCCAGTCGAAGATTCCCTGTGGTTCTATATGGCGTTACTGAAAATAAACAAGAGACGCGTCCTATTCGGTTTAAATCGCTGTCTTAGTAATAGTGGGCTTGTCCAATGGCAAGTATCATAAGAACGACACAATTTTTTTTTAGAGTTATTTCAAGAAAGAGAATTAATTTAACTTTTCGAATGATTAATAAACCACACTAAAATGCATACGGGCAGCTGACTGAGAAGTTTGTCTGATAGTTTTTATCCAAAACTTGATACTAATTTATATTCTAGGAAGTAAGACTGCGAACCTAATATCATCTCATTAATTACTGTATTTTACGAAATTTCATACTCTTTTACACATGAAGAAACATACTTAATGGGGGGGGGGGGGGGGGAAGAATCGAAGGAAAAAGTTCTAAAATGGTGGAAATTCTTCACAATTATTTAAAAGTAATCAAATCAAACTTTTAACAATTACGATTCTTCCTTTTTTTTAATTACAAAATTTTAAAACAAAGAACGATAATTTAATCACTAAATTTTTCTATAGCTATTCTTTTATGCTTTTCAGTTAATTGCATTTTAACTTTCAGCGGCGGTGTTTTTTTTTCCCCCATGACCTGAAACTGGGTCCTATTATGTAATTTTGAATTTTATAATACTAGTCGACTTTGGCGCCTACCTTAATTTCCGGGGATATCGTCTATGTTTTATCGTAGAAACAGTTTAGAGATGTAAAACACACGATTTCTCGAATAAAAATATTTTTGCCTTTGTTATTTTAAAATACTTGTTCCAAATCATTTTTATTTTAATTTAAAAGTACTAATAACATTTTTTAAATTATAATAAATATTTTATTAATTTAAGTAACATGAGATTGAGTTAATTTATCAATTAAAGTAAGCTATAATTTTGAATTTTTTTCAAAATTTATTTTATTTATGTATTGCGGTAAAGTATTTTCTGAAAAAAATTGAAACAAAAAAGGATTTCTTTAACATTTTCAGGTTAGTCCTATATTCTACCAATAGATGTTGCCTGCAAAATTAATGGCAATTGTCATTTAACAGACAATTTAAAATTATCTCTCTGGGATACTCATATTATCAAGTGAGAAATCACTGATACAATTAATAATCAATGACTCCACACTTACTGTGAATAGCTCCAATTGTACAGTGATATGCGGTTTTGAATGATTTCAGTCCTGAAATTCTAGTCCGTCAACTTTTCAATCCATTCAAAAATTTCTCCCTTTCCTTTATGATCTCAATTACAGAGATGGAAGTAATAGTTAACCTCTGGTTGAAAGCTCTATTTCTGATGTTTCCTCTCTCTCTCGGTAGACACTTTTACCATTTCCTTTTTTACGCCCTTTTTTTCTGATCTGAGGCGATTTCTGATGGCAGATGTCTCTGTGAGGATCTTAGTTTCCTAACATTGCTTGATATGTAGTTTCATTAATTGATTCTGTGAGAACCCAGAAGGATGAAATCAAGTGGAAATACTAGCAGATCAGATAAAACCTTTCCCAGAAAAAAATGCAATCAAATAACACGATTGCTTAAGCCATTTTATTACGATTGGCATCGGAAACATTTTAAATCCTTTTATGCAAAGGATATTTAAAAATACTTATATCTTTTTTACCAATAAATGATTGAAGAACACTTTTTCTATTTATCATTTATTGATATTGATAAAATCTGATATTTTGGAAACATAAATCTCTTAGATGGTATACCGTTTCCGTTAATAATTAAACTCAACTGAATTAAATTATTAGCTGATTTATATTTTGGTATGAATAGCTTTCAATTTTTAGAAATATCTATGAGAACAATAAATGCATATAAAATTATCGTGTTTAACTCATCATATTTATTAAAATTTTCTTAATACCTTGCAAAAGCAAACGGGAATTATTTAAGTTAGATATTAAATTTGTGTAAACTAATTTTATGCGCTATATGAGAGTATACACTCAGCTTGATTTTTACGTTCTTGTCTTATTGAAGAAACAAGCCATAGATATTATAGCAGTATTAGTAAAAAGGATATTATGTTTTTATTTATAAACTTAATATTTCAACTGTTAAACAATGATAGATTTTTTTAGGAAATTATATAAATAGAATGAGGTTCAAAAGGGCCTTTATTGAATGATATTGTTAATAATAAAGTACACAAAGGTTGGAGGAATGTTTACACTCTCTTGCAGCCCCAACTCCCCCTGGGGCGGAGAAAGAGGAAACCCTTCAGTTCAGACGGAGCTGTCGTGCGAGCTGGACCTAGAGACAGTTGCTCCTCGCCTAAGCAGGAGACGAAATACTCTGATTTATTATTGTTTACATTTCCTCCTTATAATCGAGGGTGCGATGAAAAGTTGCAGTATTTTAATGCTTATTAAATTAATTAGCATATTTGTTGAGTTTCACTATAAAATGTAGTTTTACAAATTAAAAAAACTAAAGTCCACTACCATTTATTGAGCTTCAGACATTTTTTGATCCGCCGTAGCCAATGGATTATTGAAATAGAATGGCTCAATTTGCTCTTAGTATCTGTTCAAAAGATTTGAAAAAGGATAACAATGAAGACGACAGTGGACATTGTTGAAAAAACCAATCGTGCAAAAGGCACGATACAGGCCAACGTTACGAAACTAGAAAATGGTGATAAATATTCCATATGTGAACAGGAAATTAATCTAAAGAAAGTCGGAATACTACAGAAGAAGTTAGATTAACTTATGCCAGAATTCTTTTCAATTCCTTATTTGAATCCACATCAAGAAATGGCAAATGATTTTGAAAAAGTGGAAAGCCGCCTTGAAGAATTGGAAGTAAGAATCACTTCTATTTTTGATTCGCTAAAATTCCCATCTAATTTAAAAGAACTATTTGTTGAAAATATCAAAAATGACACGTTTGAAATAATTCTGCTCCCAACGTTTTCTGGAGCATTTGGTGAATGGGCTACTTTTAAAACTCATTCAGTAGGCTGTTATCAAATAATGTAAATTTAAATGACAACCAGAAACTGTTTTACTTAAGAGCATCTCTCAAAGGAGAAGCTGAACTGTTAGTATAATCGGAAGATGCGTTTGATTCTCTGTTTGAAACTTTAAAGAAAATATATGAAAATAAAAGACTGTTAATTGACCATCCTATTCTTTCCATAATAAATCAAGCAAAGATACAACAGGAGTCAGCTAATGAACTTCGTCGTTTAATAGATTGCATTAAAAAGAACATTCGAGTTTTTGAAGTTTTCAATTAGGAACAAAATAATTTATCTGAAATTTTGTTAATTAATATAGTCATTCAAAAACTTGACAAATAATCAAGAAAGCAATTTGAATGTACACTAAAAATCTTCGAAGTTCCGCAATTTAATATCCTGATATCCTTTCTTGAAGGAAAAAGTTAAATTTAAAAAAAAGTATTTCGCTGTTACCAGCTGCAGCGAAAGCAACTTTTCCAATAAAAAATGCAGAAAGAAACAAAAATGTAAATTATTCTTATAAACAACAATCTCTAATTGTAAAATCAAATCATAAAAGCAATTATAAGCCATGTATTTGTTGCAAAGGCATGCATTCCTCATAAAAATGCATAACTTTCCAAAACAAAAGCGTGGAAAAAAGAAACGAATTTGTTTCTATTCATGGAATCTGCAAACTTTCATACTGGTTTATGCTCTTCGAAATTCGTCTTGTTTAAGATTGATAGATTGCCCACAACTCCCTTCTACATGAGGGTAGTGAGCCATAAAATCAACCCACAGGAGGAGTGACCAACGATAGACCCTTTCCTCGCAACTGCTCAAATGTCATTAAACCCTTTGGTAGTCCGAAGAAGGGAAATGTGTTCAACTTTCGCTATTGCGCGATAGGGTGGGTAGCGTATCTTACCATGGCCTTCGAGAGATCTCTCTTGGAGGCCACGATCTTACCGGCAGTGCTAACATAATATAAGAATGAGTTGGGAGAAAGGATAAAACTCCGATGCCTGGTTGATTCGAGGAGCCAACTGTGTGCCATTACTACAGAATGTGCTCAATTATTAATGGGGAAAACAAGAAAAAAACTAAATATACCAGTTTCTGGATTCAACGGCACCATTAAAAGAAGGATCTCTTCCGAAATCTAAAAATTCAAAAAGGATTTCATTAGATATATTTCCTTTTATTTAGTTCCTCCCATAATACATTTAACTTCATCCAGAAGAATAAATGTCGAGATTTCCAAATTTTCTAAGCAAATAAATTTAACAGATCCTGGTTTTATCAGACATAATAAAATAGTCGCTTTAATTGGAGCATATTTGCTCTTTGAAATACTGAAATCAAACAAATTCTATGTGGAGATGGAGAATTCTAATATAATTTTGCAAGATACAATTTTCGGTTACATTCCGGGTAGTAGATTCGAAATCTCTGATAATGTTAGAGAATTTTGTGGATTTGCAATAGATTCTCAACTATTGATAAAACTCTGCAAAACTTTTGGGATATTGAATCGGTAGGAGAGGGGGCTTGTATCTTAAACAGTGAAAAGGAATTGTGTGAGAAACACTTCCTTGAAAATTATTCAAGAACATCAGAAAGCAGATTTACAATAAAAATTCCCTTAAAAAATGATAAACAATTGGGAAAATCTTGGACTCTTGCTAAATGACGTTTTGATAATTTACTGGGATTTCATGCGTTAATTCCAAAATTTAGGTCATATAATAGAAATTAAAGAAATGAATGAGCCTGATTTCGCTGTCTTCTCTCCTGATCACGGAGTTTGTAACTCCTTGAAATCGTCCACAAAACTTCGTGGGGCTTTCAACGACTCTGTTGCGACACCCAAATGGAATGTCCTTAAATCAAATTCAATGGGGTCAATTCATGTGACGAAAAAGTCACGTATCATGTACTTCTGCGCCTGGCATTTAAACCGTCATCCGCAACGCTAGCGGTTTTTTTGTTTGTTTACATTTGAAGTTTTAACTTTGAATAATTTTCTTTCTTCTTATTACACGTTAAAAGATGAATTACTGGTGTGATGCTGGAGGGAGTATTTACTTTAATGTTAAATTCAAGAGTGATTGCCATGTAAAATGTTTTTTTTTTCTTTTCCTTTGAACAATCCTGAATTGTGTTGGAATAGAAGGAATTGGAATAAAAGGTTGTAAGTCTTTTTCGAATTCGGTACTATATACAATTAAATATTTCTGAAAGAATTGATAATTGCAAGATATAATACAATGTAAGGGTTACAATAAAAAGAGGTATTTCAAGAATTAAATTTTAAAAATTTTTGCATGGACTTTTCTTTATACATGTTTATATAACGTTAATTCAGTGTTTTTTTTATTACTTGTATGCTTTAAAGAAAATTAATTATCGTCAAAAAAATTTTGTATTTGATTTTTTATTGATGGCATTAAAATAAAATGCATCATGATGTTTTAGTTTTTTTATTATGAACCTTAAAATTTTCTTTATCTTTTAGTAATTCATATTATTCAATTATTGCTGGGTAAATTATGTTTAATAACAAAAAAGTAATCTGTTTATTCTCATTAGTATTTTTTTTTTCTGATAATTATCATTTTCCTTTCTTGTACTTAAACTGAAATCAATTGTTATAATATCATGCTATACCATTGTGAACCTCAGTGATTTCTGTTTGAAGAAATACAGGTATTTACATTGAAAATCAATTTCCATATCAGCACTCATTATATATTTTTTATTTCTGATTTCATTGCTACATGGATATTTCAATATTTTTTTTAATTTTTTTTTCTTTAATATATCAATTTTGAATCATAAAATTCTGTAAAAATATAAAAGTGTTTTTCCAACTCCTCTTTATATCCTATTTAATTTCTATATGTATATATATTTATCATAACTTTATTCGGGTTAATTAAATTTACTATATTTTATGTTTTTGTTTTATTTTACGATATTCATTCGATGTAACTTTTATTAATGTTTTCGCATTTTAAAACGTATTTCAGAAACGTTCTGTTTTAAAAGTATATTGCTATACATTATGTTTTTGTTGGGGATAAAAAAAACTGTTGTTTCGTATCTGTTCAATAAAATTGACTTCATCAATTACTTTCACATTCTTTTCATGTTATGTTTGTATTCTTTCTAAATGTTTGAAATAATAAACGATTTTAATAGTTCTGAATAATTGTTATATGCACCATTTTTCGAATAATTATCATACATATTTTATCTATACCAGCGGGTGACCGAGCTCCGCTCGGAGAAAACAGGTATCGAAGCTAACTCGAAGATTTAAATTTTCAATTGTGATTTATCAAAACAATACATGCCATAAGAAAATTTGTGAAACCATTAGTGAAGATGTGAAAGATGCGGCTTCAGATGGTCCCGACATGTTCAATTGGTCACTGTTCACAACGAATTCGTAAATTTGCTTCCGTTCATCCGCTTCTTGAAAATTCTTGTCCAGGAAAAGGCGTCGATGAGAGAGGTATTGTCGAGCATAAAAGTCGATGTAAACTCCGCAGGAAGACGCGTCATCTTGGTGGCTGTAAGCGTTGCGAGGTTTCACGATGCATCCTTTCAGCTTTTCATTCGTAACAACGGTATTCAAAACGTGTCGCAGTATTTTTCTCAAAACAGCATCGATGGGCAGCGGGTTGTCGACTAGATCGCAGACTAATAGTTGACGTTCTCCATAGCTTGCTTCGTAAATTCCTAGCATCCAGTGCTCGCCTCTATCCATTTGAGCTCTCTTGTGAATGGGAATGAGTAGCACGTCGAATCCTTGTTGAACGCCGTATAGATAGTTGGAAGCCTTGTTCTGGTGGCTGATATCGTTGAGAAGAGCCATTCCTTCATAAGCGCCATCCACTGTTGTAACGTAAAAGCGTGCGACAAATTCAGGGTAAGTACGGCAACTTTGACGGTCGGGTAAGCTTTTTCGGCGTAATGGAGAAGCATTCTGACAATGACGGTATCTTCTAGTTGTCCATTTGCGGGTAGAATTGAGTTGATCGCTTGTTCCAAAATTCCGGCTCCTTGAAGAATTTCATGTAGAGGTGCGTTCTGCATGTTGAAAATGTAGCTTGAAATCTGATGAATGTTGAAATGTCGGACTTTGTTGACGGTGATTTGAAATCGAAATCAGTTCCTTAAATGCTTTTTTGGAAATTCGAATATTTGGAAATTGGAATTTTGAACGAATCAAAAAGAACGAATCTTTTTAGTTAACGAACGAGCGCTAAATTCAAAATTTCATTAACAAATTTCCCTTAATAAAAAGCAGTGGAATTAGAATCGTACTTTTTTTAAAAGAAAATTTAGTAAAAATATCAAAGTGATCCTTATTTTTTCTTTTATATTTGTTTTACCTTAATTTTATGATTTAAAAATAATCGTGTGGTCATCAAACTTTATTAATTCGCCATATTGGCTATAGATAACAGCACGTTACCGCTTGAAACCTATTAGGCAATAGACAAAGAAAGCTTAAGTGCTGCCATCTATAGCCATTATGGCGAACTAATAAAGTTTGAAAATATCCTATCTGTAACTCCGAACTGCTCGACTGTAGCGCTTCAAAACCGGCGCCAGTCGATTCCTCGTGGCCAAAAACCCCAGACCCCCAAGTTTACCGGAGTTTATTAATTCTGGGGCGATTTTCGACTTGGCAACCATTCCTCGTATTATAGTATTAGATTTTTTGTAATGTATAAATAAAAATCCTGAAGGGATAATTTTGCTTGTTGGTACTTTAATTGCTCCTAAAAATTAAAACGAAATAACTGATTCATAAATTGCATTTCTTAAAAAATAGAGTCTATTCCATTTATATGGTACAATTTGAAATTGTAACCATAATTTATTCAATATATAGAAATTTGAGTTTCATGTTCTTTCCTCTGAGCAAACTGAAAACTTCATATCAAAGTCTCAATATTAATAAAAATAATTACATAAGAATATAAATGCAATAATTTTAATAGTAAGCTTAAAAATTTTAACTTATTTAAGAGTAATAATTATATAAAAGAAACTATATTCACAAAATTCAATAATTTTCAATAAAATTCAATTTTTATAGTACGCTTAAAAATTTTAACTTATTTAAGAGTACCAATTATTTAAAAGAAACTATATTCATAAAATTCAACATTCAATAACATTTAAATAATATATAAAAAATAACATATGAAGTTTTTCAAAGGGTCTGCTGTAAACATTTGAACAAAAAAAGGATATGGAAAATGAAAGAATAAAAGTAATTAAACCAATTAAAAAGCGATATTAATTATATTATGCAAAAGCAATAATTGCATCGAAAATACTAATTAAAATTTAATATAAGAAGTAAACTGACACTACTACTAAAATTTGGAGAAAATAATTCAAAATATTAATTTCTTTTTTTAAAAAAATCGAAAGATTTTTATACTCATTCGACTAGCGTAACATTAACTTCAGTGCTTTTAACAGCGTTATCGGCTGATATTCCGACATTCGAAAAACGGTTGAAAATTGAGCATAACCAGTTTGTTTGGAGTTTGGTACATGGCACGTGACCATGAATTGACCTCATTGAATAGCGTACCCTATTGAATAATATGCTACGTATAGCTTCTAGTGATTGTTGTTATCATGCGATGGAATAGGAACGATTAGCTCTTTTTTCAGAGCTTCTATTGGACAAATTGAATTGATTGTTGCTTTCTATCATGATCCAAGACCTGTAATCGAAATATTACCAATAAGATCGTATCAAGGCTTAGTATCACACCCTCTTTGAAAAGTATTGATACGTACGTAATAACTGCTCGTGAAATAATCGTCCCTATCTAACAAAGCACTATCTCATAAAGATCATTGTTAATTGCCTGTGACATGACTTTCCGATTGCATTTTTTTTGTTCCCTATACAGGCGACATCTGCTGGTAGAATGTATAACTAAAGTAAACATTTTAAAGAAATAGTTCAATTTATTTTTAATTCTATTTTTTCAGCAAATGCTTTCCTCCAATAAATAAATGAAAGAAAAAGTTTTGAAAAAAATCAAGTTAAAAAAGTAAGCTAAAATTATATAAATTACTTAAAATAGTAAATTAAATATTAAATGCAATTAATAAATTATAGGTATTATTTAATGCTAATTAATATGATTAATTAAGATGATACAAATAACAAATATTTGGTAAAAAAAGTTAAAAAATAACAATAGCAAAATTATTTTTTATTAAAAATAATCTTTTATTATCATTATTAGTGGTAAGACCGTCACTTCTTATTGAGCTACAGGTGGCTAAAGATAAAATAAATAAACAATTTTTCTCGAACCATTTTCTGACAGATAATTCCGTATCTGATAGCTGTCTAATATTGGAAATATTTTCTAAAACTGTTTCAAACTCAAAATAATTAAATTATATAACATGAAAAGTAACAAGGAAATTAACATGGAAAATAAATTACATAGCGGGTTTTTTCATCCAGTATTAAGAAAATATCAAGAATCATCGACGATTTTATCTCCATCAAACTTCATGTATCCAGTATTTATTATGTAAGGGTATTGAATATGCTCAGTGATTGAATGCCATTATTAATATTATTTTTACTTTTGAAGCTTTTATATATTAAAAATTTGCAACACTTGAATTTCTTTAAGCGCAAAATCGCATTTAATACTATTTTATATGAATTTACAATGTGGTGCTTGATTTAAGGCAAAAATGGGATAATATTGATATATTTGCATTTGAAAGTTTTTTTTAACTCATTTAATTGAAAAAATTTTCTTTACTATTTATATGTCTAGCTTTCATTATTAAATTTTGTAATTAAGAAACAAAAAATGTAAATCTTCATAAAGTCATTTGAAAATTGTCTTAATTTTAATGAAGTTATTTAGATGCTATCATTTCTGCTTTATGCTAAAAAATAACTGTAATATTTTAAATTCCAATTAATTCATTATTAATCATTGTGGGTGTGTTATTTTGAAAATAATACCTAAATCATGTATCTGGCTGAAAAATATGATTTATTTTACTGAAAATTATGGAAGATAAAACTGTCTCATATGACACATAATTTGCTTTAATTTCAAAAATTATTTTATTTAATTATCAATACTTATGAAATTAAAAAAAAAATCATTTGAATATTGTGCTTTCAAAAATATGTTCTGATGCTCAAAAATTTATCTAATTAATTATAATTTAGAATAAATTAATTTGTATTCAAATAATCTAATTTGGAAATAAATTTTATTTTGTTGAATCAGTCTTATTATACTGATTTAACACACACATATTATATTATTATCTGAAAAGTATTTAATATAACACAAATAAAAAATAAGTGCTGTAATAAATTATGAAATTATATTAATTTAGTATTTTATATATCTATTAATACTTAACTCTGAATCAATTATTTATATGCTTAAGAAATTTTTTGTAATGAAATTATTCATTTATATAGATCTGATGTTGATGGGGAACAAGAAATACCTAGCATGCCTGGTGTTTTCAGATATGGGGAAAATAAGCTAATTACTGCTCTGAAACCTTTAGTAGAAAAAGGGTTGACTTCAGTATTATTATTTGGTGTTATAAATTCTTCACTGAAAGTAAGTTTAATATTATAAAAAATATTTCAAATTAATTTATATGATTTTATCTTTCTTTCAATACATTATTTAACATAATTCTTATTACTACAATTCCATGTTATTTTTCTCATTAATCAGTTACTGCGAGATAGTTTGCTGAATAAACTTCCTACTGAAACAGAAGATTTCCTAAGTACACACTTTGATCTTAGTCAAAAGGCTGAAAAGCAGTACTGCACCAACAAGTTTATTTATAATTCATAATTTTGAATTAGAAATAAACTAGTTGGGTGCAGTATAACCTTTATTTTGGTTCTTGTGCAATAAAACTTCTTAACTTGTCAACCAATTCTAAGTATACCAACCTTAGTATGCAAATGTAGTTATCATTGGCACATAATACTTCTGTATCAAGCATAATTTAAGAATCATGTATTTTGTTAAAAAACTGCTCTAGCTTACAGTTAAAGATCATTTAAAAGAATAATGATTATTATTAATAATAATTCATTTATCGGTGCTATATTTACCTATAAATTATAGAAAGTGATGCATGGGATTCTATTTTTTTGGAAAATGGGTGAAGGTTACAAAAGAATGAGCATGCATTATTTATATTTAAATGTACAATTTAAATAGACATAAAGGGTTCCATAACTCAAATAGTTTAAGGGATCTGATATTGTTCATCAAAAATATGATAATCATTCTGACAAGGCAAATTAATGTTCTTAAATAACAGATTTATTTTGATCCTATATATGAAATAAAAATTTTTTGATTTCATATTTAATAAAATAAAAGATAATCATATTCACATCAAAAATATCATTTAAAATATTCTATGAATTAAAAACTTTTATGCATTATTTAAAAATTTTTTTCAGAAAAATGCATTTCTCTGTAGAAAAATTCATTTTTATTCTTATTTTGTATAGTGAAAATTTTTACTTTAACACTTTTTATTTAATGAGAAATAGATTTAATTATTAATACTATAGCCTAAACTTTGTGTAATAAATTCAGGAATTAACAATTTTCTTCTTTAATGAAAGTCTTCATATGAGTTCATTCTAAATTCATGTTTGATAAGAATTTTTTGGCATGATTTATTTGTTGATTACACATTAATGAATAGATATTGATGAATCAATCATAATATTAAAATGATTTCTCTTTATGTTGACATAATCTATTATACTATTAATATTTTAACTTTAGAGGAGGACAATTATTCAAATTTCTTTTTTCTTTTATTAAATTTTTTTTACCCAGTTTAGAACTTTTAGGACTATTTGCATTTCAGGCTTTCATGTGGAGCAACTTAGAGGCTTTATTTTACCATCAATAATATGTGCTTCTGTCTGAATTATGTCATCTAAAAATGAATTTATCCAAAAAATTTATTATTTTTTGCTTTGTCTTATTTTTATGATTGTTATAAAATTGTGAACGCTATAGTATTATGCTACGATTATCAGTAATAGTTTTTAGTCATAATTTGAATTTCAAACTTATATTAATTAAGCTTATAGTAATAATACTTTTAAATGCTTAACTTGAATGCATTATGTTCTAACAAAATAATTACATTGATTTTTTTAACACTGTTTTAAGTGAAATACAAATCATATTGACTCTTATAAAAACAATCTTTTTATAGAATTGTTATGATAATTCTCTAACATATTTTATAAATATATTAATTGATTAAAATATAATTTTTACCAATTGTTCAACTCTTACATTTTTTTAGCATATAAAAAAGATTTGGTACTGTGCATTTTTATTTGTTGGTTATTAGAAAACAAGAGCAGAAATTATTCTTTAATTTTATTATAGTCATCTCTGATGATCAGCTGATTTGGCTTGAATATTGATTATTTAATTTCTATTAAATCCCTTATCTACAGCTTGAAATTCATGATTTCTACAACAAAATATTTTTCAGCATCATATTGTGATATAAATTAGAAGTTATTTTAATAGACTTATACTTATTTTGTTTATTATTAGCATGTGAACCTTCCTTTGGAAGTTTTATAACATCATTGTATGGTTAACAATATCATTGTCCAGGAATAATTGTCTACTTGCACATTGTCTTTTATATCATTGTAATTTTTCTTTTTAATTTTGCCTGTATAGTAAAGAATGAATTATTTCTTTGTCTACATATTTTTTTTATATGACTTTTGTATCTGAAACAAAATTAATTTTTTGAACATGTGAAGGCAATAGCTTTTATTTAAAAATTAATTTATTTCTTATGAAGGAAAATATATTTAAAGTAATTAGAATTACAAAAAAAAAAAAAAAAAAAAAAAAAAAAAAAAAAATGAAAACATAAATTCAGACAAATATGGAGCATTCTAATGTGTACAAGATACCCGAAAAGTTAATCTAAGGAAGAACCTTTTTTCCTTCTCTTCCAGCTTTGAAAGTCTTGTTACTTAATACGTTGACTGCCAACTGTGAGATAATTCGTAGATTGCGTTCTTTTCTAGGACGCCAACTACGAGTTATCTCATACTGTGTTTACTGGCCATTTTTGTGCAGCTGCAAATAAACTCCTAGCATATCAGTGCTAATATCAATAGATGGCTTCTGGGAAAAGAACAAAAAATCAATGCTGGCTTGCATGATCAGAAAATTTATTAAAAAATGTACAAAGAATATAATTATAAAAATTAGTTCTTGTCATTTTAGACCAGATTTCTGAAAATTGCTGTGACATTCAATGTGTTAATATTGGTAAAACAATGAAAATAGTTTGAAATTTTATTGTTGAAAATTATGTAATATATATATATTAAAAATATTATCAAAATTTAAGAAATGCTTCACAATTAAATTGTTATATCACCATGAAGATTATTTTATTAATTTTAAAATAGTGTACAAAATTTGTATGCAATTTTTCTTGAATGTTATGATAAAAAAAAACCAAAATCATTAACAAAATGGTCAGCAAATAAAAATTAGTTCTATGGACATGTTGAAATGTAAATTTTACTTCTTCTTTACTTGTTACTCACATATCATGTATTGTCGCTGATTATTTTATAACACTTTTAAGAATTAGTTTTTGAAATGAATGAAGTGATTTTTTTACCGAGATATTTTAATATCTTTTTGATCACAATTTATAAGAAATGAAGTAAATTATGAATATCTTGAGATTCTTTTAGCTAATTAATTTTTGCTATTAAAGAGTAATTTGTTTTCTATATTTGAATAATCCTGTATAGGAATTCATATTTATAATACTTTGATAAAAATCCAAATGCAATATTAAAGTTGTTTCTTAAAAATAATAATATATAAATACAATTTTTGTTAATTCTTACTGATTAGTACAAATTTTATCAGATGTATTTTCAGCATTTAGTGGAAACTCTATATTGATTGTTTTTAATGAATTATTATTTCCATAGGATGCAAGAGCATCTGTTGCGGATACAATTAAGAATCCAGTTTTGCCTGCTATATCATTGTTAAGAAAAACTTATCCTGATTTACTAATTGCATGTGATGTGTGTCTCTGTGGATATACTGATCATGGTCACTGTGGTTAGTACTTTGATATTTTTTTATCGATAATAAATTAGTTTTAAGGTAGCTGCCATTTTTGTGTTTTGATTTTATTTTTAATTTAAAATGCATGGAATAATCAATTTGCTTCTTATCAAAATGATAAATCTAAACATTTAGATTAATTTTTTTAAAGTATTGTGTTAATATTTGTTTTTATATCAGATTTGGGTTCAAAATATTATATTTTGATAGTATATATAAGCCAATTTTATGATGCATTATAATATATGATGTGGAAGTTTGGCTGTTAATTGAAGATGAAAAGAATTAACTATACTTATCATCTAACTATGATTATTAAATTATGAATCTTCATATAGATTCTGAATGAACTTCAATCTGTTCAAAACCTGCATAAAAGCTATTGAATATAAAAATGCCTGTCTCTGTGTCACTTTATATAAACTTTAAAATAAACAAAAAATGAAAAAAGGGTTCATTTTCAAAAAGAAAGTTAATAACATCTAATTCTGTATATTCAGAACCTGTACACAAATTTTTCTAATCTATTCATAATCTACAAAATGGATCTTCAAAATTCCAAAATGCACATGTTAAAAAAACCCAGTGTATTACTGTTTATAAACTTACTATTTTATGTATTGCAGTAGAAGTTTTTGATTCAACAACATTTCTGATTATTTTTTTTTTCAATTTAGAGTGACTTAATTGGGAAACATTCCATATATTTTATACATTAGTGACTTATTTTAAAAATTTCTGTTTTGGCTTATGTACGAGTTGTGAATAAACTTGTGAAGGAAAAAATGACATTCTTGGTTTATATTTGGAAATATAGTACTGTGGATATTTTGTTGCTGTTGTTTTGTACTTTTATTACACTTCTGAAGTTAAAAGTTTTGCTATAGAAGAAAACTATATAATTTAAAAATCTTTCAGGTATACTTACAGAAGATGGAATTATTGACAATGAAGCCAGTTTGAAGAGAATAGCACAAATAGCCTGTGGCTATGCAAGATTTGGTAAATTCTACAATTCATTTTTAATTAAAACCTTATTCTTTAGTTGAAATTGAATTTAAAAGAAATTATTATATAGGCTATTTGTATACCAATATTTTATTTTGCTATAAATAGCTGCAAAAGGAAGGCATATAGTTACAGCTTATTTAGTAATTTTAATATACATATCTATTTGCCAGGATTACAAAATTAAATTCTCATGTTAAAATTCATTGTTGATTTTTTACAGTTAAATAAATTGCCATTATTTGCTTTTTTTTTAAAATTATTCATTAAATGGGAACTATTTTCTTCAAAAGGGTTTTTCTTTTGTAGAAGTGTTTCCATTTTTTTTTTCCCATTGGCATTTTATTTTTTAATGGTGCAGTTAATCCTTCTTGGTGTTGAGGATTATGCATGACAAATTTCATTCAAATTCATCAAGGAATGGAGTTGTATAAGGTTCAAACATATATAGTTTTTATTATGTGTTTTGCAGTAAATTTAAATGCCTAAAATATAACTGCCAAAACTAATAATATAACTTAAATCTTGTTTAAGGTTGTCATGTTGTGGCTCCTTCTGATATGATGGATGGTAGAGTAAAAGCCATAAAGGATTTGTTACATGCTACAGGTTATGGAAGTACTGTTTCTGTTTTAAGTTACGCTGCAAAATTTGCTTCAAAGTTTTATGGTCCTTTTAGGTAATTGAATATTTTATTGTAATGTTTTATATTTGGGCATAATTGAAAAGCAAAAAATATTCCACATTCTTTAAAATTGTTTAAAAATTGAATAGTAATTCTGTGCAAAGCAAAAGTAGTAGTAGTTTTGTAAGCTGTATATTACATTTATATATGTAAACAAAAAAGCTTATTTGAAGAAAATGAAATGTTAAAATATATCTAAATTTTTCTAAAATTCAGTCACATGTATAATTTAAAAAAATTGTTTTGTTGGGTAAAAATATTGCATACATGTCATAAATTCAAATTTCTTTAAAATTGTTTTTATCATTTTCTAATTAACAATATTTAGGTATGTTTTAAAAAATTAAAATAAAATAGCATATTTGTTGACAAAATAATAAATTTCAAAATTAAACAGCATAATAATATTCTAATTTTTCTCCAACAAGATGAGGAAACAAATAATTTCATGAAATGAAAACTAATCTAGACAGAGAGATATCAACATTGATAAGATAAATAGCACTTAAATTTATCTATATTTGTATCAAATTTAGACATTTAAAATGAAATAAGAGCTTGCCTATTCCTTGCTATCTCATCCTAATCATGATATTGCTTGTGAACACATTTATGATTGTTTTAAGAGGTTATCTAATTTGAATGTCTGTAATTTTTTAAACCTTAGAAGACATTATTTCTTTCATAAGTATAAATACTTTCATATGCTGTTAAATTTTCTTAAACATAAATAGTATAAATTTACTAATTTAACAGAGTTGACAAATATGAATGGTGAAGAAATCAAAGCTGAGGTGAACCTTTTATTTGATTGCTTAGACTTTGCAAAGGTGTTTTGCATGCTTATCAGTTCCATATGTTAGATTTTGAAATTTTGTTTTGTTATGAAAATAATAATCTTCAAGTAAAAATACTTTTTGAAATGAAAACTGTTCAAATGCATTCAATACAATATAAATTTTGATTTTCAGAGATGCTGCTGATTCAGCTCCAGCCTTTGGAGACAGACGTCAGTATCAGATTCCTCCTGGTAGTAAAGGACTAGCATTGAGAGCTGTGGTATATTTTTATACTAATATGTATATATTTATAATGTAGGGTTCCTCTAAAAGATATTATAGGTGTATAAATATTTTATATGTTTTTAATTATAAAATTTCCAGAAATGAGGTTAAATTTTTGGTTTTTAAAAGTTAGTAATAAAGTTTTTTTACAAAATTATTCGGCATCCCATTGTGTAAAAATAATGATTAGTGAAATGCTTTTCTTATATTCATCTATTTACTTACAAAAAAATTTCGTTTTTCATATCTAAAAATGTTTATTTTTTAATTTAGAGTGTTATTATCACTAAGTATATTACATATATCTATCTATTTTTAAAAATTTAGGTTCCTGTCCAGTGATTATGCATTTTAGACAACCTTTTTTTAGCTCTTTGATTCTCTTTTCATAGACTGCAAGAATTTGCGAGGAAAAAAAATCTTTCACTATTTTCTGTATGTTGTTAAGTCCTTAATGTATGTGGGGTTTTCTATTGGTAAAATCAAGAATATTTACTCTCTTCCACAATCTGTGTTCTTAAATAAGCATAAGAAAATATTTTATACATGTAATTTAAATTCTTTGCAAAACTATTCAATTACCCAATATTGCATTTGGGATTATTCTCTTGGAAGATATGCTTTTAATATGCAAACATACAAAAATAAAATTTTAAATTTCTACTCGTTTGAAATATGGAGAATTCTTATTAGTTTTTTTTTTATCTGATATACTAAGCAATTCAATTTATCAGGAGAGATAGAAAATGATAAAAATGAGTTTGAATGACATACAAATCAGCAGAAATAACATCTTACAATTTTTTACTTCAGGCAGCTCTTTACACTTAAGACTTTACCTACACACTTTCAGTTTCCTAATTTGTTATACATAACTGCAAATAGTAAAAATTGATGAAGCACATTCATCTGTGTCATCTTCTAAGATACCCAGCATTTCATCTTATTTTATCTCTTATAATGGGAAGGTTTCTAATAAGTGCATTGTGCTTATTGCTACAGAATAGATTACATTTCCACAAAATATCGTTCGAATTTGCAAATATTTTGCAGTTTTTTTTAGATCGTTCATCATAAAATTTTCCCACACACATCCATTGCTATCTCCTACTCAATACATAAGACACATGCTTGGTATTTTACTAATAAACTGTAGTATTTTCTGTAGAAGTGGTGAGAAGTTAAAGTTGATTAGCTCTGAAATTCAATTAAATTGCTGAAGAAAATGTCTACTGTATTTTTTGCCAGTTTTCATGGTCTTATTCTCATATTATTTTTGCTTTTTTTCTTCTGTTTCTTTGATAATTTGTATACATATCTTAATAGTCTAATATATTTTAAATGACTTTTTTTTCCTGCAAAAATTAGCACATAATGATAAATATTTTGAAAATTCCAGTATCTCAATATGATTTATGCGAGGGAAAAAATTACAGTATTCTGTAAAAAATTCTCCAGGAAATTTTGAATTTTATACCCAAATGTAGAAATATGCATTCATCCAAACAGTAAATACTGCCATTTGAACTAATTTTTTTTCTTTTTCTTAAACTTTTCCATTTAAAACTAAATGATTTGTAAGTATTTCTTTTGACAGTTTAATTGTCAAAAACATTTTTTTAATGAAGAAAAACTGAGACTCTCGCAATTTTCTTCAATTTCTTTATATAAATGACAATTAACTGTGTCTCATTTTACTGTTTTAAAAAAGCTTAATAAGTCTCTTACTAAGCTCAAGAATGATTGCTTTAAAAATAATTATACAGATTGGGTTTCAAAGGATGAATTTAAGTTAAAAAATATAAATCAAAATATTTTTTGCTTATAAACAACAACTTAAAATAATAGAATCAAAAACATTATGTAATTCATCAAACTTATTTTGATTTATGACTATGGAAAAAAATCGATATCATTGTGCAGGTTTTAAATTGATAATTTCGACATCTCATAGGATTTGAAAAGAAAAATCCACTAACAAATTTAAACTTTCTTAAAGAAGTTTTATTTTAAAAGGGTTGTACATACAAAATTTCCACATTTTTAATATTTTATACATATAAAAATTAAGCAGCAAATAGTTAACTATATATGCAAATTAAAATTTTACTATTTTTTTTCTTTGTATATTTGAAGTCACGTGACATTGAAGAAGGAGCTGACATGATTATGGTGAAGCCTGGTCTTGCTTATTTAGATATTGCTAATGAAGTTAAAAGGAAGGTAAATTTATATAAATATTTGCTGTTTAAAATAGAATTCTCACTCTTTAAACGGAGTTTTTTTGTTTTGTTTGAAAACATGATATAATTATTCACGAAATATTCTTGATTCAAACATTAAAAAACAGTGAATTTGAACAGCAATACCAGTTTCAAAAAAGCAATTATAAAGTCAATATTTTTTTCCCTATAGCCTTAACTTTTAAACATTATATGTAGAAATATTTTCAATGAAAGTATAAAAGGAATTGGGCAGCACTAGCATAACTTGAATATACTAGAATAATAAGCAGATAAGATGAAATAACATGGATTAAGTGTCTATTACAATTTAATATAGAATAACATTTTGTTGGGAGGATGAAGCCTATACTTTATAGACAAAAGAATATGATTCATATTAAATGTAAACTATATTTGCGGCAAACTAGTTTTGGTTGCTTAAGGCATCTAAATCATAAATATTTGCTGAAGTTTAAATAAATATAATTTTGCTAGAATGATTTTTTTAACATCAAATGAACTTTTACAAACATTAAAAAATTAGATACAATTAATAATTACTGGCATTACTAGCAATAACTCATTAATCATTCTGACCATGCATTAAAAGAAAAAAAAAACATTAATGTAAACAACTCCTTGATGTTGTAAATGAAATCTTGCTTTATTTAATAATAATACATGCTTTATTTATTTGAGGTAAAAGGGAAATTTTGAATTTGTGATAAATTTTTTTGAAAATTGTAATTTTAGCCATTTATGCAATTTTGATGCCTTGAATTTTTTAAATTGAATTTTAATCTCATTTAAAATTAATTTCAAAGAAGCAAAAAAGTTTTATGACAAGTTTTTTTATTATTTAAATTTTTCTTAGGGAAGTGATATAAAATATTATTCAATTATTAGGATTTCATAATGTTTATTTGTTTCTTATAGCACTCAGAGTATCCACTATTCATGTACCAGGTATCTGGCGAGTATGCTATGCTTATTCACGCTGCTAAAGCTGGTGTTTTTTTGTTGAAAGATGCTGCTTTAGAAAGTTTCACATCAATGAGGCGTGCAGGTAATATTGACTGATCTTATTAAATAGCATTTACAATTTTGTGTAGTGAAAAAAACTAAACATTAAATTATTAATTTTAACAATCATTATATAATACAATTTCAGTTGTAAATTATATAGGAATTATGAGTTATTGAAATAAAAATTTAGAGATCTTTTGATAGTTCTAGCCACCATGCAATTAAAAATCTGTGCTTAATAATGGAATTTAAAAGTTAACTAGTATGAACTTTTAGTTTTTCTTTGAACTAAATAGTGGCCAATTTTTTCTTTGCAATCCAGTGGTTAATTTTTCTGTTTATTAACAAATTACATAAAATATTCAGCATTTTTCAGATGGGTTTTTCCTCTTTTTTACTATTGAAAAATTTATGGCTTAAGTGTTGCAAAAAAATAATAATAAATAAATTTTACAATGAATTTTTTTAAAAATTTAGCATTAGCATTCAGTGAGATTCCCAATGTGTTCACACAAATGTTTCTATCTTAGATTTAAAAAAAAAAAGAGTTTGGAAGGGGAGTAATGTTGAAAATGCCTTTATTAGGACTTAGTTATCTCCATAACTAAAAAACAGACCATGTTCATATTGCAAAAAAAAAAAAAAAAAAAAAAAAAAAAAAAGGAGGTTTGCTATTAAATTGGCTGCAAAAATTTTATTATTTGCATTTACATTAAACCAGATCAATTTAGAATATTTGTAGAAAATTTAATTTTCCCCTTCAAACTTTTAATTTTTTTATTTGCAATATTATGAAAAATCATTTCTTTGGATGCTATAACTTACATAGTTATATTTATTTAATGGCAATGCTAACAGTATAAAGGAAGACAAAGCAAGAAACTTCAATGTATGAGCAATTATGTCATAACATGCAACATAATTGCTCATACATTGAAAGCAATGAAGCATACATTAAGATGTGAATAAAGCAAATGCAATGGGATTACATCCATTTTAAGATATAAATTAGAGAAATGCACATCTGAGATTGATTTTATATTTTCATATTGAATTAACAGAAAAAAATATATAAAAATTATTTTTATGAACCTTATGCTAGTTTCGATTTTGAGAGTTAAAATAAACATTTTTCTTCTAAGGCCATTCCATTAACCACTTATCAGACTTACCTTGTCCCAGTTTGGAAAAATTGGCAGCTGCTTGAATGTGCTATCACACAGAAATATGTGCTTTAAATATTATAGATCATCCATTCGTTTGAAATAATTTATTCTTTACTGTATTATTTTCAATCAATCAACTGTTTCTATAATATGTAAACAGTTTTTAAAATTTATATTTGGTACAGATTTATTGTGCAGTAGATTTATTATCTTTCACAGAATAAATTAATGATAAAATACAGGCATTCATCCTCTGGATGAATTTAGTTAAAAATTTGCCAAAAGTTAATGCTTTTGAAGATTGTATATCAAATTTCATGTATTGGTTTTGAGTCATTGTGTTTACATGCATGCTTACATATGGACCAATGGATTTGTTCCAAAATTTGATATAGATATACTCTTAAGTTTTAAATTTGTGTATGAAATTTTTTCAAAATACATAGAGCTTGAAGAATATTGTGCTCTCTTCTACTTGGACAGCCAGATTGGAACAAAATCCTTTAAAAAAAAGTCTGCATGCAATCTAAAATTATTCCAATCTAAAAAAATGGTTTTGATATAAAAATTATAGATACAATTTGATATATCTTGCTGAAAGCATTTTGAATTATCTTGATAAAGAGGCATAGTTTTAAAAGTATGTTTTTCTGTCAAATGGAGTTCTAAAACAGGGGTCTCCAAACTACGGCCCACGGGCCAAATCCGGCCCGCCAGTGCCATCAATCCGGCCCTCGACAGACGATGATTTATTGTTGTTACTATTGCTGTGATAAGTTGAAGAAGAAAACACAGAATGATAATTACTCGGTTTTATTTACCAGCAAGGTAAAACTTAGCGAAAGAAATGATGACGCAGAAAACTTAAGCATATTAATAACTAACAAATAATTGAAATGAATCCCACTAATCACAGTAAAACAAAAACACTAATGAGATTTATGTAATTGTGATTTTCCTCTGACAATAGTTTGTAGTTGTGGATCAATTTTACTTGTACCAATTATTAAAAGAGATTTAAGATGCTCATCGGTTAATCGAGATCTGTAAACATTCTTAGTGTATTTCATCTTGGAAAACGTTTTCTCACACAAGTAGCAGTACCAAAAACAGAAAACAACCCACGAGCAAATTTATGCAAATTATCAAATTGTACCAGTGGAAGGCTCTTATAAAATTCCAACAAAGATGAATTTTGATATTTGTTCTTAATCATATCACTGCACTGTAAATCAATAATTTCCATTTGGACTTCCGGAGCCAGGGTTTCAATGTCAAAATCAAAAGGATTTTGAAAAAGCTTAATTTCATTCGCAATTACATCAAAATCTGAGAAACGAGTATCAAAATTTATCTTCAAAGCACTCAAAGTTTCGATTGCAAAATTGACGGGAAACCCAGTCTCTGTAGTGTGGTTGAATATTTCACATGTTTTAAAATGTGTGAAACATTTTTTATGTAATTGCGATTGAAACAGTATTATTTTCTGCCTGAAGGATTTGATATTGGTGTATAAATCAGGGAGAAGCTGATTTTCTCCTTGCAATCTCAAATTCAGTTCGTTCATATGATTTGTCAAATTGACATAGAATGCTAACTTCCACATCCATTCACTATTTTCTAAATCGGCAAAAGGGCGCTGCTTCTCATTAAAAAAATTTCGATCTCTGCTCGAAGTTCAAAAAAGCGCTTAAGGACTTTTCCGTACCTAAGCCAGCATACGGCAGTATGATATGGTAAGTCATTTTCTCCAATTTCTTCAATAAACTCGCGGAATTGTCAGTGATTCAGCCCAGTGGATCTGATATGCTTGGTTTTAGAACTTCAGACATATCCAAACATTTTCCGCACAAGGACTGTTGATGATGACTATTGATACAATTGAGACTAATGGTTTAGAACCACCATCATTTTTTACAGTCTTTGACACAAGTGCAACCACTCCTTTATTTTTACCACAAATATTTTTGCCTCCATCAGTTGTAATAGATTTCAAATTTCTCCATCGAAGGTTCTTTTTATTAATGGCATTTTCAACTCCCTTAAAAATATCTGCCCCAGTTGTCGTGCTGTGAATACTATCAATATCAAGAAATTCTTCATAGCTTTTATCTACTCTGCGAATAAAAATCAACACCTGAGCAGTATCTGTCACATCCGTTGACTCATCCAATGCTAGAGAAAACCACTCATGATGTCTATTTTTGTCAGACAGTTGAGATGATATATTTTCTGCGATGTCTTGCACCCTCCGAGCCACGGTGTTTGCTGACAAACTGACAATTTTAAATAAATTTGAACATGTTTCGATTCATAGTGTCGTTTAATGTTATATTCTTTGAGAACAGCTATGGTTTCATTACAAATTAAACATAGCGCCTTATTACTGGACTCAATCACAAAATACTGGAAGTTCCATTTATCTTTGAACGTTCTGCATTCACTGTCGATTTTTTGCTTCTTTTCCATACTAACTAATCATACATAAAAACTAAGTCAAATCAAAATATTTTTATGCGCGGGTGTTACTTTATTTCACAATAGACAGTTTTGCTTCCTTTGCCTTTCCTACGCAGACTGACTCCCAGTTGTGCCGCTAGCCTTTTTATATGCAATCACTGCCATCCCGAAGTGATAGGAATACACATATCGGAAGAAGTGTCACAATACACAATAGTAATTGAAATGCAAAAAAAGCGTAAGTTTACTTAGGTCGCGCACTTTGCAACTATTCTAGTCTAGAAATATAGTTAAGGGCAGAAAAATTAAAACTGTTTTGGCCCTTGGAACATACTGAAAAAATCATTATGGCCCGAAGGCTTCAAAGTTTGGAGACCCCTGTTCTAAAGCATGGAGAGTCTTTAAAATTTCTAGTTAAATTTTTTGATGATTACAATATTTTTTTTATGGTATATAAGAAATTAAAAATGAAGTTAGAATAGTTCAAAACTTCATAAATACCTAGCATTAAAATATCTTTAAATTTCCTTATTTCAAAATATTAAATGTATTCAATTATTTATTAAATAATAATTCAAAATAATCATAAAAAAAGCAATTCATATTGGTAAAATTTTGACTTTATGATGATATGAACTATTTTTTGTGGGTTTATTCTGCAAATCAATTAAACTCCATACAAATTTTTGTTTTTGAAAATTTGACAATATTCTTTTTTTTCCTTCATAAATTAATAGTTGTTCAAACTTTAGTTTAATTTGACCAAATCGTTTATAAGGAAATGCATATATACATAGAATTTGATTGCTAGATGAGTAGGGTTTAGTTTAGTTATATTAACGTCCTGTTTTGAAACAACACTAGGGCTATTTTGGGCGGACCTCGTAATTTTTGTTTGCCACAATTACGTGGCAGCAGAGTTGCACAGTGTATTAAATAACACAGAAAAAATGATGCCTTCGGAACATATCAATTTATTTATAAAACTGTTCATCATCAATGCAGTTTATCATGAATAATATTAATTTAACAAAAAAGGGAAAATAATACACTCCGAGCAGATAAATACATGCCCTCAAAAATTAAATTAACATAGTTCAGGACGAGAGAGTCAACCATCCGATGATACTATTAACCAGCGTTTTATCTAGACCAGCATTCTATTAAATATCAAACATACCGGAAGTCTCCGCCTACCGGACGACTTCCGATCACGTGATCTATAACACAACGTCATTAAGATTACGTGACGATTTGCATAAAGGGGGATGAGACAATTTATCCCTTTTGGTTAACAATTTTGAATCGCGATTAGATGACGAGGACAACATCAGAGCCGACAGCCCCATCTCCAAATTTCCACACCTCACTAGCGGTAGGACGTTTGGCCCCGACGAATTTAATGCACACCAAACTCACTTACACGACGGTTTTTCATCGGAATCGGGTCTCGAATCTGCAACCTTCCAGTTTCGAAGCAGAGACCTTACCACTAGGCTACCGTGGCCCAGCTAGATGAGTATTTGTGTGTGTGTGTGTGTGTGTGGGGGGAGATATTGAAGATTTTGAAAAACATGGAAAAGTATTAACAAAGAAATAAAGACAAGGAGTTGGAAAACAGATTAGTACTTTTAATGAATTTAAAGCACACATTAATAACAAAAAAATCCATTCTCATTGTGTTTTTAAAAACAAATTTTGTTACACAGCTAATAAACTGGAAAAAAAAATCTAGATCCTGATATGCTTTGTAATCACATAAGTAAAATTGTTTACATATAGTTAATTTTGTTGAAACACATTTAATAATCTGTTACAAATAAATGCAATGACAAACTGAGTTTTAATAATTCAAATACTTACAGCAGAAATCTTACCATGAAGTAATTTTGTTGAGACCTTACAACTTGTGAATGCTGAAATAAGAATATTAATTATTAAACAGATTATTTTATTGGTATTGATTTATTGATTTATATCCTATTTTTTTAGGTGTTGATGTCATTATTACATACTTTGTGCCTAATTTATTACTGGACTGGCTATAATTACAGTAATCATCAAAACTTCTGATGTACTAAAAATCAAATATATTTGATAATTTGCAAAGTTATTTTTATATATTGTACTTATTTAGGATTTTAAAAAAATATTTATATATAATTCAAAATATGTATAAAACATGGATTATAGGTAAATATTTTTAATCTAAAAAATGTAATAATTATGGAACCAATTTAAATAAATAGAAATAATTTCTGTTTATTTCATCTTATTTATTTATAAGTTAAGTTTATAGACAGTTATTTATAACTGTTTTATTTATAAATTGGCAAGATTTTTAAATGTTTAAAAAAAAATTAACTTTTGAAAAGTAAAAGCCATGTCATTTACAAGTGATATTTTAATATACAAAATAGTATTAACATATCATACTTGTATAACTGAAATATTTTGTATATTGTGAGAAGGAATGACTGAAATTCCACAAATGATTTATAATTAACTAAATATATATTATATTGAACTAACGCAATTTATTTAAATTGAACATTAAAAAAGTATTCCTCAACTTATTAAAATTTTTATAAACAAATATTTTATACTATCTTTATATTAAAAAGAAACAAAGAATTTTGCAATATGTAATAAAATGAATTAAATAAAAAATTGCAAATTCCCTTTTGTGATTAAAAAAAATTAGATTTGAAATATGCTTTAATTTTTAAAAAATTCTTTCTTGCTTTTAATAATCTTAAATGATTTCCAAAAATTTCTACCTAATTTGATTAATTCTTACTTTGAATACATTTGTTTCAGCTCCTTTACTTCCTTATATTCTTTCAGTCGATTTTGAATTATTCTTGCAGCTCGATCCATTCTTTTTAGGTTCATTGTTGTCTCAACAAAACGAGACCCTTTTAATTCAGGAAACATCTTTTCATATTCTAGTTGCATCCTTTCACTAACTTTGCGAAATTCTGCTGTATCTTCAACAGTTCCAAATTTAACTTTCATAATACCCTTAATAAATATTACATTCAATATAAAAACAGAATTATATTATAAAAACAAGTGAATTATATTCATTATAAAATTCATATATATTCTTCACAATTTTTAAGTTTTGTGAAGCAATACTTGAACTTCACTTTAATTAGAAATAATATTTAAATAAAAACTTACACTTGTAAAATTCAGATAAAATATAATACCTTTAATACATCCAAACAATGTACTTTGTTACCAAGCGCTATTGGTAAGTCCATGAATACAAGTGCAACTTGATTGGGCTTGGCTACTCTCAATTCAGTATTTAACCCATCTAGGAAAGTAGATAATTTCTCATATGGAATGAACTGAGTCGCTGTAGGATCATATTGTTTCCAGTCTTTGTAAAAGCGTATAAGATTGTACTCTTTAAATACAAATTTTTCTTCAGCAATAGCTTCTTTATAATTATCCAAAATAACAGCTACAAATATATTTGTAATAACATGATTTGTCAAGAAAATGTAGGTTAAGAGATAAAAGGAAGTGATAACCTGTGAAAAGAAATTGGAGAACAAATTTGTTTATGAATGCATTTTGAAAATAATAAATAAAAAATCAGTTAATTAATAAAATTTAAAACCTTTTTTAAAATCTAAATACCCTGAACATTTTCTCTGTTTCTTTATAATACATGAAACATACATGATTTAGCGTATTTATAATGAAAAAAAATTAAATCATTGTTTAAAAAAAATTAAATCAGTTTATAGAGGTCGAAGAAAAGCTACTGTGCTAATAAAACCACAAACAAACCAAACTAATAATTGTGTGCGCACAAATATAGCTATTTTAATTTTCATATAATCTCTCAGTAGAAATGTAATTTTAATTTTCATAAGATGTGATTTAAAAAAAGTGAAAATATTTCAAATATTACATAGAGATAAGATTAAATTATTAAGAATATTTATTTAATACACTTGAAAATGTGAAATTATTTTAATTACTTTCAAAAACACAAAGCCATATTGTGTATTTAGCTATAAAACACATTTTTACAAATTACTTTATTATGCAAAAAGAAAAAGTATAATGTAATCAAAGAAATGTTTAATATATGACATTTCTGAAAACTCGATAGACTACTGATTTGATCCATGTAAAAATGTGCAAAAAGTGAAATGTAATTTTTTTTATTCTCTTGACTGTGAAATGCATAAATAAATAAAATTGATACAGTGTTAAAACTCTGTTCACCAAATAAAAAAAATAATGTGGCAAATTTTGTTTTAAAAAAAGTTTAAAAATTTTTAAAATACCGTATTAATTGGTTTTACCTTATTTCCACATTCCTTTGGGATTTTATTTGGATCACAGAATGGATATTCAATAGTCAGCTCTCTATAAACTGAATCCCAATCCTCAGCAGTAGAAAGACGAAAAAGAAGAATTGCACTGTTTATTAAAGTCTCAAAATTTACAAAATCATCAATAAAAGAATGATGTTTTATATGTCCAAAAAGTGACATACCGAGAACGGAATAAATGAAAATTACTAGACACATCAATACACTTAAATGCAAAAGTGAGGTGAATGAGCCTGCAATTGCGTATGTGAGGAGTCGAAGATCAGTAAAAAAGTCTGTTAAATGTAATAAATGAAAGACCTGCAAAATCCGAAATGCATAAACAAAAGAAAGCAAATTAGCCGAGGTTCTTAGTATTTGCTGAATTATCTCACCTGAAATAAAAAAGAATGTCACAATAGGAGGTGAATTATAATGCACTGCACACTTGATGAATTGCATTATGCAACTAAATTTGAATCCTAAATAATGTTATCAAAATGTTTAATTTTGAAAATTATATTTTGATCATTGATTTCTTTGTAAATTGTGAAATGAATTTGAACCATCAAAATTTATTTTATTTTTACCCAATTTTTTTCTTTTTTTAAAAAATCTTATTGTTTATTCAAGTAAATAATAATGAAATCTTTACACAGCTACTGATAAAATTACTTTCCTGCATTAATTTTAATTATTTCTGGTAAGAAATTTTTCTATTGATAAGCACAAAGTAGCATATATTTCCTAATGTAGGCCTTTTAAATGAATATTTAATAGTCTATAAATTCCTTATTCAAATTTTTAGAAATAACACATATATACAAAAAAAATTATAAGTTGATTGAAGGTGTAGTGATTATTTGAACAAGTTGTAATTGTTATAATTCAGATTTTTTTTTTTAAATTTGCTATTATTATTATTATTATTGTAATTTATGTAAGAGTACAATATATATTTCCAAAAATTATTTTAGATAAGTTCAACCCACAGCCATTACTAAAACTATTATGTGAAACAAGGCATGGATCAAAATAAATTTTCAGTTGAAGAAAAATTATAAGAGGACACCACTACAAGTTTTGTTTTTGAAATGGGGTTTTCATAAAAAATTGTATTGAATTCAGAAAAAGTGAAGAATTATGATAATTATTAAAGAAACATGTTTTATTTCTGAAATTAAGTGGCAGAAAGAATTAATTTTAAAGCAAGAAATAATTAATTTTAAAGTCATAAGTAAAGTTAATTGGATAATGGATTTATAATGAATTATTTTTAAGCTGAACAAATTAATTAAAAAATTATTTCAAGACATTTATAAATTCGTTTTTTAATGCTTTTGTCAAACAAAAATGTATAGATTTGTTTTTTGGGGGTGGGGGCTCTTTTACTAGAATAAGTTATGCGTTTTATACGGTTTTCTGTAAATGAATGAGCTATTTGCAATCATGATAAGATGAACTCCATTCTTAGTTTTATCTATTGTTTCTATTTAGGAAGATAAGCTAAAATTGATCACATTTTCATGGAGTACATTCTGTTAGGTTATTTTAGATCTTACAACTTGCATGTGCCTCATCATATTTTTCAGAATTTTTTCAATTTCATTAAAAATAAAGAGATTTTACAATTTTGTTTATTAATTTTATTGTATTTTGTTTATTATGCATAAATTATAATGAAATTTCAAACAATAGTACCAATATTATAATGGAATTTCAATTTTAATTATACATTTGGTACTATTTTTTAGAATTAAAAATAGAACCAAAGTAGAAATATCACTTATTATTCAGGTTACTGAAAAGAGATAAACTTTTCTGTCTTATTGAATTGAGGTACTGTACATTGGTTGGAAGGCAAAGACAAATGATCTGAAAGAGATATAAATTTTAAGAGAAAAATCTGGTTTTGTCACTTTATAGTTCCTATGTTTTCAGATCTTAAAAGTTAAAATTTCATTGAATTCAGTGGATATTAATTTCAATCAAAATGCTGTAAAGTAGAATTCTAATTAAATATATAAATTCTGTTTAAAATGCTTTTGGAATGAATTTTAAAACTAATTCAAAACAATCATTTAATGGATATCAATGAAGAAGAATTTATTAAATATAAAAACTTACCAATTATATCTAAAATTAAAATGACAAGACTAAAAGTATTCCAGTATTCTTTGAAATAATATTTTCTGAGTCCAATAATTTTTATCAGGAATTCTATGATATATATAGAAGTAAATATAGCGTCCCAAATTTTGTGAATATGTGCAACAAATTCAGGTTTAGCATGAAATTGTATAGCAACAACTATAGCATTTGCACATATGACAACAAAGATAATCAGTTTAAACCTAAGGGAAAATTCAAAGCAGTATTAAAAATTAAATATTACAGATTTTACATATTAAAAACAACATGATGCATTTAAGTAAGCTATCTTATATCTTAAATGTGTCATATGGATATTAGTTATCACTCATTTATTTCTTGCAAACTTGAAAACCTAAATAGTATTAAAATTGTGATTAGTTAATTGTCATGTAAGGATGACTAGTCATTGCCCATTGTATTTAATAAAATATTTCTGTTACTAATAAAGAAGAATATATGTTTCTACAAGCCAATTTGTTTAGACCTAGAACAACCAAATTTGATTCAAATCAATTATAAAATATGGAAATGGATTAAAACAATTTTTTTTTGAATAAACTGAAAATTAAATCAGATTTTGCATTTTTAAATAATAATTTTCACACATATTTTTATATACTAATTTAATTGCAATTTTCTTTCTAAATTTAGACAAATAATTTTTTTTGAATAATTTTCAGCAATAAATAACATTATTGAACTGAAATACAAGCAATTTTTGTCGTTTGGTCAAATATTTCAATGCGATTTTCTTCAACTGTTGAAATCTAAAGATGAAGAATCTAGACAAGACTAAAGATGATTATCCATGTGATTTACATAATCAAAAAATGAAGTAAAAGTTATGTTTTCAAAAGTGTTAAGATGTCTAAGAAATTGACTCTATTAGGATAGTTCAATGTACAATGAGCAGAATAAGTATTAGACTAATAAAATAACATGACTTTGATGCCTGTCACCCTCTGATACACAATCTTATCCATATTTTGTTAAGGATTTTTTTTTGTTACACGCACATTTACTAATTGTAAGTCAAAACAATCAGTATTCCTGATGATCCATTTGGTTGCCAGACAGTCAGCTAGTAAAATAATAACTGGTGTGCAATATAGTATGAACTTCATAGATGAAAAACAAAATTCATAATCCGATTAATACTGAAAAAGGTTTAGTTATATAATTTAAGTAATTACTTTTTTTTAGAATTAGAAAAACTTTTCTGCTACCAAAAATTGGAAAAACTTTCAAGTTGAAAAAAATTAGGATTTTATTGAAAAATTTGATTAAGGAAATAGAAATTTTATTTAGACATAATGGGAATGAATTTTTTTAACATTGATAATAGTTTTTATATTCTTAATTAATTAGAACAAGTATGATTTAGTTATATTAACATCCTATATTAAGGCAAATGGTAAGATATCTGTTTTTGAATCTTCTCCAAACTGGTACATATTGAATTCAAATGGAGTCATACTATTGATGTAGGCAGAATGTTTAATTCTGTTGCATTTCATCTAATATGCACCATGATAAGATGTATGATTATTCTTTGATGGTACTGGATATTGTATTCACAATTTTAACTAACTAGGGAAAATAATATTAAAATTCAACTAAAGAATCATTAAGAATTTTAATATTAGGATATCAATTTCATCGCAAATGGAAGTTGTATGTAAAGACAGAGACTCTTCAGATACATTATATTCTGGAATTACAGGTTTTAGACGGTTTTGATCACACATTAAAAATTTATAGCAATATATTATAAACAGTAATTAAAAAAAAATCTGTTCATTTTCGATATAACTTTTAGCTCATCCATATAATTAATAAAGAAGGAGAAAAAAAAGGTACTTACCACCAGCTTGTAGAAATTATATAAAAAAACTGAGAAAATTTATCCTTAGGAGGTTCAACAAGAACACTAGGTGATCTTCTACTAAATTTCACCATAGCACGATAATAAATTTTTTGAGTTTTAGTTAACAATAATTCAATATCACCACCTTCCATCTGAAAATTAAAGGATATAATAGTTTGTTAGGGGGTCTCTGTTTTTCAACAAGAACAATAAAAGAAAATTGATTTTAGACCATGACATGTTTGAAATATTAATGTGAGAATCAAGTTACATTAATTAAATAATGCACTATTAATTAAACTTTATACAAATTTCATTTATTTATATGCATTATATTTTCTTAATCTATGGGTGAAAATTCCAGAATTAAGTGAAGAAATTTTATGTTTGAAAACAGATACCTTGCGGATAAACATAGTAATATTTCTTCTTGTCTATCATTAATTAAAACCAATATGACATAAACTGAAACATCAATGCTTTACAATTATTTTATTGATACGTAAGGCATAATTATCAAAACATATAAATGTTTGCATGTATACAAAACTTTTAACTCAGTTCAAGCAGATCTCATAATTTTTTAAAAACCTAACTCATTATTGAGATATGCCAATGGAAGTTATTTTACATTTATATCTAAAGAAAAATTTAGTTGCTAATTTTTTTTTTTTCAAAAGTGATTTTGAGAGTTAAATTTACAAAATAGCCATTAATGTGCGAAAAATGTTATGTTCTGTAAAATAGAATTCTAAATGAGAAACTTTGATTGTATATATACAAAATTTATTTTTTAAAATAACTAAAGTCACTGAAAAATCTTCATGATAATTTCTATTTTTAATCTAATTTGTGAATGCTTTGATTTTTGACAATAATTATGATATCTAAATTAAGTTTGTTTCAGCTCCATTTTTTCCCCTCACTCTCTCACTTGCACATTTAAAAGTTTCAAATTATTTACACTTTAGAAATAGTTAATTTCTAATAATTTGAAGTCAGGTTTTACTTTATTTCTGACTGGTATAGGATTTTTTTTTTGTTGTTGTTGACAGAAAGCAACATTGATTAACCGAATTCCCTTCTAAAACTATATAAATTGTTTATATGCTTTGGTTCTGTGCTTTCTACATATATATTCTGATTATATCTGTTCTTGGATATGGTTTTACTGAAAATATTTTCCTCTTAAAAATTGATCTCTCTAATTATGAAGAAAAAGAATAAAAAGGCAATTTCCATTAACCCAAATTTGCTTTCTTTTCTTAAGAATAATTATATATAAAAAATGTCAAGAATTAATTGCCAATCTTTATATTGATCTAGAACTATAATATCTATCTATATTATCTATTATTAATCTATAATTATAGAACTATAAATCATCATATCAAAGCACAAGTGCAGTATGCATACTGAAATGGAATAAATAAAATTTACAAAAATTGAAGCAATTATTTTAATTATACCATTGGTTAAAGATGTATTTATTTAAAGAAACACTTTAGATATATAATTTGCTTTAATAAATTATATTCTTCGTTAGAACAATATTGCAAATTGCTTATCATTGCAAATAACCATTTCAATTATTATTTAAAATATAAGATATAAAATTTGTTTAAAATAGCGATTAAACAGACATTTATTATATATTATTTTATATTCCACCTGCTTATTAATCAATATAGAATTCTAACATAGAAGTAATAACTAATAAAGCTAAAACCGAATAGGAAATTTTCAAAAAAATACTAACTTCTTTCCTCATGCATTTGAAGGTATTTACAACAACACCAAGAAAAAGATTAAGACTAAAGAAGCCTCCAACAAAGACAAAGATAACAGCAAAAATATAATATTCTTTTTTATAATCTTTCTCTGGTGCCAAGTTGGGTCCACGAAAATCTACCATAAGTCGCACTAAAGAATCCCATCCAGTAAACATAGCCTATAGACAAAAATACATTCATGAGATATATGTGCATATACAATTGTTAATATTAAAAAGTTAAATTCTCAAAATAGTATCCAGATACTAATCTGAGTGAATTCATTACTAAATAATTTATACATTTTTGATTGATGGTACACCAAAAAGCTTAAAATAATGAATTATTTATAAATAATATGGAAAATGATTAAAAGAATATTTATTTTCAATTTCCACTTTCAAAATTAAATTTTGAGAGATATCATTGAAATTATTTTTATGATCAGTGAATTTTTTTTCTAAATCTACATCTCTCAATTTCTTTCAACAAAATATATAGCTTTTGTTTAATTTTTTTTTTTAAAATTATGGTGTTCATGCTTTCAGATAGTTATGAAATATCCAAAGAGTACACTTTTTTCTTCATTCAAATTTCATGAAGCATCTATTTTAAATTAGTTTAAAATTCTCTTCCTGCTTCATTGAATATCATCCTATAGCCATTTTTCTATTAATATATTATATATATATATATATATATATATATATATATATAACTTTTTAGTATATTGAATATAGTAAGAAAAAATTCAGTAAAATTCATGCATTCAAGTTAATAACAATAATTCATATTAATTACTGATGATTAGATAGATTATACAAATGTGATTATGCAACAACTATCTTCTTATAAGTATTCAACTATTTAGGCTTTTCAAAATTATGAGGACTTATTGTAGTAAAAATGTTTTTTAGTTAAATTATGCAAATTAGTTTAATATTTCCTTCAATGCAGTACAGTTTAATGTGTAAATTTTCTTTCAAAATTCTTTTTTGTTCATTTTATAAATCAACAGTAATTTTAACCGAGAATAATGTTATAAAAGGCAGAAATGAAACAGACCACTAAATATAAGATATATTTTTGATTGAAAGAAAATTTGCAGTTTTTTTAAAAAAAAATAAATATATATTAGCATTTTCCCCTAATAATTTAATATTGAAGATTTTCAAGCTATGTTTTGACGTTGCAAAATATTATTTTATTCTTGAACTTGCTAATCCCTTAAAATTTGATTTCTACATATAAATAATAATATGCTTTTTGTTTTCTATTTCATTTTTGTGGCAGCTGCATTTTTAAGAATTTGATCTAAAAATAAAATTTTCTACATTTTATTTCTTGTTTTTTAAAGATTGTTTAAAGATATTTGATGATTGCAAACTGTCAAAGGACAAGTAAAGAGCTACAGGAATATTTTACTGTTTATTCAAATGTCATATTTATTGACTTTGAAGTTAGTAATTGAAACAAGGGGAGGGGAAAAAAACCCATGATAATTTGCAACTAATGCATTGACCATACCATACCATGCATAATACCATAGACTCTGTAAGATGATGAAGTCTTATAATATTTTCCACAGTTATTGTTACATAATCAGATATGCAGAATCTACTTGGTAAAAACAAAAATTAGTATGTTCATTGAAGTGCTCATTCATGTTTATTAAAAAGTTTTGCAGAAATTTTTCTTTGTGTGCAATTTTAAAGTGTGTTTCAATATTTGCACTTCTCTTAAAAAACATATATTAGACTTATCATCTGAATACAGGTGTCAGATTTAAAGCTAATGCTTTATATATTTTATTTCTGCACCTTGTTTATGTATCATTAATTCTAATAAGACTGTTTAAACAATTTTTTATTACACATGGATTCTTAATATTGTCATGATAGGGAAATAAAACAGAAGTTAAATTTGAATAAAAAATATATTTAGGTAGAAACCGGCTTTTATGTTAAAACTATAATTTCAATAGATGCTTTTTACTTAAAAAAATGATACTTTATAAAAGCACCAAGATTTCTATGACATTTATTTCACCTTTTTGTGTTGGAATACGTATTTTAGCATCAGAATGTATAATTTATTAAAAAACATGTTGTAATATAAAAAAAAGATTAATGCATTTTTTATTACTATATGGTTTTAATAGAGTATATTTATTAAGATTAAAATGTAAAAAAGATTTATAAAATCCTAATTTTTTTTTTTATCGAATGACAGAACTAAAATCAGTTAAATTTTATGATAGGAGCAAAATTATTAAATCATTGATTTATACATAAAACAATACTGCTCAGTTTCACAATCATTTTACATCTTTTTGTTAGAGAAACAATGAATAGATTCTCCCCACCCCTCCAATAAATATATTAACTACTAAATATGAAAACAGAGCAGGCCCAAACAAAAGAAGAAATTTGCACAAAGTTGAATAGTGAAATCTTGAAACAAATTTCACACATTTTTTTTAATTGTGTTTTATTTATTACATTGCATAGATTGGCATGTTAAATACCAATCTATGCAATACAATCAGAATATATAAAAACTATAAATAATGAAGTTATTTTTGTACATTTAACATTATATCAAATAAATTATCATTAATAAATCATAAATAACAGTTCCATAAATACAAGTTGGTAAAATAATTATCAGAATAAGGTTGCAATACACGACTTTCATTTCATTTTCTTACAGGTTTTAAAAGCAGTTTTTTAAAATTATTTTCAGCTTTGAACGAGTTTTTTCAGCAGATACAATAATAACAAAATCGAACATAATTTTCAGAAAAATAACAGAATATACATTTAAATGAAATAAATTGTTTTTAAATACATAATGCAATATTTATATTACGATTCTAGAAGATAAAATTCAAGGGAAATTTTTAATTTTATTTAATAAAACAATTAACAATATCTTGCATATTATTTTTCCATAGCATGATTGCCTTAAATACTGTGCAAAAACTATAAGTCCTTTAATTATAATAATTTTTGAAATTTTTAAAGAAAAATAGAAGAACTTTCAATTACAACTTGAATTATAGAATCAATTCTAGATATCAGCATGTATGACTAAAAGCATCAGCTTTACCTTAGATTAACAGATAAAATGCAAGGTAACATTTAGATGTATATTCAGATTTCAACAAAGAGAATGAATGAAAGCATTTTTTTTTTTTTTTTTTTTTTTTTTTTGTCAAATTAGTAAGTGATATAAGCCCTTGTGTGCTTTCACCACCTTTTGTAGCTTTATTAGAAATAACAATTTATATGTATTAATTGTAGAATAAAAGCTAAGTCATGGACATGCAACTGGAAAAATATTTTGTATGAATAATCCACTGTAATTGAATCAAAAATGACAAATAGGAATATATATATATATATATATATAAAAACAGATAAAATATTTTTCGAAATGAAAACAAAAAGTTTCAGTGTCAGAATTCCACCCACCTAAAAATTCACAAAATGTTTCACCTGCTCATAAAATAAGTTATAAATAAGATTACTCATATTACTGTGTAATGATTATTTTACTAAATAGTAATAATAAAATCGGCAAGGGACAAAAAATTTTAATTTGGCCTTTTTTTTTCAATAGAATTTTTATTAATCCATTCAGCATAAAAAAACTATCCTTCATTCAAACTATACTTTTCCAAACTATAAAAATATGTTTAGCTTTTAAAGCTTCAGAAATTAGCCATATATCAAAAACTATACAGGGATACTATTGTTATTGATATACATGGTAGAGACTCTATACATTAATAGCAAAAGCAAATATGTTTTTAGAATGACTGAATTATAAAAAAAAGAATTTAAGTGCTTCAGTTTTTTTCCCTTCTTATAACAATATAGGCCATTTTTTAATAGTTAAGAGTGCATATGAAAATTATAATAGAAATAATAATTTGAAATAATTAAAAGATAATTTTTATTCTATAACTAATGCATATGGATTGTTATTTCTAATAAAGGTACAAAGGGAAGTGAAAGCAGGCAAGGGCTCATATTGCTTATTGATTTGGCAAAAGAAAAATGCTTTCATTCACTAACCTTTTTGAAATAATGCCAATCTAAATAAAATGGTCAGGAAGTTGATAGTTTGATTTCTGATAATGTATTAATCTTGAAAGATATTAAATTTCTTCATGAAAGTCATCATATTTCCAAAACATGAAATACAGTATTATTCCCCCAACTTCTTATTTCAATATTTTATCATCATTTACAATAATTTTCGATAGTCTTTTAAGATATTTAAAGCTTTTTTGTCTATGATTCTCTACAACTGACAATGCTATACCTCTGTACTTAAAAAAGATAAAGAGGAATGATACTAAATATTGAAAATTAGCTTTATTACTGAATTAAATGATTGATGCATACCAACTGAAACAATGACAGATAGCTGTTTCCAATGTGATCGAAATTAAAAACTGAATTACTCCAAAAATAACCTTTCTTAACGCATTCAGATTTATTCATTGCTGGCTCTTCAATTGGTTCATTGTTGTGATCTACACATCTATAAAAGTTTCCAGCAAATAAATGGATACCCATTATGGCAAATGGCAGCCATATGACCATTATTACTAGTAAGGTATGAAAAATGCCAGGAATAGACAAAACAAGGGCTCCAATGATTAGCTAAAAATGGAAATATATGTATATTAAAATTAAATTATGCTTATAATTTGTTTATTAACAATCGATATTAATAATTTATTTTATAAATGATGGTTATTACTTCTGAATTAAATATATATATATATATATTGATTAATTTTATTCCTTTGAATGTGTAAATGCTCTTGTATGCTTATTGCAATATTGTTAGCTAAAGATTATTGTTAAAGTATTTTTTAAATGTATTTCTAGATAAAATTTGTCCCTAAAATTAATTTCAGCTAAGATTAGCAACAGATTTAAGCTATCATCTAATAATAGGAGCAGAACTAATTCAAAGTTAGGAAAAATATCTTTATTTTTAAAATACATACAGTATAAATTTCTAAAATATAATGATGAAAATTCTTAAATATTTTCAAAAGCCACAGCTATTTCTAATAAATAAAAACATTTAGTTAAAAGGATTAGAAATCTATTGCAGAAAAGACAAAACGTACCTTTATATCATGCCATCGATAGAGTAGTCTTAAACATCTTAGTGATCGAAAAACAGTTAAGCTATTGACCATATGGTGAGTTTGTGAGAGATAAAGATATAAATCTTGCACTACTGATACCTATAAAGATATAAAACAAATATAATTCTTAAAATACAAAACATATAATAACCATAGAAAATAAAAAAAGAGTTTGGAAAAATATTTTTTGAAAATTTAATTTGAGATTTTTTTTTTCTGTCCATTAAAAGGTTTGGTTTATGCTTTTAGTGATATACCTCTGAAAGAAACCATAGTTAAATTAAACATTTTCTCGATTAACTCTCCATACATATTTAGCATCATAAAAATAGTTACTCACAAATTTAGAAAATACAATCTATTCATATTTTGAAAGAATATTCACTTTTTGAAAATTCTTTATTACTTCTTTGAAAAGAATATTCAATTTTCTCAGATTAATAAAGGAGAAAGTGTTAGCATTCTTCAAAATAAACAGTTTGTCCAGGAATTATAAAATTAAAATCGATATACAATGAATGGTAAAAATGCGAATATTGAAACAATTGTTAGAGCAGAATTTTTTTAAAAAAATGTGAGATTTTAGCATTTTTCTGCAATAATTTCTAAAAATATTATTGTGCAAATAATTAATTAGAAGCACATAATTTCAAAAATGTCATTATAAAGCCAATTTAATTACTGGTACAAAATTGGAACCACTTTCAATGTTCCATTAAGTATTTAACCATATGATTTTTTTTCCATTGTTGAAAGCCAAGGGAAGAAATATTCTGCTAATTATCTTGCAATTTATATTAGGGATCAGAAAATTTAATTATAATAACTGTAAAAGGAAATGGACAATTAGAAGATGTATTAACTAAATAATTACATGTTTAATAACACTAGGAAATCACTCAAGTCGACTCTATCAAGAAAGTATATTTGCACAATGAATGGAACGAGTATAATACAAATAAAATGTTTCCTGTGTTTATCACAATATGATCATTAACATTAAGCTATGCACAAAAGATTTTATTGAAATTAAACATAAGCAGTATTCCTGCTAAATCAGCTGGCAGCCAAGACAGATATTATTTTAATATAAGTTACGCTTATATGTTGGTAAAACAAAAATATACTACAGTTCATGGAAATGCATAAAAGATTAAAACATCAAAAAATAAATGATGGTGGCATTTAGTTATTTCATACATTTATACAAATTTTGGTATATGAATTCATGCTAGAAATAGGTCCTTGTAGTCAGTTGCATTTGTGCTCGGAAACAATATTAAGTTTCAGGTATTGCAGGATTTTCAAAGATTGGTAAATTTCCTGACCAATACTAGGTAGGTTTGGTCGACAATCCATTTAGTGATTATCCTCAATTTCCAGAAAACTAGTTTTATCATTCTTAACAATGAAATAAGTCAGTCTTAAAAAAGGAACATAGGATTCAAATAAAAATAGATAATAAAGCCTTCAAAAATACAGAGTTGTCCTGACTTATCTGGATGTCATAGAGATAAAGGTTTGCAGTCAGCTTACTCTTATTCTTTGTTAAATATCAGACCATATTACACAGATTGTAAAATATAGAAAAAGAATTGTTTAAAAACTTTTTTTTTTCTAAAAAAATATTAAATTTAATAATTTTTTGTTATTTAATATTAGTTTTTATATTTAAATAAAAATCGTTACAAATTTATGATGAATTTTTAGTCTGAGACATTCCAGAATTCTGATGCACTATATAGAATTCTGGCTAAGAAATGAATGGTGGTATTGGCAAAATCCAAAAAAATAAACAAAGCAAAATAGATGTAGAAATAACTTTGAATCAACAGTTTAAAAATTTCAAAAACCAGAAAAATCTAAAGAGCATATGCATTTCACAATTTCATTTTTTGAATAGTAGGTATAAACAAATTGAATTAAATACTACAGGCTATCTTAAGCTAAAAAGAAAAAAATCTGTTATTGGAGGCATTTAAAAGATAATAAATATAGCATTGAATCGAATTTTATCAATATTATGAATTTTTAAAAGCCAATATATAGTGAACATGTACAAAGTGAATAATTTTTTTAATCAATTAACAAAAGAAAAGTATTTATAAGAAATTTCACTTCCTGTACTATGATATGGAAATTTCAAATACTTCAATAAATCAGTCATTTACAAAAATGCTAAAAGAGTTTTTGATCTGCATTTATAAGGTGACAATGTAACAATTTGCATATTCATAGTTTCATAGAATATAAAAAAATTACTAACATCATACCTTGATTCTATTTCCATGACAGGAGTATCATAAAATTGTATATAAAATATAGTAAATATACATTAAAATACCACAAGAACAGAACAAATTAGTAAACCTATGGCACTTTTAAAAAAATCTGCAGTATGTCAAAAAAAAAAAAATGATTTTCTTTAAGTTTCTATCGCATATTATGCTATGGTGACATATCAGCTACCAAGCTAATAAGAATATAAAGATAAAGTATTTTAGAAATCAGGATATAAAAGAAGCATATACATGAGTAGAAACTTGATTTAGTGAAGGAAAAAAAACATTAGGAAACCTAATTTTTTGCATGTTGAACAAAATAAATACACTTTAAATAAATTGAGTTCATCAACTCTTAGTATTTATGCACTTTAAAAAATACTACAAGGTAATTTTACATTTTTCTCTGCTTAAATAATTTGATATTTATTGCATATTTGACAAATTCTAACTGTTCTGTTAACAATAATACATTTATGACTTCGTCTCCGAAGCATTAAAAGCATAACTCAGAAAAATAAGTTTTAACATATATAGTAAATAAATGAAATGAAAATAACAAATATAAAGTTCATAAGTTACTTTGATTATATTATAAAACTTCTTTGATTGATTGATTACATTATTACATAGCTTCATTTACTTACAAAAATACTAATTTACAAATGATATAATTATATTTTTAAATATTGTTCAGATTCTTAAAATAATGATAAAACTGATATATAAAAGCTCTAAATTATACTGTAAGAGAATATTATAATTTTTAAATTTATTTGCTAAAATACAACAGAACTATAGTCAACTTACAACTATTATAAAGAAATCAAATAGTGTCCAAGCACTTGTGAAATAATTTATGATTCCATTTCCAAACCATCGCAACAGCATCTCAAGTATAAATAAAACAGTGAATATAATATTAAAAATTGTGATATATTGACTCATTTCATAATTTCTCTCATTTTTAGTATTATGAAGCACCTAGAAAAATATAAAACAAAAGCCAAAAATGAGCAACTATCCATTTTCGTTGAAAAAAAAATCTTTATTAAAAAATGTAAAAAATTAATCAAATACAATTTTCTTTTCAATGTAATCTTAATTTTTTGTAAATGAATCACTAATAAATTTAAATAATAAAGTTTTAGTTTTGATTATATTTCATTCCAGTGATTTAACATTATGAAATAAGCAAGTCTTGAAGAAAATGTTTTTTGAATTTAATCATTTACTGCTTGTGAATGATTCTGGTTTAAAAACATAAAGAGGCAGTAAAGTTTTTTTGTTTTTGTTTTTAAAGCTGAAATATTTTTCTTAATTATTTTTTTTCTGTATTGTGTCTTTGAAGATATAATAATAATAAAAAATAATGAAGTAACACATGTATCAGATTAAGTAACTTATAATTGTAAAAATATCTAAAATATACGAGAAATGACATAATTTCCTGCTAAATTTTAAGTAGGAATTCATCTGCAAATAATTTAAGCAATTAATGATTCAGAAAAGATTGAATTAAGATTTGATCATCATCTTTACTCATTTTGGATTTAACATTTCCCATATTTTTTATAGATTATGTCATAGATTGGTTGTTAATCGGGTGATTGGCTTCTTACTAATTCAATGTAATGTTGAGTATCAAAATTTGATTTTTCAGGTTAGAAGCAAAAATTGTTCAACACAATAAGTGTAAAAATTTAATAGTCAAACAGAAACTTAAAATATTCTAAGTCTACTGGAATGAATTTTTTAAAAATGGTTTATTGATAAAAAGGAAAATAAGTCTTACCATAACAAGGCAGCTACCAATTATAATTATATTCACAATAACTTCAAACTTGTAACTCTGTATAAACTTTTTAACAAGCTGTAATTTATTCCTAAAATGAATATAACGAAATTGCCATAAATTTTAATTTTCATACTATAATATCAAGGTATACTTTTGTTTGTTGGTTTTCTTGTGGTAAACACAGCTAAACCTACAATTGCCACTTTGTAGCTGACCTTGGAGAGGCAAAATATCATACAATGGCCTTTTTTTTTTAAAAAAAAAAAATATTTAAAAAAATTTTTTGCTTATTTTAAGAGATAATTGAAATACTTCAACTATTAGTTTTACATAATGCATATTCTAAAAAAGCATTTATTTCCTTAAATATTGCAACTACATTTATGCTTTCAGTTTCCAAATTTTTATAGCAATTTGCCATTTTGACTATTTCTTGACAAAAATAATATTTCATAGTTTCATGATGTTTGGATAAATCTATTATTAAAAATTTGTATAATTTACTTCTGAAGTTGATATTTCTATGAATATTTGTCAAGACTACAGATTGGATAAACTATGATATTCCTTTCGAAAATAAATAAATAAAATAAGTTGATTATTTTTTCATTGAATATAATACTTATATTCATCAATATTGTTTCTTTCCTCATATTAGTCATTTTTATGTTGATGAAAATAAGATTTATGTAATGTCATTCATATATATTTGTCAAAAATTTTAAATGGCTCCGCACCCCCCCTTGTAGAAATTATATTACAGTATTGATGAATATAAATGTTTTAAATGTCAATGTAAATAGTTTTTTTAAAGAAAGAATTACATTAAAGTAAAGGTTGTTTTTGCATTGCAGTTGTCCAGTAAACGGGCTAATTTAGGTATATATATTTTTTTCATTGAGCCAACATTTCATTTTAAACATTTGTTTAAATTAAATCTATAGATTTTTCAGATATGACTGTTTCATTTCAAATATAAAAGCAATGGAGTAAATTACTCAAGTCAAGGATCCTGAAATTACAGCCATAACAATTTCTTTTGTAATATGCATTATTTACAGTTAATAATGGAATAAAAGATGTTTTTCAGGTCCATTGAACAAACATAAGTTTCTGGGTTTTACTTTTTACAAATATTCTACTTTTTTTCCCACATAGTTCCTGGTTAGCTCTGCTTTTTTAAAATACAAATAATTATAAGTTTTCAAACTATTTATTTCAGGATTACAATATTTAAGTTTGAAAATGTTACAATTATTGCATGTGTTTTTATTTATGTTCATTAAAGTGCAAATTGAACAGTTAACAACAGCTACAAAAAAAAAGTTTCTATGATGGTGTTAAAAAGTTACTAGAATAACCAATTTCATTTCTAAATTGCAAATATACATTAATTTTCTTTCCTACTGATGAAAGGAAAATATTTCTTACTTCTGCTTGACTTCTGAATAAAATTCATCTGAAGTTCTTTTCGATGAAATTCCAGAGTTTTTTTTATCATCATCATTAATATTTGATTTTTCCTAAAAGACATTTTAAATCTTTTTCCTTATCATTTTTGAACACACAACATGAAAAATGAAATGAAAAAGGTTTAAAATCTGAAACAAATTCATTTTATGCAATAAAGGTTTGTAAATACCTTCTTCTTGTAAAAGAATGAAGGAATGTATTTCCATACATATTTACTATAGCGCTTGAAATTAAATTTCTATAATGAAATAATGAGAAATTGAATTAGTCAACTTATTTAGCAAATAACTGTTTTAAATAGCCACTGATTTTTTTTGGTAATTAGAATAAACATTAAAATTGCAAAAAATTGACTAACCCCTTCAGGAAAAAAAGGAAACCTTTTCTGAATACCTAAATCACTGAATGATCTCAAAAGCAATGCAGCAAACACACTGATTATAACAAGATTGCCTATAAGATAGTAAGTGATGAAAATTATGGGACATAAAACAGAATTAGATGATTCATGCATACAATTCCATAGACTGTTTATCCATTCGCCAGTAAATATCCAAAGAACCATGAAAAGAGATTCTTCAAATGTTCTAAATGACCATCTGGAACAAAACAATTTATTTTAATTTTAAATACTGATATGAAATATTTAATGATGAAGTTATTATAAAATTGAAGCATTTTCTTGTCAAAATCCTTAAAATATTAGTTACTTTCACTTAATATTTTAAATATCTATTTTGCTAATAAGTCTGTTTTAAAATTATCCTGTTTGGGGTTTTTAAAACCTTTCCTTTTACTTTTTTGAAGTGTGTGTATGAAATTTTAACTTAAAGGTATACATATAAATAATACATATTTATATATTCTGAAAATAAATGATAACAAATATTCATTTAATCATTCACATAGCAACAAATGGCACAAATTTAAATAATTCTTGATAAAGTTTTTTTTGCTTAATTTATCATTATTCATTAATAAAGAATAACTAGGAATTAAGAGAAAGAAAAACTGAGTAAATTGGAAGTGTAATCTCACTTTGACCATCTCTGGTAACATTATTTCCCCCCTTTTGATAAGTTAATATTATTATATTAAATAATTATATAGAAGGGTTATTATATATATACATATAATTTTTATTACACTAAATTATATATATATAGTAGTAATTAAATAATAAAAATATATATAGAAAGGCTTAAAAAAATTGCAACTTCAGCTTAACCTTAAGATTTACGGCATCCCTAAACAGAGTTTTATATTAACAATAAACATTCTAAGCACATGTTTTAGAGGCCAATATATATATATATATATATATATATATATATAAATAAAGATTTTTTGTTACCAGAAAAATTGACAATATTTGAGCATTATAGAGTTATATGTACACTGGCGTTCCTATATTAAATGGTAGCTAAAACAATACATATACTATGAAGTCATCAATTTATTTTACAAAATTAAATAGAATTTACAATCTCATTTTAGATTCCACTGATTAATGTAAATTTTATATCTTTAAATTTAAAATTACCTTAAAGTGGTTGTATAAGGATATAAAGGTCCAAGCACACGATTTCCAATTATTGCAAACAAAAATATTAACAAAAATACTACAACTATCAGTCGAACAATGCGCCCCAAGGAATTCACAATTACAGTTGAAATTCTTTGAAGAGGAGTCCAAGCTTTTTGAAACTTCAATAAATTCATCTAAAAATAGAACAATGTATTAATTTTTGTATTTTAATAATAAAAAATTATACATTGTTCTAACCTTTTTACCTGCAACCTTTTTAATTATACTTCATGTAGTTAAATAAAGTTTATTCTCTTATTCATTAAGCTTTTTTTTTGTTTAATGAGAGAAAAAGACAAAGCAAAGGAAAAAAAGTACATAAAAATTAGTCTTTCTTTTCTTTTTTCTTTTGTAAATATCTAAATTTTTTAATCTAGTAATTGGCTTTATAATGGGAGAAAGAGGGGAAAAAAGTAAAATGGTGTGAAATAAAATATTTTTAAAGTTTACAAACAGTTCACACAACCAGCTTTAAAATTAAAATATGTGAAATAATAGCCACCAAAGAGCCATAATGAAGGATACAGTTAATATCGTTTTTACCTTATATAAAAAAAATTAAATGGATTTTTAAAATTTTATGATATTTGTAAAACAAAAAATATTCATGGTAGACTAAATCTTCATCCTTTTTTTTAAATCTTTTTTTTTTTAAGTAAGCTAATTTTTATGTAGAATATTTTCTTTGTTATTAAGATAAGGTTTTCATTCCTATAAATTATTTTCATAAATTCATTCGTAAAGTTATTGTGAGTGAAAAATGAGTTAATTTTACTTCAAAAATTCTTTTGTGTTCAATGTTTTTTTTTTCTGTCAAAATTAGTTCATTTTAAATTTCTTTTTGTGTTTCACAAGTTCTAAAATCAGCATAATTAAAACAATGTTTTTTTAAAAAAATTTGATATGATAAATTTTGAATAAATGAAATTATCAGTGAAACAACAGAAATCATTTCCAATTTTTCAGAAAACAATTCTTACTGTCTTCCATAATAGATTTGAAAACTTAAAATTGAAAATTTAATGCTGCCGAAAAACATTCTACACAACACTGAACTTTTTGATTTTGCTTTTATCTAATACAGAAGTACTTTTATTAAAAGATTTAAATAAACTGTATTTAACAAATCACACAGAAATATCTTGATTTAGTTGCAGAACACTCTGAATAACTAAAATTCGACAGATAATAACTTTGATATTGCAATCTGCTAAAAAAAACTCCATAACAAACAGTCCAAGCATAAATCTCTCTCATAAAGACATACTCCCTAACTAGCTGGGACTATTTATCAATCATAAGGTACACTCCCCCTATTCCCTCCAAAGAGAAGCAAGAATTTTCATATTGTTTTGGGAAAAATCTCCAGTGTTTGAGATACTTCCAACAAGGAAAATACATTTTCATAAATTGTTCCAAATTAAAAATGCTTAATTTAAAAGTATATTAAATATATTTTCCTTCTTAACAGAAATATTGCTTCTTTGATATATTAAATTAAAATAAAAACCAAACTTAACACAAAATTAAGATATTTTTCAATCTACCATTTATTTAGATAATGTTTAATAGATAACAAACCAAACTTATTACAAAATTAGTATATTTTTCAGCCATTTATTTATATAATGTTCAATAAATTAAATTTCAACAAACCAGTTTAAACAATCGAAATCCAGTAGTATGCTTCAGAGAAGGAGTAGAAATACTCATAATACCAAGAATTACAATAGTTAGATCCAATAAATTCCAAATGCTAAGAAAATAATGAGGGCCAATTGCAATGAGCCAAATTAGTATTTCCACAGAAAATATAGAAATACAGATCTGTAAAAAGATAAGACAAATCTAGATAATAAAAAAAAAAACAGTTTTAATACTAATTAGGAAATTAACAGAGCATTGAAATAGGAAGATGATACTACAACTTGTGTTTGGTAAACAAATTAAAACACACTTCATCTTAAAACTGGTTAAATTTTTCAATACAACAGAAAAATGGAAAGGATAATTTCTTTAAACTATATTTCTGAATTAAATTGTTACTTTTCATAAGAAAAAAAAATCAAAATTATTTGAAATAAAAGTGAGATAAAAATGGAAATAGTCTATTAAAACTGTATACATACATCTACAAATATAATAACAGAAATATCCATTTAGAAAGAAAAGCTACTGATTTGAAAATAAAATTTAATGCCTGATTTCAGATGACAAATGAAATAGCAAAAATTCTAAAATTCAACTACAATAATAAGTTAAAAGAAATAATGAATTGTGTTACTGTCATTATATTTAGAATAATGAGGAAAACCAAACAGCTACTCATAATGTCTGACCAACTAGTCTGATTTTATCAATATTTTTAATTATACATGGAAATTTGATCGAAACCTATTTTAAAGTATCCCATGAATTTATCATCAATAAGAAAAAGCAAAGTGAGTAATATTTTTGGCATTCCTATTCATAGTAATGTCTACTTAGTCAGCCATCACGACTTCCGATTTTGGTGATTTGGCATCCTTGGCGATGTGAAGAAAACATATTAAATAAGAGCTCATGGCCCGCCCTCTGCTACTTTTCTTTCTCAAGAGAATGACAAAATATTATTTCATTGTAGCAAAAAGCCCTGACTATGTTTGTCAAACCTGCTATCTCCCCATTTTTGTTTTTTTTTTTCATATGAAAGTTTATGTTCTCAAGATATAGCATCAATTGTTTTCTACTCCCATTTTGGCCAATGCCAAGAATAATAACAACAAAAACACTACTTCATTGCATATTAATGGAAAAAACTTCAGCTTGAGTTCTCCAGTCAAAGCTATTGCATTAATTTCAAAATGTTTTATTTCATTTGAATGCTTATAACTCCTACATATGTTAAATGTCTATTTCTTTCCACATTAAAGGAATATTGTGAAATAAAATTTTGACAAAACCTTCATTTTCAACATCTGGACCAATTAACCAATTTTTATAGTCAACTTGAAAATTTCCTAATTTTGAAATATAACTAATCAATTAAAATCATGGTTATATTCTATTATTACCATGCAAATATAGTATAAAATGATTGTTTATTTTTATTAAGATTATTACAACTATTTATTACATTTCTGATTTGATGAGATGTAATTTATTAAAGTTGATTGGCATAACTGAATTAAATTAATGTTGCCAATTTAGGAAGGTTGCTATATTTTAAAATCTAATAATCACAGATTTGCCAATGAATGCTGCAATAAAAATAATATCAAGTGCAATTGCAGAGTACTAAAAAATAATTATTTGTACTACACCTTAAAATGGAAATACATAGTAACTTTCAAAGTAATCAATAAAAGCACAGCTTTTTATTGTGAAACAACTTTTTTATAAGCAATATTTTTCTCCATCCATAATATTCACTTACTAAGTAAAAGCTAATGATTAAAATTAGATTGAAACAAACAGTGATCTACTAAAAGAAGAAAATGCAATGTTGAATGTCAATAATTACATAAGGTAATGAACGATTATATAATAGATCCATGTAGGCATGAATAATCGCCAAGGATGCCAAATCGCCAGAATTGTAAGTCATGATGGAAGCTCAGATTTAATGAAATGCATCGTTGAAAAATGAATACATACAACTTTAAATAATAACATAATAATGACAGAGTATTCTGATTTTAGCTATACTTGCAAACTGCTGAAATCTATCAAAACTTTTGGGATGTTAAGGGGTCTATCTAGACCTTATTGAGTAATATTTCTCAAAAATTAATGCAGAGAGACAGGTAATTTTTTTGATGTCATATTTAGGGCTTAAGGTCTTTCATGGGATATAAAAGATCTTTTCCTACAGAGTAATATAGTGAAGTTTTGAGATTTTCTAGGAAACTGAAGATAGTCCTTTAAAATTTTTAATGGTACTAAAATAGCAAAATTACTCATTTTGATAATGTATTATATATATATGAAATGATTATTCAAAATCAAAGTAATTCAATTAGCTTTTCTTTTTCAGTTCTCTAAATACATTTGGAATCATTATAAAATACTAGATTTAAATAAATGTAAAAAAAAAAAAAATCCAGTTATCCTCATTTATAAATAACTTAATTGTCTCCTTACCAAATTTCCAATATCAAGCATCTCACTAACTTTTGGGGACATGTTTACATGTTCTGAGGCAAGAAAGATAGCATTTATACAAACTGTAAGTAGAATAAACCAACGAAATGTAGAGCTTTCACTAAATGCTTGAACTTTTTCAGTAAAATTTATCCATCTCTCTAGAACTGAAAATAATAATAATAAATAACTTACAAAATTAAAATGTTCTTTATTTTTGTTTAATTACTACAAATACTTTTATTTATGAGAAGACAGCATTATTTTTCTTTAAACCTGAAAAAAGAGATAAATTTAACTATTTAAATTCCACCAATATGATTTTAAAATAGTTTTTTTTGTTTGTTTTTGCATAAGCATATAAACCATTTTTTCAAAACAAAATTTCTTAAATGGAGAGAATACAAATTTTTAAGTTTGAAGATGTTTGGTGAAATAATTCCTTTTTTTAATAGTTTAAAATCATTTCTCCTTTCATGAATTTTAGAAAAATTATATTTGCTATCTAAAAAAATTTAAGAAAAAATATTATCTGCTTCCTAATATGTATATAAAAACATTTAATGAATTGTCAAAATAAATACTACCTTGGATTGAAGAAACCCATGCATGATCAACTGTAATAACTAATAGAATATCTTTACTATTTTTAAACAAAAATATGTGTGTATATATGAGGGATTGACACAATATAGAATTGATTATTGGATGTAAGAATCCAAAATAAACACACTAGGAAGTCTGGAAATGTGCACCTTCGAGCTATTTTAGTTAAAATTTCAATAAATAAATAAGATTTTGACATTTTTATGCAATGACTTCACTTAATAATAAAGCAAAACAAAAAAATTACTTTAATCCACTTGAATATTTTCTCTCTCTCTCTCTCTCTCTCTATATATATATATATATACTGTTGCAGCAGTTAAATTTTGTTACAATCGTTTAACTAATTTTAATAAATTTTTAAAAATATTTTAAGCTACAATGAACAATGTTTTTCACTATTATAATAAAATTCAAATAATTTTAATTGTCATTATAAATATTTTATTTCCCTCCTCTCAACACAGATATGAAGATTTTGCCTTTGTTTCTCTCTCATATTATGCAGATTTCTTTTTAAAATACAATTTCAGTATAATATTTTTCTAAAAAAGCTTTTGTCAAAATTACAGGTTATATTTAACTTGAACAATGAGGAAAATTTTTGACGGTTTCCAAATATCATTATTCCATTTATTATATAATTGAATGAATAAAAATATATTCACTTAAAAATCTAAATTTGACTTTTTTATCACAAAATATAATAATTTTGTTTTATTGTTACATTTTTATTTAATCAATAAATAAAAAGGCTCTAAGATATTATAAACATCCTGAAACATACAAGATATTACATAATTTATGAACAAAATTCATTAATTAAAAGGTACAATGCATTAAAAGGTTTCTAAAATAATACAAGCTTATATTAGTGTATCAAAATTTGAAATTGAAAAATTCTTTGCTGATGGAACCAATAAGACCAAACTATAAATATATGTTTACTGATTTTTTTCCCTATGCAGCATTAAACTAACCAACTAGATTGTCAAATATAGTTAGAAAATATCAAAAGTTGCTCATACAAAATTTATTATAGTACATTAAAAATTTACAATTAAGATTCACTATTAAGACACTGTATTAACATCATGAAAGTGGCATGATACTATGCTTAGAAACCATTCTATTATACTTGATTCAATAAGAAAACAAATAATTTCAAATTACCAAAGCCTCAAATGCTTATAATGGCACAAAGTGATATAGATTGATCAAATAATAGAAGTTTTAAGGAATAAAATTTGAAAGCTTATAAAATATTTACATTAGATATTTTTTATAATAAGATTTACAAATACTTTCCACGTGATTAATTAGTTACACTGTATGAACATAACTCAATAATCGAAAATATTTCAAATAAAAAATAGTATCTGAAAACCTTATTTTGAACTTAAAATTTGAAAGGAATTAATGCTTATTATTTTTAACAAATAACAGATAGCCTTAGTGGCTCCAGGTGGCATAATTTATTATAATTCATCATGCATGTGAATTCTTTTTTAACATTTGCAATCTTATAAATATTCATTGTAAAGCAATGAACCACTATAAAATTTTCCAACTCCTTAAACAGAAATCAATACTTCATTTTCATTTAAAAATATGCAAATGACATGAATTTTTTTAAGCTAATATTGAGCAAGATTTCCATACAAACAACATTCAAAATAAGATACTTAATTTAATTTAAAAAGAAAGCACTTGAAATTTTATATTATATATATATATATATAAAGCACAAAACAAACTTGTTTGTTTTTCATCCTGAATATTTCTTACACTTTTTGGCATAAAAATAACCTAAAAAAAGAAAAGAAAATCTTTCACATTGCATGAAAGTATTATAAATAAGAACTCATAAAATTTGACATTTTTTAATAAGAAATTTCAAAATATATTTTAGTAGAAAATTTTTTACAGCACCTTTAAATTCAGAAAATTATCTTTTCATTTATGTAATTTTTCTTTTTAATTAATTAAAATATTAAATAATTGAATTTTTAATAAAACATAATTTACAGCACTATGCTTCATTATTGGTCAAATTGTTGCATTATTTTAACTAATATTTTATTTAAACTTTCCCCATAGTTGTAACTAAGACATGAAGATTCCATAGTGAACTGATTTTAGTTTATGTTATGTTTTAATAAATTTTTTGACATTTTTTTTGTTTAAAGTTGAAGTTTAAATTAAGAAACAAACAATGTTGAATTTTTTTTAAAGTGTATCTACTTTTGAACATTGATATTCATTCCTATAATACAATTGAATATATAACTGGAATTTTGATTTTGAATTATATCTATTGAATTATACGAAATTGATCATGCTGTGCTAAGACAAGTAATCAAATATATAAAGATGCAGATAGAAAATTTAAGGAATGCAAAGAAAAGATAAGATAGTGGATAAGATTTCTAAAATAGTAAGAGCTAATATCTCTTAAAAAAAGATCTAAAAAATTTTTGTTTTAAAAGCCATTAAGACCAAGTGACTCAGAATATTGCAAAGAAATTTTTAGCAACCATTAATCCTGGCAAAACATCCAATTGCCAGAATTAAAAATAAAGAAAAGACTAGTCGAATGAAGAACAAATTTTGTCATAAGGAATAGAAAGAAATATATGAAAGATATTATGCCAGTGCTTAATACAATGAAATATAAAAACAAATGGCAACAAATGCATTTTCATGTTTTAAATTTAATATCACACATAATTACAATTAATCAAAAGAACCTTTTTTTAAAGTCTGAAATCAATTTTGAAATAATGCTGAAACTAATTCTAAAATGAATGAAAAAAATTACTATGACTATTAAAACTAAGATCTGATGCAAGATCTCTTTTATAAATTATATTTTGCATATATATAAGTAAAGACTGTACTTTTTTAAGGTGGAAGAAAAATCCAAACTAGTGAAAAAAAAAAAAATCTTAATTTCAGGGCTGTAATGAAGAGAAGTAGGCAAGAGTAGTTCTCAATAAGTGTGCAGAAGGGGGGGAAAAAGTACAGAAATGACCACTGATAAAGAGTGATTGATATAATTTGCAGTATAACTTTAAAAAAAAATCGGAATCAGCTTTTTTGTTTGATTAAAAATTGCAAATGCACTCAAAACATTTTGATCATGTATGCAATTTACAATTCACTTGATACAATGAAACATTTGATTTTATTTTTGCAAATACTATCTCTTTCATCAATAACTTAATTAAAATTGTTGAAGAATATTTAATTATAATTTAACTTCTCAAATTAGAATACTGGTTTATGTAAAAAATAAATATAAGAATTAATTTTCTGAGGAAAAAAGGTTGAACAACAATAAAATATAGAGGGAATGAAACTAGCAAAAATGCAGTATATGGGATGGAAGGTTCAGATATAATATTTCTGTTAAGGCTGCAGTATCATCTCAGGATGATCTCATATGCTATTCAACTCTTTATCAAGATTTTTACAATGTTTTATTTCAATCAAAATTACATTTTCAGTAACTGAAGTATCAGAAGAGCAATAAGATATTGTTTTAATTTCAATAAAAACCAAGGAAAAACAGCAGGAAACTAATAAAAGTTGGAGAATGTTATTAAAAAAAAGAAAGAGAGGGACCACATTTAATAAAATGCTCCCCCCCTCCACCAAAAAGCTGATGTTATTTTAATAGTACAGGACATAATTTTAATTTGAATAAAAGTCCAAGAAGTAAAACATGGCATGAAAATTTTTAAAAAACAAATAATACTATCCCTAGACATTAATTGTACAAATTTTTCCTATTATTATCTATTATATAATTAGATAGATCTATCTATTATGTAACTAATTTTTAGAAAATCCATTGCTGAATTGATTCAGTAAAAGTCCATAGTACATTACAATGTTTACGGATTAGGAATTGTTTTCTATTGTATTTATTAGAAAAAAAGGGCATATTGTAGAAAGTGAAAAAAAAAAAAAAAAAAAAAGAAACTGTTACAGAGTGCATTACAAAATGAACAGGACACACATGCATTCACCCACAAACGATAAAAAATGAATAACAAGAATATTACAAAGCACATTAGGAATTTATTCTGTTCATACAAACAATTAAAACTTAACATCCTAAGATATTTTCAAGTCTAAACCTTTAAAAAAAAATGTACAAGATACTTTAAAATTAAAAATATTAAAACTTAAAAACATAAAATTTCAAAAAGTCAAAATAACAATCAAGCATAAACAAATATTAAAAATTAAAAGCAATCAACACTAAAAAAAATTTAAAACAACAAGAACTTAAAAGCTACTGATGTTTGATTTTAAAAACACCAAATATTAAATCTCAAATATATATATTCAAAATATGCTTCACAGAAACTTTCTTAAATATACAATAAAATTCCTTTTAATGGAAGTTTTACATATTTAAATTTTTTATCTATATAATTAAATTTAAAAATGCTGTATCAAGCTTTGATTCTAAATATATTGGTAAATATAAGAGCATTAATGAATGATTTAATTTTAACAATTCAGTGATTAAATGTACAAACCATAGTTACATTCCTTAAATATAGAGCATTTTAATTCTTAAAAGAACACTGAACTTCTGCAAAATTCAACTGAGAAAGGATGGGGAAGAGAAAGATTAAAAAAAGAAAAGCTTAGCTTAAGAGGTCTGAAGTCAAAATTTTCTGAGTGCAAACCTAAAGTTCCTTCTACTTTATATTTTGAAATTATTATTTTTTCTTTCTTTAAGAACTCTTTCTTGATTTTAATTCCTATAAGAGTATTTTTTTTATTTCAGAAAAAGTACTGAAAAACTATTTTACTGTGTATATTTAAAATATGGAGAAAAATGATAAAATATATCCATGGTAATCAATTATAAATATTTTTGAAAAACTCATAAAAAGTATTTATTCGCTCACCCTGTTATGAGCATTCCTTTTTTCTATTTTTTCCTGTATACTCTGAGATAAATTCATTAAATTTTTTAACATTTCCCAAGTTTGTTGGACAGCTTCTCGATGGCTTAACAAATCATCTCTTTCTCTAAATACTTTCCTTAAAGTTTCTCTGTTAGTTGGCAAAGGGTATAATGATAATTGACTGATATCAAACTGGAAATAAGGATGATATGTATATGCTGATATTTTTTGATATTTAGCCTACAAATAGAATGCAAATTAAAACACATTTTAATAAGATATTTTTTTAATTAAAAGTATCAAATCACCGTATTCTAAATTTAAAACATGCATGTTTTGTTCATAAGTACATACAATTGTTAATAAGTGATAAACATAATATAACAATAGCCTTCTTTATATAAAAAAATCTGGAAAAGTCCACTAAAAAATAATAGCGGAGTTACAAAATCATATAACACAGAATAATAAACACACATTTTGTGTTTAAATATTAAGAACAGCAGAAAGTTTTATATCTGTAATAGTATATTATACTATGTGCAGAGCAATATAAATTTTTAACATAGATAAAGAGAACTATTAAGGATTATTTTAATATAAAATAAAATATAATTTTTATTATTTAAGAAAATGTCAATTAAAATTATTAGTTAATATCTTACTGATTCAAAGAGAAAAAATTAACTGTTTTTATTCTTTTGAGCTGTATTCCTGCATTTCTTCATCAGTAGATATTACCTTCATTGCTTACTATTCATAAATAGATAAATAATAATACACAACTTTATTTTATAAATAAACAGTTCCTTTCACAACTGTATTGATAAATGCAAATCATCCCTGATTTAAAGGCAACTTAGTGCTCAATGTAAACGCTTTTTATTGACCAAAGATTTCACTGTTTGAGGTCGTGTGTGTATATATTTGTGTCATAGACTGGAAAAGCAAATTGTAGCATATTATCTAAAAATTCATTCACATCTTTTATTTTTATTACTGTAACACTTTTTCAAGCTATACTAATATAATTTCAAATGAGGTATAGTTATAACAATTATTATTCCTTAGGTTGTCATTAAGTAAACGACTTAAAAATTAGAAAGCAAAGAATAAAGTTAATTTATTTAAAATGGGATTGAAAAATTTAAAATTTATCAATCAACTATATTAAATGCATCAATAAAATCAATAAACAAAATTACAAATCTTAATAACATATTTTATTTTATTTATTAAATTTTAACATTTATTAAATTTACATGTATATAGTATCAATATTAAATACTTAATAAATAATACTGTGATGCTTAATTTTTAAAAGTCGATTTTGTAATTATATGCAATAATTATAATTACAGTCGAATTTCTTATGGAACTTAAGGAGGAATTTCTATAAGAAATGTTGAGCACTTGGACAAATATCAGTAAATTTAAGGAGAAAAAAGTTAAATTCTATAACAGGAAATAATTTAATTCTATAAAGAAATAATTACAAAGTAAAATTTCCATTTTACTGGAATTTGTCGTATTTTGTAAATGATATACAAGCTGATGAGTAAAAATTCTTGCTTATTACAATGACAGAGATTATCAATAGATTTAAAAGCAACAATTGTTAATAAAATATTTAGGCAATGGATATTTTTAAACTTTGATTTCATATTTTTTTTGCTGCTGATGATTTTTATAAATATATCTTTTTATTACAACAATGCAGAAAGCAACATTTTTTTTAAAGGAATGCATGATCTGCAGCATTCAATGCCAAATAAAAAGATATTTCTACTTCCTATAAAATAGTCTTTATGTAAAATATAAATATGATACAATTTAAAAATTTAAATTTTGTTATTCTTTTATATATTAAAATTACTTTTTCATGTTAAATATGCATGCAAAATGTGAAGCATAGCTTATAATTTCAAAACAAACTGAGTTTAGGTCAACAACTTTAAAAGTTTGTGCGTTCTTGAAGTTCAAACTCGGGACCATTGCGTCCATAGCCGTGTAACATAACCGCTGGACAAAATTGTACATTTGTGTCAGGAAGTTGTTATCTGGCTTATGAACTTCCGACCACATTAATCCTCCTCCAGTGAGTTTGAGGTGAAACGAATGATATTATTGCACCAAGTGTTTTTGGTGGTGATGAATGTTTTTATCATGCTAAGCATTATGTTGGGCAGCGAACGTTTTGTTGAGCTAGGCATTATGTTGACTTTTTCTACAAGCAGAGAGCGCTGCAAGGATTGCGTTTGTTAGTTCAGAGCCTGGTGTTTTCTTCGGATTCGAACTTGGAACTATTGGGTCTGTAGCCACATAACAATATTGTTAGACAAAGTGTATACTTGTGTGTGGAAGTTGTTACCTGACTTATGAACTTACCACCATAAGATTATAAGACATGAACGAAAGTTCAAAATTTAAACATTAAAAAGTCAAAATTTTGTTAAGTCTCATTTCCAAATGAATAGGTCTTCATTTAATGAAATAATTTTTAATGTAATTTTAAAATTTGATGAGAAAAATGGATGTTGCTATTAGAAATTTTAAAATGTGTTCTTATTTAAATATATAGAGGGTGTATAAAACTTTTTCATTAAAAAATATTTGAGCTTTCAAATGAACCCCTTTTATGATTGCAAGATAAGCAATGATAAAATAAAGACAGGTAGCCCCCCCTGTTATTGTATAGATCTATGCTTCTTAAAAAGTTTAAATTATTTAAAATTTAAGGTTTTTAGCAAATGCAAAAAGCATGAATAATCATCAAGAACTGAAAATGCTCTCTTATTTTAAACATATTTGTAGAAATTGACTATCATTTGCAAATACTCTTACAATCAGATGCAAAATGAATATCATTTCATGATAGGAAGTACAAATTTATTTGATATTTCAATTATAACTATTAATTGTAGTAAAAGGAACTTTATGGTCAGTTTTTAAAAAATATATATTCTTTGGCATTTGTATATTATATGCATGCCATTCAGGATTAACCACATGCCAAATATAGTCAATAGACAAACATGATTATCTGAATGATAGTGATTAATGTTGATCTTTCAATGCTAAAATATCTTATCGAATAAAAGATATATTATAATGACTTATCAATTATTTTATTCATTATTGCATAATTTTTCAAGAATTATATTCACAAAGAGCATTCTTATAGGAAAGTAATACACATAATGGAATGAGAAGTTGCTTTAAAACTAAGCAGTGCTTGCTTCCTTGAAGGTTATAGAAATGGTGTCCCTCAATGTATCTATCAATGATGTCGGATCATGCCTTTATAAGAGGAATTGGCATGCATACTGCTTATAGGGATATTATTCATCAACCACACTGCCTAATGTTATGTGTTGCAATGGATCAATTTTCTAATTCATCCTGGGTACAAAGGCAGGGCAGGGACAATTCTTTGTTGTTGTGATAAAAATCAAGAGTTCCTACAACAAAATAACTTTTAATTCTAATTAATAAGTCATCAAGAATAGATTATTCCAGAGCACAATGCTTGGTCACAGAAAGCTGGAAGCAATAACCAATATTTTTTTGATGAAAATAGTGGACAAATGGAATGGTAATTCTATTTATTTGGCTTAATTTATATAAAATATTTACTTTGAAACTACTGCCTTAAATTTTTCTATATATCAGACAGATAAGATTTCTTAAAATATAAACATTTATGCTAATTTATGTATTTTACAATTTGATCCTTAGCATTAAGAGATTATGTTAAATATACTTAACATTCCAACTTAGAGAAATTTTAAAAATAATGATATAAAACTCTTCACCTTCGCAAAAACAAAAATTTGTTTAAAAATTTTAACTATATAATTTTATTACAAATCTTTCACAAAGTTAAAAACATGCAATATATAGTAAATATATATGTAAAAATATGAATTAAATTTTATGAATTCATATCAATATTCAAATAAATTACATCAAAAATTATTTCTATCTCACATTTTGGATGTCTGAAAATTTTAAGGAAATGTATTGAATATTACCTCATATGCAGAAACCATGGCTTCATAAGTACTTATTACAACAATTAACATCAAATTTAGAAGGCAGAATGAACCAAAAAATATAACAGGAACAAAAAAGATAGAAGACAAAGGACCAGTAGCTTGAAGAATCTGAAATATCAATTTTTTTTATTTTCATAGTTGGAATATATATCTAATCAAATCAATTAAGGCTTTAGACTTGAACACATCAATAAGAGAGAATTGAAGTAAAAACCAAACATAATTTTTATTAAAAGAGTTTCAACATGAAATTCCAAAAAAATTATCTTTCATCAAACAAAGACACAGGCGATAATAAAGAAAAACAACTCTGAACATATCACAAATTATTTTTTTTTCTTAGGTTTTTTTTTTCCCATGAAAAGAAAACATTAAAATCTTAGAAATTAAAATACATGTAGGGTCTCCAGTCAAGCAGTAACAAATATGGGATTATTGATTTTGGGTTAAGTTTCTAGAATAGCATTACTTCAAAGGTGGGAACATTTAAGTTTCAAGGTCCAGATATGAAAAAGGCTATATCATTGCCAATGATGACTTAATTTTAGTTAATATTTACATGCTATGACTATCATTTAATAATACAGGATTTTAATTAGCAGGGCAGAGACAACTTCAAGCTGGTTATTTATCCAGGGTTTAAAAATTTAATTTTCATTAGCTTGTTTAATTTTTACTTGGTTCACAATACAATTATTTTGATAAACTTAATACATAGATTGATATTCCATCTTAATACAGCTGTTTCTCAACAGCTTTCAGTAAATTAAAATGATGAAAACTGCAAAGTCTGTTGAGTAAAATTTATCCTATCAAGAGTAATTGCTTATTTTAATGAATAAAATTTTTAAAAAATCAGTGTGATCTTCAGTAGATAGAAATTCAGATACATTAGATGCATCATGTTGAAAAATAATGACTCATTATAACTAAATTTTAGTGAGACAAAAAAAAATATTAAAAAGAATTTTTCTAATGGGAAAAACAAAATATAAAAGGCGCATACTTGGTGTCAGATTTTGCAATAAAAACTAATATTTATATAGCTCTAGATGTTTTTGTAAAATGATTCATTAGATAATACAACACAAACAGTGTTAGCCACAAACTTGATCGGCATAGTTTTGATTTTTCAAAAACAACATCGAAGAATTCACCATTTGTTTCAGTCAGGCAAGAATTTAAAATATATGCTGTTATACATTAATAAATACAAAAAACCCCCATTAAAGTCAGTAAATTTAAAATACCAAATCAGTAAAGTTAAAAAGTTTAATAGAATGATATGAAAAATTGCATTAATCTCTTATTTTATTGTATTTAATGTTATACCAAGGTTTGATTTTTATGAATGTTCTTTCTCAAATGCATTAAATGTCAGAATTCATTTAACAAAATCTTGATAATTATATATTTAGAAATACTGAAACCAAACAACAAAATCAACTATATAAATTTATTTCATTTTCTGTACAACTCTACAAACATTTAGTGTAAGACAAGTTGGCAATCATGTAAATTGATGATGCTTCTTTAGATCAAAGGACTTGGAAAATTGATTAGAAGTAGATGGACTCTTAAGAGCTTATGGATACAGAATCGAGTTACTTTAACATCACAGATCTAAATTTTTGTTGGATGAATATTCAAATTTTTAGAATAGTTCAACCAAGGATTTTGAAAATATCAGCATTTGCTTTTAAATAAAGAATATTGCACATTTTATATTGGACACTAAACCAGCTTCAATAGAGTTGAGCTAAATCATTATGATATACAAAGAATATTTTTATTTAAATTTGTCATTGATAAAAACTTTTACCCAGGTAACTTGAATTCCCTATTGTTTTCAATAACTCAACACATCGGTATTTTATGTCCTCAGTGATTATGAATAAGTACATTTTTAATGTTGTTAATTTGTTCAAGAATATGTATAATTTATTCAACCAAAACAATAATTAAACAATTCACTTCTTGATATTCTAATATTAAATATTATCACTTTATTTATTTATTTTTCATTCATTCATTCATTCTGTGCTATTTATTAAATTTGTTAAGTAGTAAAAACAAAGTCTTCCTTGGTATTTTTAGTTTAAAAATTGCCATTTGTTGTTTACTCATTTTAAGCAGTATGTTTTATTCAAATTTTTGGTAAATCAAGTTCTTAGTCTATTTGCTTGCAATTAGAGAACTACTGCTTTTTATTTTTTACAATGTTTTTAGAGCACTGTAAAAAATAACTGTTAATATTTTTCCTTACTCATAAAATGATGATATATTTTTAAATGGATCTAAAATAATGTTTTGCATATGTTGACATAAATTATCAGTAGATGTACAAGATTTTTTTTTTAAAGCATATTTATATTTTTAGATAGAAAATTGATGTTTTGTTTCTATTTGAATATTACACAATACAATACTCCTTTCATTAGACATTAAAAAAAAAAACTTGTTTTGTTACTTGGCAAAACTCATTACTAGCATCAACACTTCTAATGTTCCACATAGGTACAAGATGTTTACCATATCAACAAATTGCATATTCAAATTTCTTTCCTATAGGCTTCTGAAGTAGTTTAGAAATAATAAGAAAAAAGCAACATTCTTATGTTTAATTAACACATGCAAAATCTTGCTTTGAAAGAGGCTTCACACCATTATTTTGTTATTTCAACTACATTTTTAAAGAAATTTTAATTACAGGATATATTAGTATCACTTATATGCTAAAAATATAACAAATTTATTTCAGATTTCAATATGTATAAAAAAGTCTACTATATAATATATAACAAAAAAGAACGAAAATTTTTTCAAAAATTAATCAGCCCATATTGGCACCAATATAAAAGGAAACAAAATTTTCATGATTAGTAAGAATAAATTCTGCTTCAAGTCAGATTTTAAAACTTTTTCTTACTATACTGCAGTTGCAATATATTATAGATGAGCATTTAAAAGCAGACTTATGAAAATAAGAAACCATGGAACTTCATCGAGCATGTAGTTCTTTATTTCCCCTCATCATTTTTCTGCACATGTGAAAAATGAATTTTTTAAAACTATTCTTCAATGAAATTTGTTTGAAAATTTTTGATGTTTTAAAATTTAATGCCTCATATATACATTTCATTCTATATAATAAGAAATCACATTTTCTGTATCATTGAAAGAATTTAACACATCTTTAGTTTTAAATACACATATTGCAAATGATATGTTATTTCTTTTAAACATCAGCTTTTTATTATTATAAAAAATAGGTATATACATTTTATTTTTCGAAACAATAGGTATAAATTGTTTTTAAAGAAAAAAAAAAAAAAAAAAAAAAAAAAAACCACACATAAGATATGTATGTGAACTGTTTTAATAGTTTATTATGATTTATGAATTCATGCTACTGAGGAACATATTATATTGGAATGAATCAATTAACAATGATTATTAAGAAAAAACTGAAGTATATATAATTTACAAAAGTAACTTACTTGATCAAAAATGTCTCCCCAATCATCGTGAGTAATAAAAGCAAGACTATTTATGCAAGATGGAATAAAGCTGTCGAAATGGGCATGTTCACTTGAGTCTTCAATATTAGGTAGGCAGATGTATCCAGATGGACATTTCCTGAATATACAAAAACTGAATAAATGCTTTTCATAAGAAAAAGGCATAATTAAATGTGAACTGTATTACTACATTTTATTAGAAAAAATGCATTACTGTAAAAATTTCAACAATAGTAAAGACAAAGTTCTCAATACCTAATTTAAACATTAAAATGCAAGTTAATATTCATTTTAGCAAGATGCAGCCAATGAGATAACCAAAATAGCATGTTAGAATAACAATCTTTTTAAGTTCATAGATATAGTAAATGCCAGAAGATACAAAAAATAATGTAAAAGCTTTGAAATTTCAGTAAATTCCAAATATAGCAGCTATATTTTTTGCTATTTATATTAGCTATTTCACTGGTGAGAATCATTACCAATTCTAATAGAGGTTTTTGTAATATTTGAACGTAAATGAAAGAGTTTGATATACACATAATCTTTTAGATACATTTGATGCATCAAAAAATCATGCACTTAATTGAATAAATATTACATTTTTTTTTGTAATACAAATTATATTAATAAATGAAGGAGTATTTTATATAGTAAAAGGAAAGTTTGAAACAAAAGAATTCTTGTACAGAATCTATTGCTTTTACATGCCATAAAAATTAAAGTATTCAAATACAAAATAAATAAAAAATCAAATAAATATATACCTAAAACATTAAAAGTTCTTCTAAAAATAAAGCTAAATTATGATGGATATAATATATTTCATAGAAATGAGAACAGTTTAATCTTATAAAGATATCATAGTTAATATGATTGACTATTAATAATAAAATTACTATTATGCATACTTCGTAAAGTGATTCTTCAATTTATCACAGAGTGATAAATTGAACAATCACTTTTTAAAATTGTAATAACCATTATTAATAATCCCAGAAATAATGACTGTTAGACATACATGCTTACTATGTGTTATTGAGCATCTAAAAAACTTTTGTAAACAGTGTCTTGAAGAATACTTGTTTCAATGGAACTTAATAGTGAAATTCATGAATGATATCAAAAACAAAAACCTGTCAAGATTAGTTGCAGAAATATTGATTTTCAATGTTTTTGAAATGAAACTGAGTTTCCTTAGTTTTTAATCCTTAAGCAAGCCTTCGCTCTTTGTTGAATGTTTACAATTGTTGTGTTTAATGTACAGTGCACCATATACTGACAGTTTTTGGAGCATGTACAACTATTATGTTGAAAGACATGGTTTTTAGAAACTATCATATTTTCAATTATCATGATATGATCTATACATGATACAATACTAGTATATTTTATCACTGTCACCAAGCACTCTTTAAATTTTATTTATAAATAAAAGTATATTGTTGAAAATTTACTTGAACTTCATATGATGTGTGTACTCATTCAGGGTGTATGGTAAAAAATTGCAAAAGAAGAAAATAAAAAAAAAACATTTTTGCGCACATATTTTGAATAAAGACTTTTTTTTGGCATATTTTCATGTATGCATATTTTCTAAGCATAAGACGTTTATTTCATAATAATGCATAATTTTTAATTGAAAAGTAAAAAAAAAAAATTAATGAACATTTTTAAAATCTTAGTATTTATTTCTGTATTTGTATACCTTATTATAAAACAAATGTTTTTTTAGATCAATTTTTTTCTTCTACAGAAAATAATAAAACTGTTTAGAAATAGCCAAATTAATATATGAAATTTTGAAAAATTCATAAAAACCTGCCTAATTTTACACAAAAATAAATAAAAAGTTCTGATTTCAAGCTGTAAAAAGAGAAAATGTGATTATATGTTTTAAGGAAAGAAAATGATTTAACAATTCCCCATTTTCATAAATAATAATTTAAAAAAATTCACAAAGTTTAAAAAATGCCAACTTTGTAGTTAGAAGTAAAAAAACATAAAATTGCATTTTTTAGAACTATTTTCTTTAAGAAAGCATGAGACAATACATTCCATTCATTTAAAATCCAATAATATCCATCACATAAAGAATCTTATTCGATAGAGTATTTAAGGTTAACCATTTATCTGCCAATGGTATTTAAAAGTACCATTATATCAGGCTGATGTCTTCATAATTGTTTGCTCACAGTATTCAAAAAAGTATGAAGAGCTAGATGGCAAAAGCTAGACATAGCTTAAAGCAGAAATTAAAAATATTTTACTGTTAAGTAATTAAGCTATCATAGTTAATTAATGTTTCTCTTTTCTGGATCAAATCTGCATAAGTCATATGTAAATAATAATTTAATGATGGCTAATAATTATGGTAGATTTTTCTCAATCACTAAATTTTAAACTTCTTGTAACATTATGGGAGATAAGCTTGACGATGAAAAATTAACAAACAAAACAAATTCAAAATAATAATATGTATGGAGGAATTTTAAACAAACAACAAAAGTAATTGAACTGAATATGATCATTATTTCAGTTTATATAAACATCATTCAGGAGCAATCCAGAAAATACGCTAAAATGTTGAGTATGCTTAATTTTTCAAAGTTCTTTTTATGTGTATAATCTAATAAAAATACATATCAGCACAGAACTTGCAACACGAAATGGAAATTTGATATGATAATTTTGAAGCCCAATTAATTACATCATTTGAAAAAAAAAAAAATAGCAATAATTTAAATAACTGAAGATATGAACTATACTGAATTCTACTAAGAAACTAAATTAAAGAATATATATATATATATATATATATAGTATCATTTCTTAATAAAATAAAAAAAATAACAAGATGCAATTATATTTCACTCAGCCAAATTCACAAATTATACTTATAACTTCATTGAATTCATAAAACTTTAAAAGAAAAATGTTTGTATTTTAAAAAATATTTTATAAAAGAAATATCATCTCTTACAGCAAAACCACCTTTATGAACACAAGATTCTTTCAAAAGTGTGAACTAATATATTGATCAAACTGAAATTATGTGCATAATATAACTTTTGACAAACATTAAAAAAAATTACGCTTTCAAATATTATTAAGCTATATTTTACAGATGGAATGAAAAGTAAATTACTGTGATCCAGTTAAATTCCCACAAAGACCATTCTCCAGCCAATTTCTGGGATCATGAATAAAGTCTGAATAAGAAATGTTTAGATTCTTTGGTGGCTCTAATACACATTTATTCTTAAATACTCCACTAAATATCTGCAATTAAAACACAACATGAAAAAAGCTTTAATTTTTTTTAAAAAAATAACAATTGCATCTCTACGTATACATACATAAAGAATTAAGTAACTATTTAAAAATATTTATGTAATGACTTTTTAAAGAGTTAAAAAGATATTTTCTCCAAAAATGAAGATAGTGAAACTAACTTATAATTAAAAACAGTATGTTAAGCTTTAATATTTCATATAATTAACTTTGTATAAATTCTACAGCAAAAATGTACATTATGTCAGAGAAAACATTTTCTTTGAACATAATAATTTCTATTAGATTTTGACAACAGAAAACTTTCCGCCAAATTCAGAAGTTTTTAGTTTAGTAAAGGGTAATTTTATTCTTTTTGGGAGCAATTTGATGGATATTTTGAGACATCTTGAAATAGAGAACCTCAATCAAACACCCAAGCTGATACTTCCTTCTCCAAAATTCTACATGGTACCATAAGGAGGACATTAGGCACACAATATAGGGTTTAATGTATCCCGCAGTTATATACACAATGGATCTTTAATCAATTCAGCCTTTGAGTAGGTCAATCTAGGGAATATATTAATAACATAGCTGAAAAAACAAATGATGCAGTATTAATTTTATCTATATCTACAAAATTTTAATCAGTGAATCCAAAAGAATATAATATAAATATTACTTATACTATGAAAGAATTTTCACTAAAATTTAGAAACAAGTCAGTAATTCTTATTAGATTTTCAAGATTCTTTTTCAAAAGTCCATTAGATGAAGAAAAGCAGCATATTTTGAATTTTAGCACATTATTTAAAAGCTATAAATTGTTAAAACCTTCCCATAGAAATATTATGCACTTTTCAAATGTTTCAGGAAACTTCGGAGTAGTAATAACTAGCTACTTTAGTCTCTGTCAATGAGGCCTTTATGGATCTAAATCTTTAAAAGAATAAAAAGAAATTTTCACTAAAACAAATAACCCCCTAAACCCTTTAATAAGCATAAAGTACATTACAGAATTCTAATAGTTAGAATTTTAGGTCATGCATCTAATAAGGCAGACATACTGCTTGTGTACGAGAGGATTATGGTTGTAGAATTAAGACAACAAAAGATAACATTATTTAAAAGAAACTTATATTGCAATACTGAGAATATTTAATCACTTAAAAAATTATGCCATACTTTTCAAATAAAACAATATTATTAATTTTTATCTAGGTTTGGATAATTTTGGATGCTCAGATACTTAATAACAAGAAAGATAATTTTAATTCAGCTAGCTGGTGTTTATGGTAGATAAGTATACAAGCATGAATGGAATGATGAAATTTTGATGGATTAATCCCATTACTGAGATTCCCCCTCCCTGCTATCTATCATAGCATGCTTTTTAAAACACTAGTTATGATGTATTAAAAAAACCCAGCAACATCTATTTAAAATTTACTTAAAAATTTTTTGTTTTGACAAATGTTCCATAAATTAGAAATATTTTATGGTTAAATATAATGCTAAACATTTTAATCATGCAATAACGGATATATATTATCAATTCTTTTTTTTAAATATATTTTTCTAGTAAAATTTCTAAGACAGTTTCAAAGAAAAATCTATTGTAAAGATTTGACTTGTTTGTACTGAAAATTTACATAAATTCCCAATAAATTCTATTATTTTTACAATAAATATTTTCAGATTTAAGTACTTTTGTTCATTTTCTTAAGTAATTTAAAGAAGTAAATATAACTTTTAATTTTGAAAAAGAATAACTATATCTATGAAAAAATTTGAATAGTGTTGGATGATTTGAAAGATTGAAGGTTTCTATTCCACCTGATAATTATAGAAAAGGAGTTGAAATAAGAATGAAAAAAGATGTATGAAGAAAATGTAAATTATATAGTATTTAAAAAATCACATTAAAAAATAAATAATTAAATTATTGTTTATACATTTAACAACAATAGATAAAATAGCACTCAGTTCTAGTTTTTATTTGTAAATAAATGTAGTATAAAACATTAACATATTTATAAGAAATGTGACATTCCTTTAACCTTTTGCTAAACATAAATACAAGGCATAAACATCATCAATAAAATATTTAAAAAAAATTCATTTTTTTTTCTTCTGAGGAATAATGGCATTTTTTCAAATTTCAGCAATATTTGTTTTTAATTAAAAATTTATTTTTCAATAAAGGACAATTTGGAGAACTCAAAATCAAATTTATTTGCTTCAGTGAAGAATTACTATCCTGATAGAATAGACCATTTAGTTTTTCAATATGATTGCATCAGGCATTTATTATTATTTTTTTAAATATCTAATCATACATAAGTCAGTATATTTAAAAATTCAGTAAAAATCCTTTTTTCATTGATAATTAAACTAAAAGATTTAATTAAGTTAAAACTGAATGATCAAATGCTTTTGAATAAAATGTTGCAAGGGAAAGATTCAGTATTATTTTTTATGGAAAGAAAAGGAAATGATATTATTTTGTTAATAATATTTCTGACAGAAACAGGTAAAATAAAACCTTTTATGCAGATTGAAAAATCACATGAACATTTATTCTAATAAATGAGACAATTGGAGTATAGTTTCTAAAAATCTTAGTTTAGCTGAAAGTTTGATCAGAGAATATAAAGACAAAGTGAATTGGTATTTAGTATCAAGACATCAGAAATTATCATTTTAGTACTTAAAAGTTAGATTGGTAAAACACTTCAGATCTACATCATAAATTATAAGAAAAATTTATGTTAGATAATGAAAATTTAATAGATTTTGATATATTTCTAAATATCAATGAGTATTTGAAAGTTTCATATTAACAAAATATCATAAAGTACATTGGCTATCCATTTCTAAATATCAGACTAGAAGTGATAAATTCAGTTCAGAAGATGTTAGAAAATTAGATATGACTTTATTTTCTAGATATCAAAATATGAGTGAAAATACAATCGAAAGTCTCAATAGAATGATTTTATTGAAAATTTCAAATGTGAAGATAAATTTGCGTCTGAATTTGCAGTTAAACATTGAAAAAATAACACTCTAGCATTACAATGAAATTGAGACTTTCTGATGTTGAATTTAGTAAAGTTGATAGAAAACCTAAATTATAATATAAAGCTAAGGAATATTTGAAAAGAAATTACTAAAGCAAAGTATTGGTAAAAAGTACTTAAAAGTAATAAATGGATGTTCTAAGTAAGATCAACATTATAGTTTCTCAGAAAATTAAGTGAGCTTGAACACAATAGAGAATATGATTTAATTGACATAAAACAAACATACACAAAAAATTGTAGAATTAAAAGACCATTTTGACAATTTTAAAGTTTTTCTACCTGAACGATGTAATAAAAAATTTACTACAAATGAAATACAAGAACTCAATATACTTTTTGTTTTGAAATAAATATAAGAGGAAAAAATTGCAAGAAAGAAAATGAAGTCTGTTTGTTGAAATATTTATTAGAGATTTTTTATATATGGTACTTTTCTATTAGCCGGACATCGCGAGAAATTGCCACATAATGTAGAATTCTGTCAAATTTGGCACCATGTGTTCCATTTGCTTTATTTTGCCATTAGTTTCACTTGGCAACTTGACTCTCATTTGGTTCACATTGGCGACATTGCATCCAGCTAATGGAAAAGTATCTTTTATCTTTATTATTAATCTTCATAAATGACTTTTATTTTCAACATAATTTTTTGATCTTCTTTACTATTTTTCAAACTTTATATTATTTTTATCATTGACTTTTACTTTTCAATATTATTTTTCAATATTTTTTATCAATGAGACCAAATTAAAATTCCTTTAGTTTTTCAATCTCATTTTCTTTTATCAAAGACATTTATTTTCGATGTTTTTTATCAATTAAACCAAATTAATTATTTGTTTTATAAAATTAGAAAAATAGTGTATTTCATTCATAAAATTTATTTAAAAAAAATTCATATAATTTTTTTTTAAATGATTAGAGGAAAGATAGACAAATTTAGAAAAGTGGACAAGTTCATGTATTTATACACCACTCATAGTCATGTTAATTAAAATTAATCATGTTAGAAAATGTTTAAATTATTGATAAGAAAATGGCCAAAATTATTCTTTTATTAATAAATAGAAATGATAGATTTGGTTCAAAATTTGAAGGAAATTTTATGGTTTTTTTTTTTCACTTTTTGTAATTAATATGTCCAGTTGATGCAGACAGACAAACTTCCAATGTATAAATTCATTCAAAATTTAATGGAAATTTGGTGAAAAGCCAAATTTTACTTGCCTAGCTCAAAGCTATTGTGCTCATATTTACATGCTATTTTCAATAATTTAATTGCCAATTAATTTCAGTAAAATTGTTTACACTCTTAGAGAGGGCCTGAAATGTAGAAATTTATCAAAATCATGAGATCAAAAAATAAATTACTCAAAACTCTTTTCACAATGAGTATTTTTAAAATATTCTCCTCCTTAAAATAAGGTAAACTAATATCAAGCAGTTGTAAATTAGAAATTAGGGAAGTGTATTGAAAATATCTTAATTTTTTGGATGATGATTTTGTGAAGACAATTAATTTCACACATATTAATTAATTGGAGTTTCACTAATATTTGAACAAGCATAAGAAATATTACTTTTTGGATGTAAATTAAAATTTGCTCACATCATGTTATATATTAAAATCTAATACAAAATTAATCTAAGCAATAATTTTACAAGTGAACAAGGACAATTAGAAATGTTTTTTCGCTCAAAGAACAAAAGGAGACTGTTATAATTATCAGTTGTTCAACAGATTAAATAACTGAAAATTGGAGCAGTCAAGGTTTAAATTTTATCTCTAAATAAGTAATTTTTATACACCAACAATATTACACAATTCTTTTCTCATGGGGGAAAATAAAAAAACCTAATCACAAATCATGTTAAAAAGGAAAAGTAGTTTATGAAAATTATAGTTAAACTTTATTATAATTATGAAAGAGCTAATAAACATTGGAATGCAAGTTCAAACTGCAAATTTGGGAAATAAATAAGTAAACATAATAAACTAAATAGCTTTATTGCAAAGCTAAACTATGCAGAGTGTTCTGATATAAAAAGATTGAAAAATAGACGATTTTCTTGTAGTTAAATAATTAAGTAGAAGGTATATCATAAAAGATGACCATTTAAAAATATATGTGCAAAAATTACATAATATCAGTGGCAATAATTAGAGCATAATAGTTTACTGGAGAGTTGTAAAAGAAAGAAAATGAAGAAAACCAGTTTAATTAGAAAAAATAAAAACAATTTTATTGTAGAAAATGGAAGGCAAATTATTTAATGATGAATAGAAAATTACAGCCATTTACTGTTGTAATTTATATGCTATTCTGCAAATTATATGATCAAAACCATTGCCCATTGTTCTAGATTTTGCACTTATTTCCTTAGATGTGCATGGAATATTCGTGGAAGGTTAAATTTATTTTCTGCTTTTAAATCTACTTTGAAGATTAGGCATTCCTGAAAAGGATTTCCAACAATATATCATATTCCTATACATTATTTCACAGGAAAATTTCAAGCTACTCAGTCAAGCATAAAAAACACCATATTCTTCTGAATTTCAAAAAATATACATTTTAAATTTTACTTGCATGTTTTGCAACTATTGTGACTGAAGTAAGAAAAGAAAGAAAAAGCAAGGCAACACCAGTTATGCCATTGAGAGACAGCATGACTCCTCGACCCATCATTCGAACACCTAAAAAATATATTTATATATTTTTTTGTAGGAAAAAAGCTTTAAAGCAAAATAAATGAATACAAACAAATATAAAAAAAGGAAGTTAAATTATAGGATTTATAACTATCACTAAACTTATAAATTAAGTGAAGCAAGATATAATTATCTATAAATTTTTTTTTGCCCAACCCATTATAATAGGATAAAAACAAATATTGAAACAATTTAAAAGAAAGGCTATAAATGATTTTGATAAAATCTTTTGGAATAATTATGCACAAAATTAATTTTTAAGAATTGTATATTTATATAAAAATCGGAGATAGCAATAAAAATTAAAATTTTTGAAATTTATTAGTATTTTTCTGCAGGTCTAATTTCTGACACAAAAATTATGATAACTATGTCAAAATTTTTTAAATATTTAATTTGTTACGATAATAGGAAATCAAAAGCAATAAAATAGGTTGATACTATTTATACAGCAACTTAATGACTTATAGTGTAACAAATTTTTGGAATCAGCTTGAATTCAAAACTTTAGACAACTGACAAAATAGCTATAACATAAATCTTTTTAAAAGAAAAATTTTCTTCTTATTTCAGTCTAGTGGAAAATAAATACTTCTAAATCAATATTTTACTGTAGATAAATTTGTGGAGGACTACGGACACATGAACACTCCAACAAACACCTTTACAATAAAGATTTGCAGGCCAGAAAAGTACTTGTGAGAGTTCCTCTTAACTATTTATTGTGACAAGAGAGCATATTCCTTATACCAAGCACCACTATAGGTTCTAAATATTTCAGAATGATTATGTTTTTAAGAAAAAGATAACAGATATGATCAATCGAATGAAGTTGTAATCATTGTTTCAACAGATTTCTTTTCTAAGTGGTTAATACTGTTTTTTATGTATTGCACAGAGGAATTTTAACAAATGAAATGCACACCCAGATACATGATTCTTATGGTAAGTTTATCTTAATGTGTGAAAATACATTATCACACTAAACTATGTAAAGAAATAGCTTTAAACAACAGCAGAATAAAAACAGTTATAAAATATATATCACTTAATCTAATATTACATTTCAATTTTGTTATATTATTAAGCTTGAATTAATATTCAACCAAAAACAGCTTTTAATTAATAAAAACTAACTTTTTAATTAATTCATACATAGTCTTGAGTAAAACTTTCTTCATGCTACATAATGTTGGTAAAAAAACATGAAAATATAAATATGAATCATTATGATATATGATCTGTTACATAATTAATATTCTATTTATGCACTTGCTCTAAAAAATTGTCATTTCAGTTACATAAATGCTACAAAGGTTGTTATTCTAAAACACTTGATAGTAAAATTTTATTAGCACTGACCTGGTATAATAGTGATAACATCAAAAATCCGAATTCCTCTAAGTGACTGTAGTTGGAACTTTGCTGGATTAACAATTTCAATATGAGGTAAACTTCAAAAAATAAAATAAATTTAAAAAGGGAGAAAAACATATTGTAAATAATATTAAATGCACTTAACAGAGCATATTCTTTTTAAAGTATAAACTTCAAGATCTCAATGAAAATATATATATCGAACTTAACGCGAAAATATAATCATAAATTTAATAATCATTATTTTTATAGAAAAATATAAAACTTTGACATTCATTATTCATAACTATGGAATTTAAAACCAATTAAAAAACAATGCAGTTTAAATATTAAAAGAATTAATAAAACAGCTATGTAGAAGTTTTAAAAATCCTTTTGACAGATAAATTCTCCAATATTCATAGTATCTGAGTAGAGTGAAATGCAGCTTGATGTACAATATCAAATTTTTGAATTAATGATGATTTTTTTTTCTTTGGTGATCTTTATTTTATTTTCTTTTAAACCTATATTTCATTAAAATTAATTTTTACTTTGAAATATTTGACTACTATGAATTTTAGACAAAATCAATAACTTGCTATTGAAGAAGTCCTTCATTGCTTTCCTTAAACAAATTTTATGTATAAAAAAATATTTTACCTTGCCAGAGTTATAATGAAGTCAAAACACATCCATGGATTTTTCAGATAGGTATATGTACCAAAAAGAACCCCCCTGCTTAGTGATTGGTAAATAGCTTCAGATATATAGAAAAGTATAGATATTCTTCTAGAAAATGAAATAAGAATTCATAAATTTTATATGACAAGAATTTTAGATTTTTATTTAGGAAATGTCAAATATAGAGTACATCATGTAACTTGAAAAATCAGATCAAATTCGTACAAACAATTGTTTGCAAAAATGTGATCAGTAATAAATTGGTTTTTTTAAAGCCTTTCCCCATTTTTTTTTTTGATAATCACCAATGGAGAATCATAATAGAAATTTAAAGCTGCTTTATAATAGTCTTATTTAAGCATATTGATGATTTCTAACTAGACAGTTTGCTAAGCCTTCACACTTTGTTGCCAATTAAATAAATTTGTAAATTATACAATTATATTAACTTTAAAATTTTAAGTATAAATTACACTAAATTATTAATAACTCAATGTATAATTAACTATTTATTTACAACTTGATGATATATTAAAAATTCACTTAACTAATTATATATATATATATATATTGACAGATTTTGTAAAACAGTAATTTTTAATTTTATAATTGTATAAAGTTCATTATTTCTTTACTATTTTATTATTATAATTGAATGCTTTTATTAGAAATAAGATAAGCTAATGTAGATAATATAATCTACATTAGCATATAGATTAAGTTAAAAATTTAATGAAACGTGAAACTAAATTAATTGCTATTAAGAGTTTCATAAAGTGCCTTTCCTAGAAAAATGCATAAAACCACTTCTGTTTGGAGACAGGGATTCTTAATCTGATGCAGCAGCATCAATTATTGATCAAGACCTTTTACATAATTGGCAATTACTGAAATGCAAATGGACTCAAGCATTCTTTCATATCATGGAATATTTAACTCGTTCAATACTTTGAAGAAATAAGCTATTTAGAAGAATGTCTACAAAGTTGCAGGCCGTACTTGATAAAGAAAAGTATATAATGTGCTACAATAGGTATGTAGTAATGTTAGTAACAAGTTGTAGCAATACCCATGACGCTTTTAAATTATTGGGATTACCCTAACCTTTAATTTAATTCTTCATGAGATTTTACATTAGTATCAGTCATATCATTAGTTATTTACAGTTACTGCACATCAGTTAAGGAATCAATTGCCACTAAGCAATGGAAAAAGCCAAATAAGATCTAAAATGATTAATTAATGATTTGTAGATTGATAAACTCCCTTTTGTCCTAAAAAAGGTCATAAATACCAAAAATACGTGCACATATGTGATGTTGAATTTTTGTGCATGCACAATCAAACTATTATATTCAAATCACATGATAGTTTGGTGTGGTCTTCACATATCTTTTGTTGTACACTGTAAAGTATTGTCGAAAATCCGATTGGGAAAAATTGAGTAGTGAATATTATCTTGTTCTGTTACATGAATTCAGTCTACCTATTCTATGAAAAAAAATGTATTGCTTGTATTAACTTTCATTCAAGACGACAGCCAATCTCGCACAGCAAGTTTCGAGACATAATTTTCGAGTCTTAATGATTATATTAATCAAGATTCCATGATCATGCAATTTTGCTAGAATTGACTTCTGAATGTAGGAATATTGAAAAACCTTGTTCATCAAAAGATATCACCCCACCAGGTGAAAGTGATCAGGGCAAGCCGTACTGAGTAAAAAAAGATATTGAAAAGCATTTTGCTAATGCTATACTATTCAGTGGAAAATGTGTTGAGCAATTGCTGTTTAAATAAATTTATGTAATTAAAAGTAATAATATTATTGTCATCAAGTGTTCTCTTTTGTAATTAATCTTTCTTTTCTTTTTGATACAGGGGGAAAAAGCCACCATTAAACCCACTCGAAATCTATTCAAGCAAACTGAAATTGACGAAGAATACCAATTTCTTTACTTTATTCAGAACTTAAAAAAAAAAAAAAAACTTGTGATTTGTCTTTCTTATATTTTATTAGGCTGTAAAACAAATGAACAATTCCTCAAAATTAACTTATTTATAATGCCTTTGAGAATCGCAATGAATAAATAACTGGAGTAAAAAATTTTCAAATAAAATTTTTAATTTAATGTATTTAATTTTTTATCTAGTTAATTAAATCTAAATTGTGCAATCTTTTCAAAATCTGAAAAAAAATTATGAATATTGAACACAATTTATTTTAAAGGAATGTAAATGATCAATATTGATGCTTAAAACATAATTTAAATCTAATTTTCACAATTTATTTTAAAATTTGTGCAACAATAATAAAAAAAAATTTAAATCGAATTTTCTTCCATACATGATTGCAATTAAATTATTGGGTTTTATAATTAGCCAAGAAAATTCAATAGTTATTGTTTATGTCATTGTTTAGACAGAGGTAAATTACTTTTACAAGAGCTCATTAATAAACATAGATAAAATATGGCAACAAACTTTCCTAAATTCTCAGTTTGAAATGACCGTAGCAAAGAAAGAAATACAGTTAACTTAGCTATAAACTTATCTATAATATCACAAACAGTGAAAAGAATTTCAAAACTAAATAATAATATTTTAAAATGATCTCTTAAGAGTTTTTTTAAAAACTAAAATAAATGACTCTTTAAGAAGCAGTATGATGAGAAAAGAACAGTGCTGAAAAAATTTAGGTTCTTTAAAGAAAAAAAATACAAAAAGTCCTTGGTGAAAACACTTTGAGCAAAGAGTTTTTAGTAATTACTTCATCTATTCATATTAATTTAGGCACACAATTGCATCTTTTCCATGCAGTAATTTCATTAACATCTTTTAATCCCAATTTAAAATTTAAAAATATTGTTATGGTTTAAAGTATACTCTGTAATCGATTAGAATTATGAATTGATTGGTATTTACACATTTTTAAAATTAACTTTACAAAGTTAAAAACTTCAATCATAAGAAATAAAAATACTAACCTAAATGTAACATATTTACAATTTATTGTTATATCATGTCTATATTATCATACTTTAGCATATTTAACTTACTTAAAAACAGGTGGCATGTATTGAGGAATACCTAGTTCTAACAAATTTCCGAGAGCAACAAAAATTAATGCTATATCATAAGCACTAATTTGAGATAAGGATAACATTCACTAATGTTTAAAAATAAATCTAGCCTATTATTAAGGTTTGCAAAAAATGAAATCAAAACATTCATTATGGAACATTCCAATAAAATAATTTTAAATAAATTCTTTAATAAGACAATCAGTTTAGAAAAAAAAATTAAGGATATTTTCACTTTTATATTTGCAATTGAAGATTTTATTAAGACACTTAAAAATCCTGATAAATAAATGATAAGTTAAAAAAAAAATGTTCTGCTTAAATATACGAGGGACAAAACTTTAATATTAAACATAAGGCAGTAAAAAAAAAGTGATAAAGGATACAAATGTGTAGTGAAAGCTATAGCTGCTCTCCTAACTGCACTATACGGATGAAATAAATAGAGAGAAGGTGAGCTATTAAATCTATGGATAAATGTTTGGCCCCAATTTTGAGTAGCAACACAAAATGTCTGAAATAACAAAATTATAAACAGTATTTTAAAACTTAAAAAAATAACATATTTAAATACCAACATACTAATGTTTTCCACAGGTTTTTTCCAGAACAATTTGCTTGTGTTTAAGATTTATATGTTTGCAAATTTAAATGACAACAGATATAAAAATATGCAAAAAATATTTTCAAAACAATTTTAGTATGAAATTAATCAGTATTAATTTCCTGGTTTTGATATGAAACTAGAGGGGTGAAAAATCACACACACACACACATATATATATATATTCATATAAAATGTATACAGATGTAAAAATTCTAGTTTTCTTTATTTATCAGTTAAGAATCAAACTAAAAAAAGAACATTAAATGAAACAAAGGAAAGATGGTATACATGTATAAAAAATATAAGCAATCTAAAATAAATCTTATATTAAAACTTTATAGGTGAAAAAAATACATAAAAAAAGCTGAAGAACAAATGAATCCGATTTGACCCTAAGACATCCAGAAATCCTTCTTTCTCACTTTCCCCCTGCTGAGTAAAAAATTGCGAAAATTCCATGCTACACGATAGTCAATCTGAGCATAAAAATCATAACTTGTTACAGATAAAGAATTTAGGATAGAAAATAATGCTAAATATCAGAATAAATTTCGATCCAAGCTTAATGGAGCTACAAATTATTTTTTAAATATTATTCTTAAAATATTCTTTAATCAAAAGAAATTAAACAGATAATTTGAAAAAATATATACAAACATCATCTGAAACTTTTGGATCAATTTCTGCCAAAGGAATATCTATTGCCTCTTGAGGCTGAAGACGTTCGTACACCAAATTTTCTTTGCGCATAATGAAAAAAGTTGTTAAAATTCCTTTACTTTGAAAAAGATTTGTTTCTTTATCGTAGGATCGATAACATATAAAGAATTGCACATAAAGAATATGTTAGACATCTTTAGCAGAAAATAATTACTAAATTAAAATATCGAAACTTTAAAAAAGTGAAATCGAACTTTCCGCCATATATTTCACTGTTGCCACACAACACTGATTTAAAAAAAGACGAAGAGGAATGACGTCATGATTTGTGATATGCTTATATGTGTATGCTCATGTAAGCGTTTTTGATCCTTCAAGTTTATTTGTAAAGGTTTGGCAATACGAGAGGCACCGAGACTAAAGTAGTGGGCTGGTTTTCTAACAAATATGTGTCATGTCTGAATTGGTGACCTAGCAGTGAATTCATCCATAATATTTATTATAAACATAGTTATTTCTGTTTATCCGTTGCATGTTTTTACTTAAATCCTGTGATATATTTCATTTTTGAGTTTTATGTAATCTCCGTCCAACAAACATGTGGAAGCTAAGAGAAATCCAAGAGAAAGTGTAAGAATTTTTCCTTGAATTTGAAAAAAAAAAAAAAAAAAAGTTATTTCGTGTGTTTGTACATTTTAGCAAATAAGCAATTATCATATGCTTTCACTGCATATATGTAGTGTCTGCCTTTGAAATAAATATAAAATACATCTGCGTCTTACAATACACGGAAATTTGTGTATTTTTTCTCGTTATACTTTGCATAATTGAGACAGAATTACTTAAATAAAATTATTAAAACCTTTTTTTGAATCATGTTTTCTCCATACATTGCCACATAATGTGCACTGTGTATATAGTTAAGAAACATTTTCTTTGGTGCTTATAGAATCATTTGTTTGTTCAGCTACATAAACAGTTGTAGAGATGACCAAAAGAATTGATAAATAAATAAATGTTTGCCTTTGCATTTTATTCTAGCTTTTGTTGTATCTGAATTAAAAATTCTATTTTTTTGAGTGAATTGTGATATTAATGAAATTGTTGATTTTGAACTTTTATTCCTAACGTTATTGTTAATTATTCAAATAATCTATATTGGAAAAATTTATCATTATGTGAATAATTTAATATGAACTGTGGCATTTAAAAAAATTCTCCTATGTTTGTTTCATATGAAATGTTAAGTTTTCTGACATTAATTCATGAGTCTTGACCAAATTTCAGTGGAATTAGCTATTCGAAATTAAAATAAAGTCTTGAAAGTGAATTAAAAAAGAAATGTGCATTTGTAAGTTTAAGTATTGAAATTTTTTTTCAGTGAAATTTTAAAATTAAGGAAGACATTTCTTTAGAAATTGATCTTCTATTTCAGATATTAAATCAATCATAAATTGAAATCTAATAATTTGAAACTGCATTTATTTTTAAATTGTCAAAATTTTCTATAACATATTTTTTGCTGAAAAAGAGTTAAAAAGAATAATTTAATTTCAAGAAAACAGTTTTATGAATTTTGCATTTGCAATTTAGAACTGTGGTTATTTTTTCTTTGACCCTAATATAGCAGAAATTTCATACACTTACTAATATCTCTTTATGTAGATATGATATATAATTGTTAAATGGAATAAAGAATTTCTAATCATAAAGCATAACACAGGTATCTATTATTACAAATGGGTATTTTCTTATGATGATTTATAAATGATTTTAGTGGTATTATCTGCTACTAAATTTTTTTTTCATCCTGCTAAATAAATTTAAAATATAAGTTTTTATACCATAAATTGATGAAGAGAATACATTGTTTTCTAATGTATTAATTTTATGGTATCTCTGTTACACAGTTTTTTATATTAAGAGTTTTTTCTTTTTGTTTCAGATCTTTTACAAAGATTTTTACTAATTTGAATATTTTTTTTCCTAATTGATATTTACTTATAGTACATTGCTATTTATTTACTCTACATTATTTACATAATAAATATTGCAGATAATCCATAATTATATATTTTCATATTAGGATTAATCCCATGATCTATTCATTTATATAATTTCCTAATTAGATTACTTATCCTGTTAAAGTAACTATTGCTATTTTAATTTCTATAATAGTATAAGGATCATTTGAAATAACAAAACATTCCTAAGTGGTTTTAAATATTTTTACATAATTGCAGATTTGGAACTTAGAATTCCCTACATGTTATATTGTATATAAAATTAAGTTATTTGCTATAAACTGTTTGTATTTTCTAATAACTATTGTGATTTAATTTTGAATTTATAATGCTTGTTTTTGATTTATAGAAATAGTTATTAATATTTTGTAATGATATGTTATATAGAACAAATGTTGTTATGAACTATACTGAAGTGGAAGCTAAAGTTCGTGAAGCAACTAATGATGATGCCTGGGGTCCAACTGGGCAATTGATGCAAGAGATTGCTCAAAGTACTTTTACATATGAACATTTTCCAGAAGTAATGGGCATGTTATGGAAAAGAATGCTTCATGACAAAAGGAATTGGCGAAGAATATACAAGGTACTTATTAAATTGTGGCTATTTCATACCTTTACTTTAATTTTACTGTCGTATGTTTAGATATATTTTTTTTCAAATGCTTTGCTTTTTTTTTACAATCAGAAATGTGAAATTTCATTAATCAATTGATTTAATTTGTTAATGTAAAAACCAAAATAAATTGAAATCTTTCATTATTGACTTTACTTTATTGTAATACTGATTTATTGATTTGGAAATTCATCTTGAAGTTTAAATGTTTTTCCCCTTCTACCATATGAATATTTGCTTATATATTGCCAGAAATTAAATATAGCCTACATATATAATTTTAATTGAATCATTTATATATAACATGAGGATTTACTTATCAATGTATTTAAGCATCAAATTTTGATATATATATATATATATTTTATTTCAGTCATCTTGTACATATTCTGTTTGCCATGTATATAAACATTCTTAATTGAATCAAGCACAACAAATTGTTTTATACTGAAGATCTATTCTTCATAGAATCTAACCTCTTATTGTATTTTATTGTTTGCAATTACATAATTTCAAGCTCATTATCTTCATATATCTGCTTATTACCTGCACAGTTAATAAGTAGATTCTGCCTTTCTCTGTTTTCATCAGTGGGGAAAAAAATCATATCTGAAGAAAAAATTCAAATGAGGTGAATTTCATAGCAATAAAATTTAATATTAAAAATTATCCCCAAAAATAGCCAAGATTCAAGAAAGAATTTCAAGGCAATTAAATTAATTTCATTAATGGTGTCATCCTTGTTACTTGACCTTGGCTCCATATTAATGAAATCTGTTTTAAAATAACCCTTTTGTATATTGTCACATGAGCTTCAACTCCTAAAGAATTTCCTATAGTTGAATTGAAAAGTAGATGAAAACTATAGAATTATGGACATATAATAAAAAAACTACAAAAAAAAAAAAAGATACAGACAGAAAACAATATATAGCGGAAATGCCTTTTCCCTGATATTTGCTCTTAAGGGTGCCATATACACGCCACCTACAATTTTCAAGCGTAATGTTATCCTATGGAGAAAATGCTAAGCTCTTTTTCCGTTAGATATTAAGGTTTCTGTTTTATGAAATCAACTGCAATTGATAGAAGGAATAAAAACACAGGTTTCTATGAAAGGAATTTTTTCTCGGACTTTTCAAAGTATTTTTTAAGTATTTATTAAAATAACACATAATTTCGACTGCACCATTTAAACATTTTTATTAAAAAATCTATCAGAAATAAAATAAAAGTAGCTTCTATGATGCATTCGTTTGGGTATCTTCTTTCCGATGCATATTAAAAAAAAATTTTTTTTAATGTATAAAAACAGTATTTTAGACTTAAATTGGAAAAATAGATTACACTTTCCCCCCAATGCTCCTTTAACTCCACCCTTTCGCGGAGGAATACACTATAACCCCTGCCTTTACCCTTTGATTGTTTATGACTTTTCTTATCTGGTTTTCACTACGTCTTCCCCTCAACATTTTCTCTGTCTTTTTTTATTTTTATTTTGTTTACCGTCACAGCTGTGGTCATCTGTGCAGGGGATGGGCTGATTGGTAATGATGAGATTGTTGAAGTAAAATACCCAACATCCTATAGAAATATTTCTCCAGATGAGGCAATAAAAGAAAAAAAAATCCATTTTGGAAATTAAACAAAGATGGGAAAACAACTGTGAATAAGAACCACAAGTATTATTTTCATGTGCAGGGTCAACTGCATATAACGCAAAGGTGCTTTTGTATATTTTCAATGTGGAAATAGAAGGGGTAAAAAACAGAAAAAATAACTCGTGATGCTATATTTTGGCAACAAAAAAATGGAGAAAAAATTGAGCTTCTTTTATTTTGACTGTTTATTGCCAGAACTTGTTGATCCAAGATATCCACGATCGATGAAAATCCGGGATCCATCAACTATTATAGAGGCCCAAAAGAAAAAAAAAAAAGGACAAAACACCTTTAAATAAAACACTTTCAAACAAATAAGAGTGTTTCCAAAATTTTTTGTTCTCCGCACAGTTTTATAACTATAGTTTGTTTTCTTTTTTATAATTCGTTGCTACTTTCTCTATGATTTTTATCAATGTTTCATACATTTGATCTTGTACTTAACACTCATCTTATTTATATATTTTGCAACAAAGGATAATAAATTTTATTCTTAATGGAAAAATTATATTGCTTTTATCGGGAAAAATAATTACTGGAATTAAATTAATTTAAAGGGAGGTTAGATATAAGAAGATCTATATCCTCTTTTATTTACTAATATTTGAATATTCTCACATTTCTGAATACGTTTTCTTCAAAATTGCGGTGATCTATACTCATCTGTATCTAAATTACAGTAGTTCCCTAAGCAATTTCGTTCTAAAAAATTTTTTTAAACCTGTCTAAAATGATTATTTCTTAACTTTTTAAGGATCAACACAATTTAATAGCTTTATTTTATAATTCTGATTTTGCTAATATTTATCAAGTTACGGGCAACTCCATGCAAAATCTGCTAATTACATTAGTGATTTGAGAGCTATTTTAGAAATCTTAAATAACGCTTTTAGAGAAATTTTCTTGCATCATTATCATTAAATTAAAATTTCAACAGCAAAATGACAACAAAGCAATATATTTTTTAAAAAAATGTATAATAGCATTTCTGTACCCATATATTTTACTTTTGATCTTTCGATCTATTCGTGTATTTACATTGGTTATATTTGGGCTTTGAGAAAATAATTGTTTAACAGAACAAGTAAAAACCAAGTATTACGAGCAGCTACCAAGTGACTGAAAAATGATAATTTTGATTAATTAAAAATGAAGTGAAATTTTGGCTTTTACGTGATAATTTCCTAAAATTTTACTGCACAAAAAGTTTTTTCAACATTTTTAAATTCAAAGAATAACCTAATTAATAATGTCACTTTTTTGCTGCACATTTTTTTTCATGTTTTTAATCTATATTAAAAAAATATTGTAAACGTATTTTTCTTTAATATATATTTAATTGCTGAAATGAAATCCAATTCTCTTTCATTGTTGCGACTAATATTTCTTTTAAACTTTTTTATGGTGAAATTATGAAAAAACGGTTTATTTTTACATAATGCGTAGGCTTCAATATAAAAATATAATTTTAATATACTTTTTTAAACTTATACTTACAATTCAGGTTTCGTAAATATGCAACAGTGAAATTTTTATAAAGTGTATCCATTTTTAAATCCTGTGACTTTTTAATGTAATAAGAATTTAATGTAATAAGAATGGTTTGCATAAGAATCAATGTTAGTGAAATTAATTATATTAGATGAGAATATAATCTGTAATGCGCATAAACAATGCTGAATGAGAAAGTTTTTATATTAATTAACTTTAAATACTTTTGTTTTTCCAAGTTCCCATTTTTTTTGACATTATTGAAAATTAGAAAGATGCCTAGGACAGAATGTGGAACAGTATAAGCCTTTTCTTTAACCTAGTAGTAAATGTTGCATATCTATAGAATTTGAAGTTAAATATACTCTTGTGAGTAAGTGATCCAAAGCAAGCTGATTTTAGCAACCATAAATCTGGATTATAAAAATTAACTAAAACTAAGTTGATCACTTCTTTCATAAAAACTTTTTCTTATATGACAGCGATATAAGGTTTTTTAATGTGCATTGGCATTCATGTAACAATATATTTTACTATTTTTCTGCCAATTCAGGGTTATATACGGATAAACATAATTTCTATTTTGAGCGAAGCAACATTCCTACCACGTTATTTAATTGAATCTCATTAAACAATTTTCTTTTTAAATTTTAGTTACTTACAAACTAAAAAAAAAAAAAAAAAAAAAAAAAAAACTGAGTCTTCAGAAATGCGGATAAGTTTTGACTTATTTTGGATATCAGAGAAAGAAAAGTTTGCTGTTTCTTTATTCTTTTCTTTGTTAAATATTCGTGACCGTATTATATATATTTTTACAAAGCCAAGATGAATTTTCATTTTGAAACATTCCAAAACCAGGAGACATTTAATCTAATATATGCAATTTCATTAATTATTTTTTCTTCCAATTTATGATTATTATCATATTCAGTTGGTTGTATTCCACATAGGATAAATGCTATTGCTTACTTTTTCTAATATTATTTTCAAAATAATAATTTTTTCTTTTCATTGTGGTTCAAATGACTCATTTCATTAAAATTTAGGACATTCTCTTTTTTGCGAAAATTAGGGAGAAATCGGTATCTAGCTACATAGAAATACCAGGTCATCTATCTATATCTATACTTATAATAAAGCTCAATGTGTGTGTGTGTGTTGGTGCTCCACAGGCCTGACCGTTGGACCTACAGCTACTAAATATGGTACATGTATACCTTGGAGGTCAGGAATGTGCAACTCGGAGCCCCTTTTTTTGAATTTTTACTTAGAATTTGAATTAATTAAAATTTAAGCGAAATTTCGAGTTTTTTCCGCTATTACTATCGAAAATATTATCACACAAATATGGTTTTTACATCAATTTAAAGATTAAAAAATAAGCTTTCCAATGGTGTCAGTGTTTTAATATATAACTTAAGCTTCTATTTTTAACGAATTTTTAAAGAAATATTTTAACCATGTTTTTTTACCACGTGACTGCATAAAATAAAAGTAAACAATGACAAAAGTTCAAATTAAAAAGAAAACAACTATCATCGCAAATAAATCTAAAGAAATGCAATTTTCAGATCGTGACTGGATAAAATAAAATAAATATAAAATGGGATATTTTCTTTAAAAAATGCAAGGCAAAAGATTCTATGATCGTTTGCAATATTTAAATCATTAATTCGATAAATTATTTTTATTTATACAGGATTGAATTTATACAGGATATGCATTAAAATTCTGGTCCAATGGCCAATTTGTAAAATATTATTAATAGGCATGTATATTGTTTAAAGCTATTAATTTGATCTAAATGAAGTAAATAATTACATTTTATATAGCTTGAGTCAAACAATGCATTTATGAATAATGAGTTTTAACTTTCTTCATAATTTGCTTTGTGAGCCATATTTTACAAAATATTTTTATTAATATTTTAAATAAAAGTTGCCACATCAATCAGTCTTCTAAATCAATCATTAAAACTGATTGATTTATAAAATTAAAGAATATTACTAGGAAAATGTATTCTTTTAGACCTTTCCGTCTATCATCTTAAAGAAAATATTAATTTCAGGCCAGTCAATGCTTGGAATTACTTCAAGACTAGTGAATATGTAATTTAATTGAAAATTTTAGAACGCATTACTCATGGTGAACCAGCTGGTTGTCAAAGGTGGCTAGTATCAAATACATAGCAAGGGTTGGGAAATTCACTTTTATTCATTTCCGGTCCGGTTCCCGGCTTGAATGAAAAAATTCAAGCCTATTTAATATTTTTAAATAAATAATTTTAAAATATAAAATTTAAAAAATTAGGGATATTTTCTTTAAATTCGCTGTTAGTACTAAATCTATTGAGAGAAAGGACTGAGCCCATTGTTTAGGGATGAGTTTGAGGTCTTACATTTACATAGGCACATAGATCTTCCCCAATTCCCTTGGATTAAAAAATTAGCAATCACATTTATTGCTAAAAATGAAGTCTTGCTAAACGAAATACTATAAATATTAAATTATTCAATTACTCCTTCTAAATTACCGGATTCTCTAATCTTAATTAACAGAATTATGAAGAGCAATTAAATGTTTCAAAATCGAAGTACTTCAATAATTAATCAGTGATGTGTTCCATGTTCTAAAAGTCCTATTCACGCGGCCCTCAGAACGATTTTTCTCTGCAACTCAAAAGGGTATTTTTTCCAAACGAGTTTAGGTGGTTCAAAAAACCCATCTCGTGATGTACAAAGACAGTGTCGGTTTTCAGAAGACCTCTTCAAAGAATAAGGGGAAGTTTTATTGGGGGCAGTTTGGTGGGTCGGTTGACCTTCTGAATGTCACACTCCTACACAGCAATATCTTCTGGGGACTAGGAATTATTTTCTTGTTGGGTGTTATTTGGCTTGTCAATCAAACCTTCCTTCGTTAGTTTGGTCCGCCTCATTTCCCCCATTGATAGGTGGCGCTTTCGTCGACATCAGGTTTTGTCCTCTGTATAGGCACTCTTAACATTGCTGATTGAGAAAATATTTTAAGGTATTTAGGGGGTGGGGTAGGGAGGAAATTTATTCCAGCATGAATATAAAAACTGGAGTCGCTCCTCGTAACAAAAAACAAGAAAACATGGGTGTTTATTAAAACTGAGCAATGATAAGAATAACAAAAATGTTTGCTATTTAATTAAATAAAATTGCAAATGTCAATTAAGTTATATTAATTTATTTGACTTACAAATTTTTTTCTGTGATTTTAAAAAATATATTATTTTACTTATATATTTAGTCAATTATAAATATTTTAAATTTTGAATAATATGTGAAAATATTTGTTTTTTCCTTTTAAAATTCTTGGGAAATATCTATTCTTCAATAATTTTTTGATATTATATCATAAGTAATAAATCAGTAAGAAATGCTGCTAAGGACTGAATAACCAATGTTAGAAGGTATATGCTGTCATATGTTTTAATGTGACTTGAGAATGAAATAGAACATGATATAAATGCTTTCTAATGTTAAACTAATTAAAATTAAACTGTTTATACAAAAGAAGTGGGTATTGTAGTGTTTGTACAGTTGAAATGTTTGAAATTTCATTCTTTCAAACAATGCCAACAATATTTTTATATGGTTTTTAAATTTTAAATACTGTTACACAAACAATGCAACTTTTTTAATCTCATTTTTTTCTTTATAGTCTTTACTACTATTGGGTTATTTAGTTCGAAATGGTTCTGAGAGAGTTGTTACAAGTGCCCGGGAACATATTTATGATTTACGTAGTCTTGAAAATTATAGTCATATTGACGAATTTGGAAGAGATCAGGGTATTAATGGTAAGTAAGTTTATTTAATTATGCTGTCAGAAAACTTGCTTTACATTCAGTAGGTTTTGTGCATAAAAAAAAAAATTAACAAGTATTTGTTGAAACAAACTCATAAATAAGAACTAGAAACTATTGTGACAATTACTATGTGTTGGTGTATAATCTTGCATTTTAATGACATAATTTGATTAAGTTATTGCAGTTATTATCCTGGATTCTAATCATCAAAATATATAAAAACAATTTGTTATTCTTTTTGTACTTGTTACCACTTCAGCTTCTTCCAAATGCTTTTTTATTTGTAAACGGTTCCGAATCTGATAGGAAATTTTTGTGCATTTTAAGTGGACTTAACAGTGATGTTAAGTCCACTTACCACCATAGTTAAAAAGTATTTGATGAAAATTTTTCTTGCTAAATTATCTGTAATTGTGTTATAAACATATGTTAATTAAATTTCCTAAAGCATAAGGTTGAATCGATCGAAAATAACTTGATTCATTCATATACTAAAGAAAAACAGATAAATTTTATAAGATTTATAAACTTTTTGATTTATCTTTATAATATAAAATGTAATGTTTTCAAGAAAGTTTATTCTGAAATTTGAGTCAAATATTTCTTTACTTTTTAAAGTTTTTAAAATTAAATTATCTATATAATGCATATGATTATTCAATTCTTATGTGTGCATGCGCTCACACACACATCACTTGAGAATTCAAAGTTAATTTTTTCTATTTATATTCTTTTATTTTTAAATCGATAAAAGTGAATAGTGTGCCCCTTGCTGTACCAAGGATGCCAAGTTGGCAGACAAAATAAGCAATTTTATAAAATAGTTATGGTTACCACTTTATGCATTGAAATTATGATCTTAACTGATAAGTATTAGTTTTAATTTTAATCTAAGATTTATTTAATCTGTAATGGAGATTTTTATCAAATTTTTTATAACTTTTGGGATTACTATCACTGCTTATCTTAACAATTTTGAAGAAGTTTTTCAAACCAGCTGCATGGGTCTTGTTGTGTAAAGAGCTGCATGGGTCTTGTTGTGTAAATTTAGAGCAGCATCTGAAAAAGGCACCTGTCGGCATCTGAAAAAGGCACTGGTCAAAATTTTTTAACTTAAAAACATTCTATGGCTTTGCTAGTGGGAATCTAGTAGCTTTGCTAGCACATTGAATTTATGGACTGTGTGGATAGAAGGAATAGTACATACAAATATTCTTTCCTAATTATGTCAACTCTTAAAAAAATTTATTCCACTCGCCCTTCATCCATTTTGCAGATTCAACATCCATTCTTGAAGAATTGCCCACATAATAAATTATTAAGAGAATGAACGTTACAGCAGAACTGGGAAGAATTCTGTTGCTGCTGTCTTTTAATTTGAAAATGCAGACAATTTTTCAAAACACATGCTAACAATTAAAAATTATTTCCTATTTTTATTCACTTTAAAAATGGATTTCTTATTAATTGTTAAAAAATCCCTTTCAGTTATAATAAAAAACAAAATTAAATTCCTTAATCAATATTTTTCTTTTGATATTCTGAATTTAACACTTTTTATAAAATAGTTGTAGTTCATGTACAACTCAACTATTGTTAAAAGTAGTATTCAAAATGGGATTAGGGCTGTTAGAAGAACTTTCCACTGGATTGCCATATTGGGGAGAAACTCGGGGAGGCACAGTATGCTTCACTCAAACCTTTAAATCAATAAAATCTCTGTAATGGTTATTAGTATTTATTACATAATAAAATGGATTAGTATATGATTTACTCTGAGCTTCAAACTTTTTTATTTTTTAACTAAAAATTGTTAAATATGTTGAAATATTCTACACTTAATGTAGAACATTTGATATATTTATTTAAATTGATTTTGGAATTTGACTTTTGTTTCTTTCGATCATACTGTTTGAATATGATGTATTCATTTATATTTTAATTATTAAAATTTTACTTCATTTTATAAATATTATGTATACTTTTTTGTTTGTATAATATACTTTAGACAGACTTTACTGTAGATACTAATGTTTTAATTGCTTGTATAGTTTTGGCAAATTATATTTTATTTAAGGATATAGTACTTGCAAATAAGCTCATTTATTTCTGAAATGCATATATATTTAATAGATTTTTTTTTTTTTGAAATGGAATTTGGATAATATCTGAAAAGGATTCGTTTGTAGTGTTTAACATTTAACTTTAAATTATAAATAACATAATTGTAAAATAAATTGTGGTATTATACATCATGACAACTGTCTAATCTAATTATATTTGATATTTTTTCAAATATCTCAATATTTTTTATGAGAAGCCTAATGTTATATTAATTGGTGTATAAAATAAAGTTATTGCTGCCAAACTTGTCTTTTTTATTTAGTTCGACAAAGAGTGAGAGATTTAATTGAATTCATTCAGGACGATGAAAAATTACGAGAAGAAAGAAAAAAAGCCAAGAAAGCTAAAGATAAATATATTGGAATGTCATCAGAATCAATGGGTTTTAGGTAAGGAGACAATAATAGTTTTTGGCTAATTTTTTCAATGTACATTTTCTTATTTTCTTACAAAATATATTTCCTCTTTTGATATCATTAATTTTGTTTGCTTTAAAAGTTATATATGAATTTCCATGTTTTTTTGCTTAAAAAAGTTTATTTAATTTTGATGTTAAATCGGAATATATATATATATATATATATATATATATATATATAATATTTAGTCTAGATCGGCCATATAGTATAAAATAACTGGTATTATAAATTAAAGGACAATATATTGTTCGGAAAAATGTTACGCCGGTTATTGATGGCATGAATATGAAATGCCAGCAGATAATGTAAAAGCCTGTTAAGAAAAAATTATAGGAATATGCAGAGTACAGGAAAATTTTCCAAACTCTCCATTCTAGTTTGATTTTTGGAGTGTTAAAGAGAAATGTAAGAATTAAACTTTAAAATTATATCTTTACTAGCCGCCTTTGGCGACCAGCTGGTTCGCCATGAGTAAAGCGTTCTAAAATTTTCAATTAAATCACATATTCATTAGCCTTGAAGTAATTCTGGGCACTGATTGACCTGAAATTAGTATTTTCTTTAAGATGATGGACGGAAAGTTCTAAAAGTACACCTTTTCCTAGTAATATTCTTTAATTTTATAAATCAGTCAGTTTTAACCATCGGTTATGCTTCCAAAATATTAAAAAAAATTTCGATGATGTTGCCAAAATATTAAATATGTTTTTTAAAGAAAGCGAGAAAGGGAAAAAAAGTATTAAATTAATGATACAGATATTGCAAAAGATTACATAAATATGCCATTAAGTTGGGATTTCAATGCATATCCTGTCAAAATTCAATCAAGTTTACCGTAAATAAAGAAGATTTATTGAGTTAATGGTATAGATATTGCAAACGATTGTAGAAACCTTTGCTTTGCATTTATTTTTCAAAGGAAATATCACATTTTATATTTCTTTTATTTTATACAGTCACGAGCTGAAAGTTGCATTTCTGTAGATTTATTTTGGGAAGATATTTTTTTTATTTGAACTTCCGGCATTCTTTTATTTTATCCAGTCACATGATAAAAACATGGTTAAAATATTTCTTTAAAAATTCATTAAAAATAGAAGTTTACATTATAAATTAAAAAAACTAATACCATTAGAAAGCTAATTTTTTTATCTTTAAATTGATATAAAAATCATGTTTGTGCAATAATATTTTCGGAAGTTATAGCAGAAAAACGTCGAAATTTCGCTTAAATTTTAATTAATTCAAATTCTAATTAAAAATTCGAAAAAAGGGCTCCGAGGTGCACATTCTGGACTTCCAAGGTGTACATGTACCGAATTTGGTAGCTGTAGGTTCAACGGTCTGGCCTGTAGAGCGCCAACACACACACACACACACACGCACACACACACACACATTGAGCTTTATTATAAGTATAGATATAGATTAAAATATTTAAAACTTAAAATGTAATGTAAAAAATATGTAATTAGTGTTAAAATGTTGCTAATCTTATTTCATAATTAAAGTAGCAAATTAACTAATTGATAAAGTTATCTGTCAGAATGCATTCCTTAATCACAGAAAAAGAAGAAAATGGAATAATATATTTATAATACCATGTTTTATATAATAACATGGTTATTATAAATTTCTGTAATATTAGTGAAAATATATTTATGAATCTAGAATTATATGCTTTTTTCAGATGTATTCATATAATTATTTTGTTGATATCAAAGGTGTGAAAAAACTTTATAGTGCAAGTAAGATTCATGATATATTAAAAAATGAAACTGTGTTTTGCATTTAGTTGTTTCCTTGTTTCACATGTGAAGCTTTGTTTTTTAATCAATTGCATTTGATTTCCTATAAATTTAAATGCAATTTTTTTTTTTTTTTTTTTTTTTTTAGTGGCAAATTTGGTGGAAGTGGAAGTCAATTTGAGCGCTCTGGTAATGATTTAGACGATTCCTTTAAATCTAGATTGCCAAGATTTGACATGTCAAGAAGTCGGAGTTTTGAAGATTCCCCTGAGCAAAGGTTACATTTTAGATTATAATGATTTTACTTGTTTTTATAACTTTTGCTGACCTTTCCTGATTTTTTTTTTATTGATTAAAAATCTTTTTTCATTAAACATTTTTTTTTTTTTGATACTTTATAGCAATGATGAAGATCGTAGATCTGAAAATGATGATCGAATAGAGTATAAAGATGAAGATGCTGAAATACATGATGCAAAATCTTCTAAAGTAAGCAGGGTTACAGACAATAAAAACAATTCCAAGGGTAATCGCAAAATTGATTTGGGTGCTGCAGCTAATTTTGGGAAAGATCAAAATTCTTCAGTAAGTTTTTTATTCTTTTCCCACTTTTCATATATTTAGTTAGAATTGTTTTATTTATGTGATAATGTATGGAATAGATTTTTAATATGAATTTGTTTTCTTTTTAATTTAGAATTCGTCACCTGAAAAGCCACTTAATTTGATAGATACATCTCCTAAAAAAGAAGTTAAAACTGAAGTTGATCTTTTAGCTGATCTATCTATTTCTTCACCTAATAATAATGTGGCAGGTAATTTTATATAAATTGATATCTGAGATCAAAATTATTCTAATTTCACTTTGATTATTTTGTATTGAATTAATTACCTTTTTATTATAAGAACTGAAATAAAGATAGCAAATGTATAATTTTCATTTAAATTTTGATTTTGAATGATAAAATTTTATTTACATATCAGTATCTATGAGTTATATGTTTTATCTATTAGTTATCTTAAAGTTTATGTATGAATCAATTAAGAAGACTCAAAATCCAATTAAATTTAATTTCAGAATTAAAAAAAATTATAATAAAAATAATATACTTTTGATTGAGAATGTGCAACTTCAGGGTTCCCCATCCAGTTGAAAGTTTAATTAAAAAATCAGTGAGATTTTGGTAATTTCTGCATCAAATTTTAAAGCTCAAAGTAGTCATAAAAAAAATTGCTTATTTAATAATACCAATTTAGATGTGATGCTCCTCACACATATGGAATTTCCTGTTTTTTCTTCATCTTTTTATAAAGGTAAATAGAAGATTGTGTTGTAGCAAAATAGTTATTTCATTTACACTTTTTCATTGTTTTATCAAATGCATTTTTTTGACTTTCTTCCATTGTTAAAAATTGGGAAGAAAAATTGTATTTGCACTGGTTTTGTTAAAAAATAAAATAGTTTAGTTTCTGTACCACAAGAGGTAGCATGCAATTAAAGGATAGATTATCTATATAATTTTAATGGTACTATGATACCTTTCATAAGAAAAATTCATATATATAATAATTAAACTTCCTCTATAAACAGTATCATTCAATGCAATTGGGGTATAGATTGCAGTGAAATTTGGTTTATAGTCTATGCAAGATACACAGTCGGAGTTTAAAAAAAATTTTAGTTCCAAAATGTATAACAGAAAGACACCTTTTCCTGCAAAAACTTTAAATTTAACACAATAAATGACCATAATAGAATGCAGAAACAATATTAACAATCTAGAACACGAATAAAGAGTATTAAAATGTAAAACTGGGAAAAGATGTCAATTCTAAGAAAAAATGTTGAAATTTGCATGCTTGCAAAGGAGAGAAAGTCTTATAAAACAGGTTATGGTAAGAAATGTTTGCAAGATTTGTCATGTTTTATGTCGATGTTTCCAGCTGTAATGATGACGATATTTTGTTGCAATGTTGAACAACTTATATAATTTTATAAGGCTTTGTTTGCGAAGTATCGCAGCTGATCAGTTTTGATATGTTGTTGAATACGTTGTCCATTGACTTGAAATTTTAAAGATGATTGAAGGTGGTCATATGGAGCACCTTTCCGACATCACTTTGGACACCATTAACAACTGCTCCTTTTGTGCAATTTTGTCCTTGTTTCTGTATTCTGCCCCTCCCTCAAACAGCATGCTGCTATTTTTTTCATTATCTTCACTTAATTTGGTTCAATGATGCAGTGATCAGAAATTAGTCAATAAATGTTTATATTGTTTCTGTATTCAGTTTGGTCATTTATTATGTTAAAGTTAATTTTTTTGTGGAAATAATGACCTAGTGAACATTTTAGAATTAAAAACTTTTTTGGAATTTTGTGAGCACATCTTGTGTATAATATATATATATATATATATATATATATATATATATATATATTTGTTGAAATAAATTCAGCCAATTACATTGTATGATGCTATTTACAGGGGAAATTTAATTATAATCACTCTGTATAATAAACAGAATAGCTTCGAGTTTGCTAAAATAACATAGCTCATATTTCTACCAAACGATTTTCTTTATTATTTTGTCCACCCACTTATCAACAAAGATGGATAGTATTAGAAATAAATTGAGTTATGTAAAGAAATAGTTGCATTGTATCGCAGTAAAAACAGTGTTGCAGAAAATGTTTGCTCTTTATTCTTTCTTAATTGTACTAAAAGAGAATTTAAGCATTACTTTTGCGAATTAAAATGCTGATTTTTTTAATATTCTATTTTTGTTTTATCTTAGAATAGTATTTTATATAATGTTTACATTCTACTGAAAACTAAAATGTTTCTTAAATCTGCTAATATATCTGAATTTTGATTGTTTTGTTAAAAGATCAACACATATGCATATACTTGTAAACTTACTGCAAACTTTTAATTTTTTGATAAATGAATTTTCTTCGTTCTTTTTAAAAGAAAATATAATATTTTGTATTTTACTTAACTTAATGGCTACTTAATTATTTAACTGATATATAATAGATGAGTATTTCTCTAAGGGAAATTGATATATTAATGATAGATTTCAGCAATTAAGAAACTTAAATTTTGTTAAATTTATCTTTAGGTTATGAAATGTCTTTTATTAGTACTGTTTGCTGGTAATACATACAGTAAAAGCTCCTTATTCACGCTTCCTTCATTCGCGTTTTAACTGTTCGCGGATTAAAAAAATGCAATCCAATTCCTATATTTATGGCTAAAGCTTTCTTTATTTGCGGATCTAATAAGTACTTGCATAATAATAAAAGGATTCCAATAGGTATCCAACCCAATATCCTTTGTAAAGGCTGTCAAATGGACTAATAAAAAAAGTAAAATAGATCTTATTACAACTTTGTTTAAAGTATTTTGTTAAATGCAAACTGCAAACATATCCGAAATCGCGAATGGAATAGGACGAGATGAGTTTGAACCAATAGAATCCTGTGACATTCAGAAATTGCTTAAATCGCAAAATGAAGATCTGACTGAAACCGACTTGGAGGAAATGTTAAATTCACAGCCCATTGAAGAAGAGGCTTCAACAAGCACTGGAAATGTGACATTTAATTAAAAAAATCTTAGTGAAGGTTGAAGAATGGCAAATGAGCTTTGCAATTTCTTTATGACCATTGATCAGTCTATGGAACAAAGTCTTATTTTTTAGAGGCAATTGCTAATGCATATCAGTCTGAATTGAAGGATCTTTTAAAAACTGCCAAGCAAGAGAAAATTACAAAATTCTTCATAACTTCCAAAAACTTCAATGGAATTGATTTTTTTATATATTTGTTGTTTTTTTATTGTCACCTAGCAACATACCCCTATAATCCCATATAAATTACCATTCCGTATTCATGGTTCCTGTATTCGCGCCATATTTTAGAACATATACCCCATGAATAAAGAGCTTTTACTGTATTTTTCATTTTTGACTTTTGTAAATTTATAAATTATATAATCTTTTTAGAAAAATTTCTTTTTTAGATAGAGTAGTAATTGTATCTGTAAGAAAATAGGTTCTTATAAATTCAAAATTGTTTTGAACAAACATATTTAATATCATTACTGTATAAATTCTCTTGTACTTTTTAGATTCAGCTAATGGAGATTTTGCAGATTTTACTAGTTTTAAAAGTGCAGAAGATTCCAAGTAAATATAAAATTTCTAATTTAATACTTAAGTGATGATAATAATTTAAATATACAATTGTTTAATGAAGATAACAGCAATAAATTATTTCATGAATGATAATTTTATGAAATGATACAAATCCAAATGATTTTTTTTCTTCTGATTAATGTTTTGTCCAAATTATTTATATGAAAGCATTAATATCAAATGGTTTGAATATGTTGTATTAATTTCTATTATTTATTTTCACTAGTTTTCTTTTGTAAACTCCTCCCCTCCTTTTGATATGATTTACAATTTTGTATCATTATTAAATTATTTGAAATCTAAAATTATTCATTGTTACCTTGATATTATTTTTTAAAAACATTTCAGTATTACAGTAATCATGATATATTTATAAAATTTGAAATAAACAAAATGTATTTTATTTGTCTAGCTTTTTGAAATGAAAAGAGTATTAATATATAAAAATTATGATGCAGTTATATACATTCACTGATTCATTTGTAATAAATTCTATGATAATCTGATTTAAAACTTAGGTTAATAATTTATTCAGTTATTTTTAATTGGTTTGCCAATTGTAATTAAATTTGATAATTATTATCTTGTTTGATGCTTTCATTTGATAAAAAGCAATCTAAAATTAACAATAAATAAAGGACATACTTCCTGAGAGGAAATTAGAGTGCTTAAAAAATTATCTACTTATAATAAAGCTCAATGTGTGTGTGTGTGTGTGTTGGCGCTCTACAGGCCAGACCGTTGGACCTACAGCTACCAAATTTGGTACATGTATACCTTGGAGGTCGGGAATGTGCACCTCGGAGCCCTTTTTTTGAATTTTTAATTAGAATTTGAATTAATTAAAATTTAAGCGAAATTTCGACGTTTTTCCCCTATAACTTCCGAAACTATTATCGAATAAACATGATTTTAACATCAATTTAAAGATAAAAAAATTAGCTTTATAATGGTATCAGTGTTTTAATGTATAACTCAAGCTTCTATTTTTAACGAATTTTTAAAGAAATATTTTAACCGTGTTTTTTTAGCACGTGACTGGATAAAATAACATAAATATAAAATGTGATATCTTCTATAAAAATAAATGCAAGGCAAAGGATTCAAGAAATCGTTTGCAATATTTATATCATTAATTCCATAAATTATCTTTATTTACGGTAAGCTTGATTGAATTTAGACAGGATATGCATTGAAATCCCGACGTAATGGTATATTTCTATAATCGTTTGCAATATCTGTATCATTAATTCAATAATTTTTTCCCTTTTTCGCTTTCTTTAAAAAACATATTTAACATTTTGGCAATATCACCAAAAAACATTTTCAATATTTTGGAAGCGTAATTGATAAATTATTAGAGCATTAAACTCAAAAAGGTTTTCCGAATAAAGTTACCGACTCTTTAACTAATAACTGAATCTTTTAACTTAAAACTATTTCTTAAATTTTGGCTAAAAAATATATGATTTAATTGGAAATTTTAGAACGCATTACTCATGGCGAACCAGTTGGTCGCCAAAGGCGGCTAGTCTAAAATAAAAGATAAATGATGCTCTTGTGTTTTGACTCAAATATGTAATGCACAATTAAATGCATTTTAACTAATGAAAGGATAAACTTTTTATACTTACAGGATAGTGTGGCTCTTCATTAGCATCTTAAGTAATAATTTTTTTTGTTTACTTGTAGGTTAGATAATTTTGCTGACTTCTCTACTTTCGCATCAGCTGCTACCACAACTACTACTTCTGGTACTGACTCTCTTAGTTTCCTTGATTCGAACATTGGCTCAACACAGCCAGTTTTCCAATCTTTGCCTTCAGGTCTTCCACCTTTGCAACCAGTTGGTGCTGTAACTCCACTGTCTCCTACATTTAGTGCCTCTCCTTCTCCAATGGTTTCTCCTGTGGGAAATATTTATCAACCTGTCATGGGCACACCTGTGGGGGTTGTGCCTCCTATGTCAGCTGTTCCACTTTCTGCTAGAGTGCCAGCACCAGTTTTGATGCAGACACCAGTTGGAGCTGCAAACGTTGTATATCCTGTAACTTTTGTAGGCAACGGGTTATATTCTCAAGTAAGTGAAATGTTTTCTAATGCAACTTTGTAGCTGTTAACCCCTTAAGCGGTTTGCCCGTACAGTGTACGTGCTACCCGAAATTGGCCTCAACTGGTTTGCCAGTACGGCGTACGGGCACCGATATTTTCTCCTTTCCTTCTCTGGTTTGCCCGTATTTTTCATTACAGTAAAGAGACTATTTAGTATTAATATTTTATAATAGATGGCGTGGCTTGTCCATGTAACTGAAATGCTTTTCATCCAAGGTTTTTTTTTTTTTTTTTTTTTTTTTGTAGCGGGAATCTTTTTTTGAAATTTTTGTTCTACTGTATTCAACGCTTGTGAATTTAAAACCTTGTTTTTTCTTATGGAAGTTATGGATGGAATAAACAAAAATGCTTTCTTGTTAGATGATGAACTACATTCTTATACAGATACAGATATTTCTTCTAATTATTTGGATTATTCCTCAGATGATTCGTGGAGTGACGAATAGAGTACTGCAGGAATTTTTACTGAGGTTGATGTGAAAAATCAACCTGTTCCGTGTCCTCGATTTAAATTTACTAGTATTCCTTCTGTTGACACGATTCAATTTGACGACACTTATGATGTTCTACCATTTTGGGAAACATTCATTGATTCTTCTCTCATGAGTAAAATCGTGGAAGAAAAAATATGCCTTTTTTGGAAGCATTTCTGGCAAAAGAATTGACCGCTTAAAGGGTTAAAAACTAAATAAATCCTCCCCGATCCCACACCTTTTGTTCAATTCATTTGTCAAAACACTGTTAAATATGAATTCCTATTTATTCAAATTGATAAATAATTACTGATAAAATCTTATTATTCTGTTGATCATGTTTTTTTACAGTGATGCTGATAGATATGAAATGTAATCTCTTTTTGTATTGGAATTTGTTTTTATTAAGGGTTTGCTGTATTGTTACTAAAATAATGATTTTACAGACTAAACATCAAATGCAATCTGATTTTAATTCAATGTGATAAATGTCATTAAAATTACTTTTTTTTTGCATTTTAGTGATAGGTATAATGGGAAATAAAGTCATTACATATCAGATTAATTAAAGCTTAAATCCTTATGTAAGAATTTTATATATTTATCTCTGATATATAATTTGAAATATCTTTTTTGAGCAAATATTAGGAAGAAAGTAAAATTATTCCTGTGCCATAGTTTCAATCCATTGCAGTTTTTATCCCTTTATTGAAGATGCTACCATACTTTGATATTCAGGATATGACACAGGATATATGTTGGGATGCGTTTTAAGTTTCTTCTTTTTTTCTTAGTTTCTTGTTTTAGTCTGGACATGAATGATATTAAGGGCCCCCATCCTGCCCCCATTTTTTTTTTAAAATTAAAAATAAATTTTAAATTTGAAGTTAGAAATTTACCTCATGAATTAGTTTATATCCTACATAAAGTTTAAAGGCAAAATTTTGATTTTACCAATGAACTTTAATCAGAAATAGCTATATAAGAGTTATAAAAATTTATCTTACTGTGATTTTTGAAAGTGAAATTAGATGTATTTAATTCAGAGAAATGTTCTTTCTTTTTTGGGTAGACGGCTGTGGAGAGCTAGCGAAAAAGAATTTCACAGCCAAAAAGAATTCATTGGCATATTCTGCTTACCAACTCCTCTAATCACACTTTAGATTAAGAAGCACTTAATTTTTTAAAGATTTTTATAACCAAGCAGTACAAATGTATGATGACTAAGAATATTATAAATTTGTTTAATGTGATAATGTAATTTTTTAAATGTTGAAAATTATAATAATATGGGTTAAACTGAAGTTTAGGTTTTTTTTTTTGTGAGTGAAAAGTAGATCTATGTTAAAAGCCATTTTCTATCCAAATTCTTGTCTGGGCAGTAATTACAACAAAAGTTTTATTAAAAGAAACATATATTTAACGAGGGAAGCATACTTTGAAGTTTGAAGATGATAGAATCCTTATGAAAAGTTTAATTATTTTTTAAAGAAGGGAAACACATTTGAAGTTAAATTTTGGTTTTAATATATAAAGGGAATTGTTCACTTTACATTAGTTATTATGATAATGCTAATACAACAAAATTGTTCCTTGATAATGGGGTCTAAAAATTTATTGTAAACAAATTCAGAAATGAAAACTTAACTTAGATTAATTTTAATATTTGCATTTTTATTCTGGATGATTAATATATTTTTCTGTTTTATATATATATAATGGATTTAATTTTTCCTTTTTAGCCTTCTTCTCTACCTGTAATGTCTCCTACTTCAACTACAAATACACATTCCTCATTGCAAGATTTCAGAGTAAGTTTTTAGAATTTTATATTTTCCCTAATTTATGTGAAAAATATAAAGTGAAATTTAAGTTTTTTTCTTTCTCTCTTTAGACCTCAAGAAATACTTGGAGTGATGCAGTAGGTACAGTGAATATTAATGTTGATAATTTAACTCCTGCCAGTAAATATGATAAACAGCCAGCACCTAGTATGAATCAACTAGCCGGTGTGTGATACTTTTTTCTTAAAAATCCTTTTCTCATTTTTGTATATGTGAAAATGAACATGCATGAAGCATGAACATGAACATGCATGTAACATCCTTTTAATAATGTAAAATTCTCACGTAGTGGAATTTTGTGCTTTCGATTTTCAAGATTTTTATTTAATTAAATATTTTAATCTCATTATTACATTTTGTGATGCTTGAAATTCAGCTGTTTTGTGATAAAGATACAAAAATGAATCTCAGAAAGTAGTTATTAATTTTCGTTTTTATTAACTATGCTATTTATATACTTGATATTACAAAAGAAATATTTCTTATTTTAATTCTGAGATTTGTTTTGCAAACAGATTTTAACTCAAGTATATTTGATATTTGCCAATGAAAACTTAAAAAATATTGCATTAAGAGACTTACATTTACTAACCAAAATTCAAACAGGGTTTCTTTATTTTTGAGAGGTATAATTTTTGAATTTATTTTCTTTTTATTTTATTATGTTTCAAATGTACAATATTTGTATTAAATGGATTTATAATTATTTCTGGAAAATGTTTTAACCAAAAATTAAGGATCTTGTCAATATTGATGGAGTTATAATTTCATTAATGTTTCTCCATACTTATTACTTTGAAATTACACTTAAACTCAGAAAAAATATTTAAACGGTTTTGTTTCATTATCATTAAGGTATTTTTATTTTATGTATTGACATGATTTAATTTTTAATATACATTTGAAAGGTTTTGAAAACATGCATGCTTAGACCCCACCCCCATATTTAAAAAAATGATTACAAATATAATGATTTTAAATATAAATAAACAATTCAAATAAATGATCAATTTTAAATCAAGTTAAATAGGATTGTTTTTTCCTTCATTGTACTATAAGTACACAAGTATTTTCAAGACAGCCTTCAAATACTATTAAGTAACTTCACTACTGTGTTACTTATCCCCAAATATTCTTGCAAAAGTAACGTAGTTGAATTTCAGCAATTAATTTGTTTTGCATGTAATTGCATTTGCTAACTGTTTTCTAACACTCTTATAGGAGTGAATATGAATGCAATGAATATGAATAACCTTTCCATGAGCATGCAACAGATGTCCCTCAACCAACCAATTCTAGGTAATGCTTTAAAAAAATAACAAAAATACACCTTTAATATGACTTCAGATTTGAAATATAGGTTATTCAGCCAGATTTCTATGTAAAGAACGAAGAAAGTTTTAAGAAGACTAACTAATAATTGATTTTAAAAGTGAAGATAATTGAATAATTTTTAGAACTTTAGTTCTTAAAGGAAACTTATATTAAATTATTGTTACCGAGAAATTCAATGTTTATACATTGTAGTACATTCTGATTATGTTGGGAAAACTTGCTGAAATAAAAATTAAAAAAAACAGAATTTTCTAAATTTAACCATTAAAAGCTGTGTAGGAATTTATTATAATTACAGATACTTCAATAAAAATTATATTTTAAAATTCTGAATACAATATTGAAGCTAATATTTATGTATATGTTGATAATCTTGCTATCTAAATTATTCAGAAAATTAGAGGTATATATTTGTCCCACTTCTTTTTTACATTATTTCAAAAATTAAAACAGCATTTGTTTCTATATTTACTTTTTTTAATGCTGAATTGATATGTTGTAGTTGCAGTTTAATATACATTAAGTAGAAAATAATACTATGTCACAAAATAATGAACAGCGGCAGCATAGAAATTTGCATTTCCTGTCCTAGGTTCTAATTTAAGTTCAACTATGCTATTTTCAAGTTTCAGAATTATTTCTTAAGAGAACTGGAAAATAAGAACTTGTATTCTCCATTTGCATGCCATTTAAATGTAATATGATACAATATTTAATTTTTACAAAATTCTTAAATAATACTACTAAGTCTGTAAAGACATGCAAATTTCTTGAGTGCTAATTCTATTATCATTCTTGTTATTTGAACACGAATGGTTACATTTTCCGAAAGTGGCCTTCATAAAACATCAGAGTGGAATATTAATCTTGCTAAATAAGGCTAAAATGCAACCTCTCTACACTTTAAAATATAAATAATCAAAGTAAAATAGTTTTTCCTCCCAAAATGGTTTTTTTTACTAATATTGTGTGTATTCGTGTTGTTGCGGCTTATCCTACTTGGTTGACAGTAACATCAAACCAGGTCCATGAGCCCGAACACCTTCAAACAATGTATTAAATATATTTAATGCCTCTTGATTAATTTGAAGTGAATTATTTTTAAAATTTTCAAATCCTATGAATATTCCGATTTTGTTGATTAGTTACAAAAAATTATTATATTATCGTTATTACTTACATTTTTATTATTTCTAGTGTCAGTCAGTTTCAGATCTAAATGGTTTATTCCCCCCTCCCATTTTTCTAAATAAAGAATTCAGAAATTTGGGAGAAAAGTTTGGTTTACTGAGTATATAAAATATTTTAAATAATTCTGAATTGATTATAGGATTATTTTTTTATTAGATTATTTTTTATTACTGATAGATTATTATTTTTAAAGATTTTTATTATAATGCCAAATCAGAATATTTCTGTTTTAACTATATGTCTGGGTTTTGAAATTTTACGAAAAAATAAAATTGAATTTACAGAGTTATGTTTTAAGGCTTTGATACCTATTATTTGAAAATATTTAAAAATTTTTTTTACTAAATAATCTATGTTTTAATAAATTTAAAAGTTATTTTCAACTACCTGATATCTGAATTCTGATATCTGGGCATATTTTTGCCTGTTATTTAAGGATTTTGAATTTTTTGAGTGATTTTTAATTAATTTTTTTCTTTTAATTATTTCTTATTTACTTCAACTATTTCAAAATTAAGTAGTATTAAACCAAGTTAAAAAATTGCTTGCCCTCCCCCCTTTAAATTTATTTTTATGCAAATTCATAGACTTCCTGAAAACAGGCCAAAAATATTTTTTTCTTCCATTATGTAGATTAAAATATATTTTAAAAAGTGATCTGTAATTTGCAGTGATTTCTTTTCACTTAACTATTTTTCTTTAATTTAGGTCCAGGTTCCTTGCCACCTCCAGTAAGTCCTGTTACATCGAATATGATGGGTGGCATGTTGTCACCACCTGGTGGACCTTTTCAACATTCTGTATTTAACAGTCCAGGAAATTTAGGAATAAAATAATTAAAACCATGTCAAAAATAAGCTTCTCACATGTGCAAAACACCATTTTACTGAAATCTCATGGCTTGATGAAATTAAAGTTTCATGACAAAAGAAAAACTGAATAACAAAATAAGATGCAAAAAATGTTATCAGTTTTACATAATTCCTGCATGGGATGGAATTCAAACTATGCTTTTAAGGGAAGCTTAGGGTAAAAGGTACATTAAAGAAACATGCAACGTTTGGGAGCTTCTTTGAAGCCTTTTTTTAGGTCACATTGTGTTACTTTAATGATTTTGCAATTCTGTTTATCATATAATGCTATACTAGATATGCAAGTTAATTTGTATCTGCATAGTTATTTGATAAGTTTTTTCATATTGTATTCGGAAGCAGCAAAGAAAAGTGATGAAATATTTGCTTGATATTTTATTACTGTACGAACAATGAACTATATTTTTTGTTTTCTTTGTATTGTTTTACATCTTAAAAATATATATTCTGATCATTTTCAAAAAAGAAAAAAAAAATTAAAATTATTTATGAAAGAGAAATGAATGCTTTATATAGTATCCTATGAAATGTGAATACACATTACTTCTTGATTTTTAAATAGTAAAGATCATTTTAACTTGTGTCACAATTTTCTTGTATTTTAAAATTTATCACATATATATACATATAGATTAAATTGTTTTTCAATAAATAGTTTAAGGTGTAAAAATTTACAGGAAATTTTATTTTGATTAGAATTTTATACATGCTTTATAATGTACTTCCATTTTTATCATTCATCTGTAAAGTTATCATATTTACTAAAGCAACCATTCCTGTGTAATGTAGAAAATATTGAGCTTGTATGAATTCTGTATGATAAAAATTATATGTAATTGAAAGAAAAATGTCTTGAATGTGATATTCTGTTGTGTTTTTTAATTAATTTCAAGATTTGCTCAATTTCTTCTGAAAGGTAACAATCATTAGATCAGGAAATGAGTAACCTGATAATTATATGTATTAATTAATTATCAAGATTTTTATGTATCATTTATTTCATCAGTAACTGATTTATATTTAGGCATGTATACTTTCTTCACACTAGATTTTAAATTGCATCTGAAATTTTTTATGAAAATATTATGAAATATCACAGTGGCACATTTTTTTATATGTTGGCTTTTAATTTTGCTTGATATGTTATATGAAATGTTAGATAGGAATCTAACTATGCAATATCATGTCTGTCATTCATACCAGTTTCTTAAGTTAAAAACAAAATAGCCATTTCAGTTTTGCAATTATTTAAATTAGTGAAATTGCATATTTATGTATTTGACTGATCTGAGACTGTTTATTTAGTTATTAGTAAATTATTAATGTTTCTACTTATCATAATGGTTGTTTCTTTTGTTAAATTTGTTTTCTTTGTGTAATACTACTGTAGTTATAGATTTTATTGACTATTATTATGCAAATGTTCAAGTTGTTTTTTAAAAATTATTTTTTAATTGGTTAAGTGGGTACTTTTCTGAAATATATAAAAAATGATTGTATAGAAATATGTACATAAATTGTTATTGTTCAAAATTATTTTGTTAGGATGGACATTATATATATACCCAAATTTATTTCTGTGCTTGGATGTTTTTACTACAGATGAAGTTTGTTTCCTTATCTGTACTTTCATTCTTTATTTAGTGCTATTACACAATAAAAGAGAAAGTTATTTTCAGTTTTTGATACAGATTCATTCAAGTTTTATAACATTTTACACATTCCTCTATTATTTGACAATCAAAGTTAAAATTGTTTTATAAATCATATCTTGGAAAAGCAAAGTATCTTCCATAATACAAACACACAAAAATAATATAGTGAATATATATTTAAGGATTGTTAAATATATTAATTGAAATAATATCACCCTTTAAAATATTCTCTAAAAAGTAACTATAAAACTTAGTTTTTCATCCAAAACAACATTGTGTTCACAAAAATTAAGCAAATTTTAACATTATGTATTGATAATTCCTGGAAGTGTAATAATTTATATAAGATTTTGACTTTTTTTTAATATTCAAATATTTTATTGATTGATATCAATTTACTTGTCATAAAAGCTTTTAATTAATTTAGGTAGCAAAGTGCTATAGTATCCAGTAATACTTCGTATTGTTGCAGTGGAGTTAAAACCATTTTTACTGTTTTTCTAAATGTTCTTTCGTTTGTTGTTTAAATCGAAAGATTGAAGGTTCCATTAAGTGTTCCAATTTTTTTAGTCAAATTAATTAAAAAAAAAATTTTTTTGTGGAATTTAAAATCAAAATTCTTTGATATTAGCGTATCATTTGATATATTCAATATCCTAAACAATTATATTTGTAGTTTAATTTTTTTTTTTTAAATCAGCAAACTTCGGTTTAACTGACATGCTGAATGTTTTCCAGGTTATTTTAGTGTTGCAATCAACTACGAGTTTTGAATGAGGTATAAAAAAATGAGATACAATACGTTGTATGCTAGTACCCAGTTAAATGTTATGCAATGCGACTTTTATCTTTTTCTGCCAAATTGAGTTGGTTTGTCTTGATGACTGCTTTTGGGCATTTCGTTCATACATTTAACATAAGTGTAAGGTTATTGAATAATGATAGATGTAAGGCTTGAATATCGGGGTATGCATTAGAGATTTAAATAAAATTTAATACTTATAGAATATAAGCAGGGCACCATAAAATACCAGTAGAGCTTTAAATTCTTAATATAAGTAATATGTTAGAGATATGCAGCCAAATAAATTGCATTTGTTTTGTTACATTACAATAACATTAACACAACATTACAATAATTATATATGAGAAATGACAGCTATAATTTGTTTTATTGTTTTAAGCATTAAAAATGAAAATTTTATTAATGCAAAATTATTTCATATAGAATTACATTTTCTAGTTATTTTAATAATCGCGTTAATTTATTTTTCGAATATTCTAATGGACAAGCTGGTAATATTAAGAGTTAACATAATCAAATTAAAAAACACATTATTTTTATAAATGACTAGCTTTCAATTTATGATAATGAATAGAAGTTCTTCAAAATAATGCATTGAGTTATTTAGATTTAAAAAAAACAGCTATGCTTGAAATAAAATTTTTTACAATAGAAAAAATACTTCAGATGAAAAATGGTGAGTGATATGGACGGATAAAATATGTACAGTTAACTACTAATGGAGAAGTTTAAAGAACAAATTCTATATTTTCTTAAATTTAAAAGGAATTTAAAAAAATTAATGCCCATTATGATGATATTGACTCATTAAAAATGCACTACCCATCTGGTTATGGATGCTATGTCCATGATGTATAAATTCAAAAAGGAAAGTATTTGTAATAACGTTCCTTTGAAGAAATTTGAACTCATTGGATGATGAGACATTGGAAATCTATACCGTAATGAGTGGGGCAATCATGCATTGCATATTAGCTATGGATAATTGCCATCTGCGTGTTTTCTGGAATATTTAATCTTGGAGAAACTGTAGAAGCTGCATTTCTTTTGAAAAAGAAATGTTTTAGTTCAAAGTGGACACATAACTGCGATGTATACTGATGATAAATATAAATTCGTCCCATTTATTTTTAATCGTTTTTGCAGGGCCTGGCGGTAAGGTCTTGGTTTCAGATTCGAGACCCAATTCCACCAAAGAACCATCATGTAAGCGGGTTTGATGCACGTTAAATCCTTCCGGGCTAAACGTTCTCCCACTGGTGTGGTGTGGAGAGCAGGGAATGGGATGCCAGTTCATGTATCGTTTTCGTCATCTGACTGTTTTTCAAAATTACAAGGTCGGTCCTAAAACAGCTCTTGTGTTTTTTTAAAATGGGACTAATATAACTAAACTAAATTAATAATTGGGTTGGTAAATTGGGATTTTTACAGTGAAAAACTGCTGAAACTTAATTGAACTTAAATAGTAACTTGAGCATTTAATAAGCATGCGTTTTTTCTTACACCACTCTTTGTTCCTTTTGTGATATTTTTGGTGAATGGTTTTAGACAAAACAATTTTAAGACTTTTAAACAATCACTACCATGAACAACAAACATGCATTATGTATTTAACAAACAGTCGGTCCCGTTTAATTTTTGTTGAGTTTTCCGTAGAAAACCTCCCAACAGTTAAGACAGAACAAACACACTGAAAGAAGACACATGTTATCACAGTATATCATTTCCAGTGTCTCCTCAAACCGAAGAGTTAATGATATCGATCTTCACTATTGAAACAAATCTGTTAATTAAACAGTAATATGTCTTTGGGATCATTTACAACTGAATAGCGCCACTTTGAGCTCTAAGTGAAATTCACTACCATTTTACATCACTTCATTCTGATATCAATAACAACCGCCATTTTGATTTGTGGCTCTTGGACGGCGATGAGACAACAAATTAGAGATAATCGCTTATAGCAAATGAAATCTTTCTGAAAGACATTTAAGATGCAATTCAATTAATTCTATTGAATCCTGCTCCTTGCGTTCATCGGAACAGTTGCCAAAGCGGAATATGCTAAAATAAAATCAAACAAATTAATGTAATTGTTAAAGTTGACATAAAAAGAAATCTCCCGAAAACTGATAAATTAGCAGCCTTCTTTGAATCATCTAATGAACAGATGACATCAAATTACTTTTTATCAGTTCTTTCTGTCATCTTTTGGTTTACCCATTTTATTTCTTTATGGCAGCGTTTCTCAAACTTTGTATCTATGCACCACTTGATTTATCATTTCTGCTCCACGGGTCATTACTGTATCTCCACCCATTATCAGATTTTGACAGTTTTGAGCCCCTTTTAAGGTAAATGTAGACAGTTTGAGGCCTCATTTAAGATAAGTGTTTTGATAATAAGTAATGTGAAATAAACTCATTTGCGCTTTTATATTCATTATTTTATTTATGTGATATATGTCAAATAAATAAAGTTCCTGCCTTTTATCTCCGTAGTTATTTTTTGATAAACTGACCGTGCTTTCTTTCTGTTTTCGTTTATTTTCTAAATAAAACGAGCATTTCAGTGTCCAGTCATTCAAGTTTTGATTTAAACAAGCATAAAAATTAAAAAAATCATTCTTGATCTATCATTTAAAAAAAATTTAAGTCTAAAAAAAAGGAAACTTCTTCAATTAAAAAAATTGGTTTTAGCTCATAATTCACTAACTTTTTTTAAAATAAATTATAATGAATTTTATTATAAATCAAGATTTATCAAGGGAAAATATTCCTAATTATATTCCTTTTGAACCGGAATTAAAAGTAACATTCTTTGTCCAAGGGCTGAATGGTATTCTCTATTTAGCTGCATATTTGTATGTTAATTTTATTTTTAAAGTGCATATTAAAATAATCAAAGTAGTATTTATTATCTTATTCAAATGATTTAATTCTTATCTTAAATTTAAGCTACTAAATTTATTATTATTAGAAAGCAATAATTTAAAATTATTAATGGATTAATTAGTTATTTAAAAATCGTTGATTTAAGTAAATATTTTTCAATAAAAGAATTTTTAATTTAAAAAGAAGTTAACACAACTAGAAATTGCGAATATTTTATTTTAAACAAAACAGTAAAGGCTTGTGAAAACTTTTAAACACATTTATAATGCTTTTTAATTGTAGGATTGGATATTTTTAAAATTAGAAACAGCATTATAAAAAATTATAAAAGTAATCATGTTTTGTATTTTTTACTATTATATTAAGTACTATCAAATGTAACTTTTTCTCACTTTTTTTAAAACACATTCTGTTAAATAGTCTTCCTATACATCATGTTTAATGGTCATAATAGCCAGAGGGTTCAGACTTTCTTGATTCGTCAACAGTCTATAACATTTTTTTAGTAGCATCAGTTTCGGGCAACTTCATTAATCGCCTTTGTTTATAATTGTTAGACATCTATAAATTTTAAACACGGCCATTACTTTCAGAAAAGTTGGTTGAACCATACTATCATGCATCAGTTTATCAGAATTTTATGACCAATATCATTTCTTGATTTGTTTCGAGATGTTGTTACACGAAGAATTAAAAAAATATTTTTTTATTATCTAATGCAGATTGGAACTTCCATGATTTCGATGTTGGTTCTTTTTGAAAAATTAACTAAAAATGCAAACATTGAATTATCTATACACTTCAAAACACCATAAAAGCTTTGGGCATAGCATATTCAAAACAGACAAATAAGTTTTAACACAGTTTTTCCTTTACTTTTAAATGTTCAGCCTTCCTTACTGCCATCTTCTAAAGTGTTTTTTTGTCTTCCCTATACATCGGTCTCATCACTATATCATGAATCAATTGTTCTATTTGTCTTCGTTTCATAATTGTTTATTGTATAACTGTCCACTTCTCGTAATCTAAATACACTGATCTCAATTTTTAACCCTTTTTATTACATGACGGATTCTCTTACCAGAAAAAGAAAAGGAATATATTCTTTACCTTTAGATCGAGCACTTTTAAATATTGACTAGATTATAAAATAAAAATATATATGCATCCTTACGCATTTTTATAAAGATCCATGAGTAGAACAATGTAAAAATATTGAAATTATTACTTTAAAATTTCATTAATCTACTTACATGATTATGCAAAACTCTGCAGTATGAATTCTAAAAGATTAAAAATGAAATAGAATGTCAAAAATTGTTTACCCTTATAAATACAAATAGAATGATAAAAAGCATCAAAATGTTATTTTCTCTGTAGCTTGAACACCGAAAAATTTATAAGATGTATTTGTAAATATAACAAATTGCAAACATTTATATAATTTATACATATAATTTATATCTGCTGAATTTGCTTAGCAATAGTTAAAATACGACAATACGTAATATAATAAGATTTTTTTTTTCACTTCTTTCAGTTAGTAGTGGAAAGGGTTTCATTAAAAAAAATGTAGTTCATTTAGTTACAATATTTTTCAATTTTCCGCTAATGCTTCGATTGGGGAAAAATTGTCTTTGCTCTTATTTCTGTCTTGAGCCGTTGGTAATAGATATATATTTGATCATTGGGAATTAAAGAGGTCGAGTGATATAAAGGCGACTGCATTCCCTTTGGACATAAATTTATGAAGATCAACCTATTTCAACCCCTTTTTTCAAGACATGACGGCATCTTCAAATTACAAGAGCTTTGAAGCTTTTCCAGGGTAGAAAGAAACTGTTAACTATAGTTCTGTGACTGACTGTCGATGTTGTTGTATTTAATCATGAAGATTTTATTCTTGAAATGTGAGCATTTTACTTGAGAAGGTAAATGTTCACACACACACACACACACACACACACACACACACACACACACACACACTCACTCACA
>JAPMOQ010010989.1:5830963-5854731 GCA_026543055.1 Argiope trifasciata | reverse complement strand
TAATAATTATATAATTATAATTCTCTATATAATTCTTATAATATAAATTATACCCAACAAATTTATATAGAGATTCGTCAAGTGGTTGACTTCCTGTTCATCCGTACATAAATATGCAATAACACAAAAACACAGTTACGTAAATTTGTGAAATTTGGTATATAACTTTGTGATTAAAATGGTAGTTTGGCATCAAATTTGGGATTCAGTCGCTTAGAAACAACCCATCTAAAACACGAAATTGATATTTGGATACCTAATACAAAAACCAGGGATTAATCATGAAAAAAAATTTCCAAGTTCATAAGACAGATTCAGAAAAAATGTTGAACTCGTCCTAAAGATCAAAGCTTCGAGCAATTTTTTGCCACTGCCATTCATTTGCGGCCTTTCCCAACTTCCACAATTTTATGCGGAGTTTGTGGGTGGGGATAATATTTATATTAGAGAGTATACGATAAAGTTTTAGAAATACCTCTCGCTGATTAAAACTTGTATATTATGTTATTTTTTTAAATTTCAAGTGTTTTGAATTTACACCTCTATAAATTATATATTGTTTCTATTTTTTGGAATCCATTGATCGTGTGCATAATATGAGTACTCTTTCAAAAATTATTATCTTTTTTTAAAAAAAGTTTAGAAATATTGATTCTCGTAAATCATTGAAATAAATCACAAATAACATTGACTGTTGTGAAGTTGACGAGAAAATATTTTAGAATTGGAGATATTTATTAAATAGATATTTATTGCTGAAATTAACAATAAAATAAAAGTATTGAAGATTGAATTTATTTTATTTTGGATCATAACGCAGCTTCTCAATTATTTCCAAGGAGGCTAATATGTATATTTAAAATAAACATTTCACTTAGAAACACTAATAAAACTTATCTCCTTACACCAATCACTAGTCCGATTCCGTCAATTTTTGCTTCCTATGAAAATGCATGATCTCTAGACATATCAGGAATGACCGGTCACTATCAGCCACCTTCAGTTATTAAGATAATTAGAAAAAACATTACTTCACCGAACACTCTCTATGAGGAAAGCCCACATCAGAGTTCCTTATTCACAGTCGATAAACCGATTTCGATCATTTTTAATCTGTATAAAAAGAAATCTTAGCTCCTACATATATTCCCAACAGTCACTTCATTTTACCATCTTCCATTTTTGAGAAAAATAGAATAACAGTAGCTATATAAAAGTATTACTTCACCACATAATCTATAAAACTTTCTATAGTTCCCCCAATTGTTATCATTACTCTGTTTTGAAATTTCTTGCTCCACATATGCTTCTAGACACGCCATTAATGATCTCTTTTATCTATATGATTGCTACTTCAAACTAAAGTTTAGACAGATTCCTAATCCTCTATGGCCGGAAGCTTCGATAATACCCGTCACTCAGTTATAGTTAATATACTATTGAAATATAGTCAAGGCACGGAATGTGAAACGACGTAGAATTATTCAGTAAAATTAATCTACATTTTTTTCACCATTCTGTAGACGTTTTTAACAATCAAAATTGAAAAATAAATGAATAAAATACCAAAATGATGTCCCGTCTAGAATGTGAGCGAGAAGCACCATCCAAGTGCAAAGAGTTATTAATATCAGTAATGTTAACCGCCTTCGGCAGCTATATTATTAGTATTAATTACGAAAAAAATTGGTGATATTGGCGACAACTATGTTTTATTTTTCAATGTCTCTCGAAAATGAGGCAGAGAAATGTCCTTTAATGATTCATCTAGAGGTAAAAAGTCTTCTTATGAAACAAAACTCAGTAAAATCAATGCATTAAATATTTTAGTTATCAGTTAGAAATCTTTATCAAGTTTTTCTTTCACTGATAATCTATAGTGAATACTGTTTTAAGATTTTTCTCGAAAATGGAGAAAACCGGATCACCGATCATGAATCTATATTTGTATGAAAATATATATTCCTTTATTTAATTCACTGCATTTATTTATTGTTGTAAAGAATAAGATTTTAATTAGCGTTTTCATTTGTTAAATGTACAACGAGTGTAGTACTACTGTATTTCTAAAGACTGAATTACATTTATGTCAAAAATTAAGGTCAAACATAAGATTTATTAAAACTGATCGGCTATTCACTGTATTGCAGCGAAATTTGTCACAGAGATGTACTATAATGAAAAAAAAAAGGATTTAGCAACATAACAGTTGAAAAAGATTTTAATTGCGAATTAAGGAATCGACTGTATAAAAAAAGTTTTAATTCATAAATCGAAAATTAAGCATTCATCTCATAAAAAATCGGTTTAATATGGAGTGTCACAATATACATACGTATATTGCTTACATATAAATCTGACATGGGACTCTCATACTGTTTATGAAGGTGTCAATAAATGTTTGTGTCAAACTCTTTTAAAAGTCGGCTTTTAATTTTAGAAGGGTCTTGAGAGGGGACGCTGTGCAATCAATGGTTCTTTCTATTTAATCCTATACATGCTCAATTCGAATTGAGATCTGAATGCATCGAAGGCCAATCCACACAGCGAATATTCTCTTCCTCAAGAAAATCAGCAATAATCTGCCATAAAAGGAATATCGTCCATAAAAATGAGGTTCTGACCAGTAGCACCTCAGAACAACTTCATATAGACTTCAAACACTTTATAGCGATATGAGGTGACAATACCCTAATCGAAGGCGTATACGACAGTCCAACAAGGATTACTTTAGCACAAAATCTGTCAATTTCTTTTATGAAGGAGGGATGATGGCGTGATCTTTATTCTATCCAAATGAGAGATTCCACAGAATCACTCTGTATGGGGAATTTCGACTCATCACTGAACCCCTCCCCCCTTCTCGTTGTATCGAAGACAGATGTTGTGTCGACGACAGACGAAGACAGAAGGGACACACAGGACTGGACGTCAGGTGTAAAGGGCCCTCTCCGTTAAAAGTCTATATATTGTTTGCAGGAAATTCTTATTCCGAATGCAGCAGCTAGGTCAAGAGCAAGCTGAGGAACTATCGTCAGTAAATTTCGTCGTTCGCTTAATGCCGAAGAGCGACACTATGCAAGTTCGTTTCTCTGTGGTAGCCTTGGCCAGCCTTCCCGGTGACGCCACTTGTTTGGAATTGATTCCACAACCTTTATACAGCTATTGGTACCACCATCTAGACACCTCTGTTTGAGTTTGGCCATTTGCAAGTCTGCTAAAGACTCTCCACCCCAAGAAATAATCGCAATGATTATGACAACTCATTCTCAGTTCAAACATATTATTTTGTTTGCTTTAATGTAATGGTTACAAAACTGCAGGTAAAGTTCCCAGATGCTTAAATGGTCTAATTCCAGTTTATCTGAAAAAACTAAAGCTAAACAACTTCTTTTTCAAAGGTTGAAATTGCTTTAAACATTCTTCAGAATTTAAAAAATACAAATTCTATCAAATTACGTGTGGCAGTTTAGAATTATTTGGAAAACATGTTTGTGACCTTAATTTTGAACGTAAGTATAGATTTATGGATATAGAAAAAATATAGGGAATTTAGCTATTTAAATATAGGGGAATAATTCTCAAATATCTTAATTATTTCCATGTACACTGAAGTGACAAAAGTCATGGGATGACTATTAATATCTTGTCGGTCCTCCTTTTGCCCGGCGAAGTGCAACAACTCGACGTGTCATGGAGTCCAAAAGTCGTTGGAAGTCCTCTGCAGGAATATTGAGCCATGCTGTCTGTATAGACGTCCATGATTGTGAAAGTGTGGATGGTGCAGGAGTTTGGGTACGAACGGACCTGTCCCATAAATGCTCGATGGGATTCATATCGGGCGATCTAGGAAGTGGCCAGATCATGCGCTGGAATTGTCCGGAATGTTCTTCAAACCAATCGCGAACAGTTCTGGCCTGGTGACATGGCGCATTGTCATCCATAAAAATCCCATCGTTGTGTGGGTACGTGAAGTCCATGAATGGCTGCAAGTGATCTGCAAGCAGCTGAACATAACCATTTCCAGTCAATGATCGGTTCAGTTGCACCAGAGGACCGAGTCCATGCCATGTAAAAACAGCCCACACCATTATGCAGCCACCACCAGCTTCAACAGTGCCTTGCTGACAGTTTGGGTCCATGGCTTCGTGGGATCTGCGCCACACTCGAACTCTACCATCAGCTTGTAACAACTGAAATCGTGACTCATCTGACCACGCCACGGTTTTCCACTGGTCTAGGGACCAGTCGATATGCTCACGAGAGTCGCTGCAGGCGATGTCGTGCTGTCAGTAAAGGCACTCGAGTCGGTCTTCTGCTGTCATTGCCCAAGGAAGACAAATTTCGCCGCACAGTCCTATCGGACACGTCCCTCGTACGTCCCACATTGATTCCTGCAGTTATTTGACGAAGTGTTGCGTGTCTATTAACATTGACCATTCTACATAGACGACGGCGGTATCGGTCTTTAAGTGCAGGTGGTCGCCCACTGCGCTGTCCATGATGGAATGTGATGCCTGAAATTTCATACTCTTGGCACACTCTTGATACTGTGGATCTCGGAATGTTGAATTCACTAACGATATCCGCAATGAAATGACCCATGCGTCTAGCTCCAACTAACATTCCACGTTCAAAGTCTGTTAATTCTCGTCGTGCCGCCATAAATCACGAAAAACCTGTTCACATGAATAACTTGAACACAAATGAAAGCTCTGGAAAACGAACTGCGCATTTATACTTTTTTGCTGCGATACTACTGCCATCTGTATATTTGCATATTGCCATACCATGACTTTTGTCACTTCAGTGTATATTATTCATTGAATTATATTTTTATTTTTTGAAGAGCAAATCTAAACCTCCGACGTGAAAGCATCTTCAACCTAATCTTAAACTCAAAAGTATAATTAATTAGTATAAATGCTAAATATTTATTCCTCTATCAACTTAAATATTTTTTGATGAAAGTATTTTTAGGTTATTTAATAATTAAACACTTCTTTGGATTAGATTTTTATATTTTCAATTCATTTAATGAAGAGTATTAAATAATAATAGTAATAATAACAAAAAAGGAGGACATACAACGGAATACATATTTGTAGACTCAGTTTCGAGCAATGAAAGGCTTCAAATATAGATTAAAAATTCTAAAGCATTTCTGCCTTTTTTAACAAAGCAAAAAAACCTGCATTCTTTTCTTTTCTCATTGAAAAATTACAACAAATCTTCTTTTGTCTTTCATTTAATTATTCAGAAATATTTTGGTATTGAAATTTCATCTCCATATTTACAAAATTAGTTTTCGCAAAACTAAATTATAAAAACGAGATGATATTTAAAAAATCGAAAGGGACAAAGAATAAAATACAACTTAAAAAAATTATTTTCAATCTCTTTTATTTCTTATGCAAGTTTGGAATTTAATTCAAATAACCTTATTTCACTTAAAAGAAATAAACAGACTTTTCTTTTAAAGTTCACATTAAGAAAAATAAATGTTTTTTGAAGGAAATTGACAGCAATAGTTTTAGCCTAAAACAATTTGGATTTATATGACGTTGCTTATTTTTTAAATAAAATATATCCCTTGTTACATCACAAAAACTTTTGTTAATTGAATTTTATTTCCAAACTCACCAGAAAAGCTTTTATCTTGAAAGATTTTCTTTGGAAAAGTTACCTGGAGTCTTATTCGAAGTTTTAATTTTTAAGAGTCTTATTCTATAATCCCTGGTATCTTTTTCCAGGAAAATTTTCTTAAATAAAAAAAGGGATTTAGATTTCTCTTAGTTCTTCTTTAAAGAATTCAATAGAAGAACAATATATGTCTTTATTTTTTTATATGCACTGTGATAAGCAAACAATAAATATACCAGTTTTGAGGAGGTGTACTAAAAATCTATGATAAATAAAAAGTATGTTTTTGACTAAACGGAACTAATCATTATGAGATTTGCTAATCTGAAGAAGGGTAAAAATACAGCTTCATTTCTGTGCTTTTAATTCATGAAAACAGAATTACTAACATGAAAATCTTTATAGACTATATTATATCCTAGTTGTTTCAAGCGACCAGCTGATTAAACAGATATGTCGGTTATATTTGATTTCAGATAAAACACTTATATTTATAACTTTATGTTTATAGTTCTGCCAAATTGTCTGACATTATATCGTATTGGTTTAATAGTTTAAATTGTAAGCTGTTTATAGTATAGAAGAATCTTTCTAATGGATATTCTACTTCTTTTACACTACTATTTCTATCTTTCTTATTTTTGGATAATCTATCTTCAAAAATTTCATGATAATGAAGATGTTCCACTTTTCCTTCCATTTTTCTTATATTCTATACAGATACTAAATAGAATAAATTTTAAAATTCAACAGCAAAAGATAAATATATAATTTGTTAAAATACTGAAAATGGTTTGAATTCAAAACAGCACTATAAATATATTGTAGTTAGAAATAAGACAATCAATATTTTTAGAAAAATTCCCCCCCCCCCAAAAAAAAAAATCAAGAACAATTTGAGAGTAATTTGCTTAATAAACTGTTGTTTGCATTAAAAAAACAATTTTTAAATTTTTAAATGCTGTAATTTTTTTTTTATGTTTTTGGGTTATACTATTTTTGGATGTTATCTCTGGAAAACGACAAAATTTAGCTTCATTATTTAATTAAAACTCAAAATATTATTTTTCATTAATTCAGTTTCTATATTTATATTCACTAAGATATGGTATTAAACAAACTTAATATAATCCCTACGTGATAAATCCTTCAACATATGATTAAGCAATAAAACTATTAAATGAGCTAATTGAACAAATTGATAATCATAAGTTAGTTGGAATTTCTGATTAAAAATGTTGATTCTGACTTTTTTTTTACTCGTAATCTTTTATTTTTCTTTATAATGCTTTACACAACAGCGGATTTTTAGATAAAGTTAGCTATATTGTTACAAGCTTGTAATTTTCCTTTTCTTCATGAATAGTGTCATTGAAAGAGAGACTGTACCGTTTTATGGAACCCTTTGGGTGCTGACCAGGTGCCGCATCAATGTTCTTAGAACTTGGCGACAAATTTGACGACCATTTAGAGGCAAAATAGATATTAATGGAAATTTCGAGAATTTTAACAATCCATTCAATAGAAACCATAGTACTCCTGATTGATCCCGAAACTTCTCGACTCGCTTCCAAGGAACTATAAAAGGCCAGCAGTTTCAAGCCGGAAGAAATCGGATCGTAGTTAATTGTAATTGGAGACGAAAACAAGAAACGTGCCGTCGAAAGGAAACGAAGTAACATTGGTAGAGTTCGACAGTGTCAGTGTTGTGTGGAGCTCAAGTGGCTGCTGAAATGAGCTGCGTTCCACGTCATTTTGTTTATTGTGGAAGCAGCATCAAGTCGTGTGAGGAGTAGTCAGCCGTGTAGTAGGGAGTAGGTAACTGGATACAGCTAAAGCCATGAGACTGTGGAGAATTACAGTCATTTTGAGAGACTTAGAATTAAGCTATGGAGATTTCCTCTCCTGCTGAATTCTGTACTGCCGCTTTGTGTGCTATAGTTGTTATTACTATCGGTTATGACTTGTGACCTGCTCTTGTAGTGTGCTCTTGTGTGTTGCAAGTGCTAGTCTCGACTGTAAATATTTGTTGTTTCTGTATATTCGCCTTTCCGAATTCGTCTCTTCTGTGTATTCGTCTCTTCATGTGTAATAAACGTCGTCGTTGTTTTCTACTATAGGACTATGTTTATACCTGCATCGACCGTCCAATTTTAAAAGTACTCAACGAAGAAAGTAGAATCCATAACAATATTTTACACGCAAACTCATCTTTTTTCCATCCTTAAAAGAAAGAGCTTGTCGTTCACTGTTCAATAATATGTACCGAAAAAGTATTTGAAATTATTAATACTGGTCTTTGGATCAGAGAATAAAAAAATAGTGAACATTCTTGTAATTTCATATCCTTATGTTTTACTTAATTGCACATGTCATCTAAATGCCTATTATCTTATGGTCAACTATAATTCTTATTTCAAAGACCAGATGAAGCATGACGTTTAATGGATTTTAAATCTAAACTGGTATGCTTTTTATATGTATCGAGTATGAATTGATTGCATTAAAACTTGTTTGTTCTTCTGTTGGAAATCTGATGTCTTCATTTTCACTTCAGATATCCCTTATGAATTTTCTTATACCATGATGATTTAATGTGTCCAGGAAGCACTTAAATTTATTATAACAGAGACTTTTGTCAGGGACTTTGAAAATTTTATAAACCGGGGATCGATTATTCAGCCTTTGAAAAGTCAAAATTAGAAATGAAAGATTACTTCTTGAAGCTAAAACTAGAATGACAAAAACGAAAAAGAGAGCATTCATAATTAAAAATTATTAAAAAGGGAAGAATGAATGCACTCTCTACATTGACGAACAACTGTTTGAAAAGATAAACAGTTTTAAAAGAAAGAGAAGTGATATTTTTTTATTGATTGTGGGAAGTTAAAAATGATAATAAAGGTCGTTTGTATTCATTACTGCCAATTAAAACGTTTTAAAAAGATCTTTTTGTTCAAATACCTACAATCAAAAATTACTCGATTTGAATTAGTTTCTTCAACAGTAAACAACTCGAAATTGTTTCTTACAAACAGCAACAACAACAACAAAAAACCATCTTCAGATCTGTTTCATTGGAAAGTGAACAAAGAGATTAAAAAATATATCAAACAGCAAATTTCCTGATTTTTATGTATGAACTAATTCATCCATAAAATCTAGATGCAAAATTAATTTTTAGATCCTGAAATGATATTAATTTAATTTACACATTGAGATTTATTTAATTTTCTCAGAAATTATTTAATGCATTTCATTTAATGTACTCACGCAATAAGCCCGATGCCTTATTAATTTAGGAGTTTAAAACTATGTATATGAATTGTAAACTACTTATCTTTCAGGCATAGTTATGATTATATGCATAGTATGAAGCGTACTAATTCTTGAACCCCTATAAGCTTTTGCACATAGGCAATAATACTTTTAAATTTGTATCATTTTCTATGCTTTTTGTTCATTTGAAAAACTGGAACGCAATACCGTTTTTAAATTCGGTAAAAAAGCCCTACGGAATTATACACCTTTTTCACATCAATAAATAAAATAAAAAGAACAAAACCAAAAGTTAAATAAAACATTAAACAACAACGGGAAGTAGGTAATCCATCAAGGGGTAGTTTGAAAGAATACAAAAATTCTTCTTTTCTGAACTATTAATTACAGATGGTAATCTGATTAATAAAAAGCATTTTTGCAAAATTTCAATGAGTTGTTACTTTTGAATACACCCATTTAAGTATTGATATGAAAAGTATGGCTTTAAAGGAATATTTAATATTAATTCGGATTTTTTTCATCGTCAGCAATTCTGTTCCATCCTCCCTCTTTTATAAGTATTTAGGGAACAAAATGTTTTTGTTAGCACGTAACAGATGCTGGTAATCGATGTTCTTCTAAATAGATCCATTTCATCGTGCTTATTATATTTCAGCTACATTACATGAAAAAAAAAACATGTGAAAGTCTTTATGTTATTTTCATTTGTGAACACACAGAATATAGTTTTGGTAATATTCCTTCATCCAAAGAAAACATGTTTCTCTGATAACACATATTCTTTTTTGCAAACTTTTTTTCTGCTTCTGCCGGTTCTTAATATTATTGAGAGGAAAATGAATCATTACCGAAAGCTAAGGGGCATCATCAAGAGCATATCTCATTAGAAGTGAAGGATTAATCTTCCTTTTTTTTTATGGAACAAGACCAGCGTGATAAATGGAGAGCTCATAAGTAAAAAACAATTGAATGGTATGCCTGACCCTGATAGCACTTTTTTTCTTCTTCTCATCACTTAAAGGTAAGATGATCGCCAAAATGGAGATCTGTTCTTTGTAACAATTTTTTCTGCCATTGATCAACATCGTCTATGATTGTTTTTAACTTTTTTCATGGAATATATAACAAAATGTTATCCAAGCTTTCATTTGTCTAAGGTTTGAAAAGAAATTTAATATGACTTTCTAAAAATGATTTATTAATAATTATGATAGTATTATTTAACAATATTGTAATATAAAGATTAGGTCACTTATTTAATTATTAATTCAATAAGAGTTAACGTAATTTATTAATATAACGAGATTTTTTAAATTATTTCAATGTAATTTATTAATATTAACATAAAAAAAATTAAGATTTGCAAATGCGTATTTGAAAATTTCCTTTTTGATTTAAATGCTCATTGCAAGCCTTTTTAGTAACACGATAAGAAAGTGGCAAATCTATCTACCTACCTATAATATAACTAAAAATTAAATATATCAGTACTATAAACTTAGATAAAAATTTCTGTTAAATAACTCTTGATAATGAAATTTAATTTGTGTTAATGATGTATTTTGATATAATGTTTTTCTTATAACGTATGAATTGTATCTATTAAACTAAAAATGCGCATCTATTGGGTCTTACAAATTTTAGAATAATTCTAGTTCATGTCAAGGAAAGAGAATGAAACTTTTATTTAAATAGGATTTGAAATTGCATGTGTATGTTTCAAGTTTTAAGAAAATTCAAAACGTTCCTTGTCATGAAAATATTCTAAACTAAGTCAGATATTATTATTATATTTATATACTAACTAATTTATACAGTAATATTTAAAATATTTTAATTTTAATACTTATGTGAGGCTTGATATAAAATTAAAACTCCCCATAATTTGAAGGATATAATGAAGCTAATTTGATTTAATGTTCTGACATGGTTTAATATTGTAGGCAGACATTGAACTATCAACTTTCTATGCGAAGAACCACTTTAAAATTTGCTAAAAAATAGTCATGTACAGAGTGATTTACCATCACTGATAGGGATGATAGAATTTAAAAAGGCAAACCATAATTTCTACGACATTCAGATTATTGAAACCACGTCCTAATGGAAAATGCCATTTGGTTGCAATGAAGGACACAGGATTAAAGCTTTGGGAAGTATGAAATATGATTAAAGCTTTATTTGGCGATAATCTATCTTTAAATAGTTTGTGAATAAGAAAGAGATGCAAAAGGTTTTGTATTAGCTCGAATTTCAGTGCAAATTCACGGAGATTTGGCAATGACGTGAATTAGGTCCTAGAGAACCTGCCAACAAGCACTTGTACATCAAGCGAAGTATATTATTTATAACTATAGATGTATTTATAATCATGTTAATTAATTATTTATCCTTTCAATAGAAGTTGATGAATATTACGGAAACTATTTTCTATGAAGTGAAACACTATTTCATATTTCTATGAAAAATTTAAATTATTCAGAATTTAAATTCTTTAATTGATTAAAAGATGTATATTATATATCAAACTTAATCACACTTAGCAATGCTATATGTGGATGGATATATAGCTACTGAAGTACGTATTGGTAACAGAAAGTTAAATTCTTTTGTACCCAGGATGGCAATGTACTCTTACATAGATCTTGCGGCACATGTATAAAATCCAGATACGATTTACTGTATAAAATCTTTCTCTACGCCTTTGTTGTCAACTACTCCATCATGTTAGCATTCTTAAACAGTTGTAAACAAAATATATGAATGTAATCGGACTAGCGATGGCTCCAAAGAAAAAATAATGCTAATCTATCCTATTCGCATTTTTTATATGATTTTTATTTAACGTTTATTTAACGTCAAGAGCAGTTTGAACGCCAAATTTTTAGCATTACTATAAGTAACATTACTATATACACTGAAGTGACAAAAGTCATGGGATGACTGTTAATATCGTGTCGGTCCTTCTTTTGTCCGGCGAAGTGCAACAACTCGACGTGTCATGGAGTCCAAAAGTCGTTGGAAGTCCTCTGCAGGAATATTGAGCCATGCTGTCTATATAGACGTCCAAAATTGTGAAAGTGTGGATGGTGCAGGAGTTTGGGCACGAACGGACCTGTCCCATAAATGCTCGATGGGATTCATATCGGGCGATCTAGGTGGCCAGATCTTGAGCTGGAATTGTCCAGAATGTTCTTCAAACCAATTGCGAACAGTTCTGGCCGGAGACATGGCGCATTGTCATCCATAAAAATCCCGTCGTTGTGCGGGTACGTGAAGTCCATGAATGGCTGCAAGTGATCTGCAAGCATCTGAACATAACCATTTCCAGTCAATGATCGGTTCAGTTGTACCAGAGGACCGAGTCCATGCCATGTAAAAACAGCCCACACCATTATGCAGCCACCACCAGCTTCAACCGTGCCTTGCTGACAGTTTGGGTCCAGGGCTTCGTGGGGTCTGCGCCACACTCGAACTCTACCATCAGCTTGTAACAACTGAAATCGTGACTCATCTGACCACGCCACGGTTTTCCACTGGTCTAGGGACCAGTCGATATGCTCACGAGAGTCGCTGCAGGCGATGTCGTGCTGTCAGTAAAGGCACTCGGGTCGGTCTTCTGCTGTCATAGCCCAAGGAAGACAAATTTCGCCGCACAGTCCTATCGGACACGTCCCTCATCTGTCCCACATTGGTTCCTGCAGTTATTTGACGAAGTGTTGCGTGTCTGTTAACATTGACCATTCTACACAGACGTCGGCGGTCTCGGTCGTTAAATGCAGGTGGTCGCCCATTGCGCTGTCCATGATGGGATGTGATGCCTGAAATTTCATACTCTTGGCACACTCTTGATACTGTAGATCTCGGAATGTTGAATTCATCAACGATATCCACAATGGAATGACCCATGCGTCTAGCTCTAACTAACATTTCAAGTTCAAACTCTGTTAATTCTCGTTGTGCCGCCATAAATCACGAAAAACCTTTTCACATGAATAACTTGAACACAAATGAAAGCTCTGGAAAACGAACTGCGCATTTATACTTTTTCGCTGCGATACTACTGCCATCTGTATATTTGCATATTGCTATCCCATGACTTTTGTCACTTCAGTGTATATCATAACAGAAATAAAAAATAATAAAAAATAAAATTGAATAAAAAACATTAATTTTTATGAAACTATTTAAAACAATTTCAGATGAAATGAATCTAAATCAAAACGAGTTAAAATTAAATAATACTGACATTAATAAGTATAATGCCATAACGCTCTCTAAAAGTAAAAAAAAAATAATTCAAGTTATTCATGAAATATCTTCAAATGATGCTTTCTAAAAATTACTTAGACAATGCAAATGGTGACCTGATAATTAATAAAGCTCTCCTTGACAAATTCAGATTATAAAGCCTTGTCAAAATTTATGAGAAAAAGTACATCTTCAAACTGAACTCATTTCACCTTTCACTCCTGCTAGCGTAAAAATAAAGACGTCAATTTGTCCTTCCTCCTTTGGTCTGAGTTTGGTAACTTAACACCCACTTTCTAATGCATGTCATTCTCCCATAAGTGAGTGCTAGAGCCGTCTGCAGACTGCGTCCAAACTGAAGTGTCACCCTGAGATGATGTATGTCTTGTCCTCTAATATCCTCCGAGACATGCAGGATAAAAGGAAAAAAAAGTTTTAAGATCTTGTAGTTACTCACTAAGAGACGTCACCGGGTAAGAATTCCGCTCTGTTACACGAGAAAATTGCAAGTTATGTAACTAGATTTATCCTTTATGCTTGATGAAACTACTTGAACCAGTTTGGATAGAAATGAAAACCTTTTCTAATGAAAAGGTTTTCATTGCAAATTACTGTTTAAACTTTTAATTTGGATTCGCTGAAGTAACGAAAGTTTTAAAACTGATAATCATTATGTCAGAAGTTTTTAGGAGCATGAAAAATTAAAGTTATGCTTGCATTAGTGTTTATAAATATACGATATCAAAGGAATTTTTTTTAACAATAAAGTAAGCTCTTATTCAAATTATTAATAAATATGCAAATAACCTATCCTGTCTGATTTTTTTTTACAAATTTTTCAGTCGATTGTTTTATATAAAATACCATGAATTGATTTTTATTTTCAAAATTACAGCAATGATAATCAATTTTTCAATGGCGGTAATTTTTTCTTTATCAATTATAGTTTTTCGTGCTATCATTTACTTATGTTCGAAATCTCATGTTAAAGCAAAAATTCAAGAAGGAAATAATGAAAAAATATGACGAAGTTTATGCTTTCAAAGGCCTTTTATGACAGAATGAATGATGTTAAGCAGTTTACTATCTCTCTTATACTAATAACAATGATAAAAGTAAATTTGATATGGAATTTCCAATTTAAAATTTTAAGCCTATATTAAGTATAGTACCAAATCAATGAACTGAAATATATTATGATTTAAAGAGCAGATTCAGCCACTTCCTCATACTGCAAAGTCGAATACGAAGCCCAAAGTAATGTGGAAATACATGATCAGGTAGCGGTAAAAACATCGCTATTTTTAAAATGTTTTAAAATTATGTTTTTTAATTTTTAATTTTAACTCTTCATTCATTTTTTTCTTTGTTATTTTCTTTATTTAATTATTTATAAACAGCATATTTTTGGAAAAATTCCTTTTCTAATTATGGATTTATATACAGGTTAGTAATTATTGTTCTTTTTTTCAAATTTGCATGAATGCCATTGATATTCTAAAACATCTTAAAAAGTAGTGATAGGATAATTTGGTAATTCGAAAAGTCATATAATAGAGTGCGTTTCCTAAATGCATTCTTTCGAAGTTTGTCTGAAAGTACAATAGACAAAAAATATAAAAAAACAAACAAATAGATGATCAAAGTACATTAAGTATGGGTTTCGTCTCTTCAAGAAATAAAATGTCTTAAAGACAATTTTTAAAATAGGAACTTATAGTATTGTGGATAAGACAAAGGATACTATAGCGTGTGCCCAAATATTTCTTTGGAGTAGTAACAGTTGTATTATCGCAATGATCGTTACTAGAAAATTCTTAGAAAAAGGAAAAGGAGAAAACAAACAACTCCCCCCCCTCCCACATTCTTGCATTTGAGAAAATAAGAATTCAATATAACATTTTTTATTTATCTAAGGAAGGACTGAAAGTTCTAAAAAATATTATTTCAAACGGTTTGTAAGTAAAAAAAAGTATGGTTATAAGAACAAAGAACCATAAAGAACCTTTTCAAAAATTTGTTTATATACAAAGTCTACAAAGAGAAATTATTGTCATCATCAAAAAATTCATCAATAAGCTACCAACTGTAATAAATATAATTTCTTAAAAATATTATTGAAATTGAAGGAAAAACAATGAGTTATACTGTGAAGAAATATATTGAATTGAAATCAAAACTTCAAAAAGTTTGAAAAGGATTTTAAAAAAGTCTCTCTCTCAAATTTGCATTTTAAAGATTCTATTTGCTATATTCTATTATTACAAACCTGTATTTTTGCTCTCCAGCACGAATAGTGTCATCATAAGACCGTTTTACAATAATCTGTATTAGATGCTGATCGGGTATTGTATTAGTGAACCCAGAGTTTGGCGTCAAAATAGATAATGCCTGAAATTTTGAGAATTTTGACTATCCATCCATTAGGAACAGAGATACGCTTGATTGGTCTAAAAGATTCAAGGCTCATCTCCCTGGAACTATAAAATACCGGCATTCTCAAGCTGAAGTAGTCGTGAATTGAGTCGGGGGGAATTGTAGTCGGAGTCAACGACAAGTAACGAGTCTTCGAGAGAATAGCGAAACAATGGCGGAGTGCCAGTGCTATGTGGAGATATTGTTGAATTGAGCTGTGAGCATTGAGTCTATTGTGGAGGCAGCGTCGTGATGTATGTAGTAGCCAATTGTGTGAAGTAGTGAGTCGGCATCTAGAGAGAGTAGAATCAAAGGACTGTTTCAGCCGTCTGGAGAGACTGTCGAGCGAAGCTTCGAGATCCCTTCTCTTGCTGAATTCTGTCTGACCGTTTTTGTGCTCTGGTCGATTTTTACTTGTGGGATACTGTTGTTATTATGTACTGCTATGTGTTCGCATCGACAGTAAATATTTGTCGTCTTTGTGCTGTCCTGTCTTCGTGTAAATAAACGTTGTCGTTGTTTCCTACTGAGGCCTGCTGATTCTGTTTTCACACCACACACACACTGCGCAAACGAATCGGGTGATTTGTAACATTTTTTAACAAATTCTAATCAAAATAAAATTCATTCACTTCTAATTGATTAAAAAGGCACAACGAATTGCATAATACTCCTCTTCCTCCAAAGTATGCTTGGTCACTTTTGGCCAACACTAGGTCTTGTACAGCTCCGACTGCATACGAACAAATTCGCTTTCATTATTTATAGTAATTAGATTCTAAACCCATCATTGAAATGAACAACATACATCTTTTAATACATAGCACACAAAGTTTGTATACTTTAAGAAAATCAAAGTATTACCAAACAATGCATAAAAATAAATGTTGTAATTTATTTTTAAATGTTGTAATAAATGTTGTAAGATCAATCGATAAGATTATAGAAAAATGCGTTTTTCTTATTTAAGGATTCATTTAAAAGATTCTAGTTATAGAAACGATTTTGAAGCAAATAAAAATATGAAATAATAATAGTCTTTTAACGAAGAAAATTTTCCTTGGATGGGCATAAATTAGTTACCATTTACAGAATCAACTCAAATATTCTAACCCATGAATTCCCCAAGATCTTTAAGTAAATTTAAAGCTAATTATTCTTCAGAATTTCGTATAAGTGAATTTCCTCTCTATAATATTCATTGAATCTTTGTTATCATTCAAAATAGTTTACTCTAAATAAATATAAAATAACTTTAAATATTTGAGAATATCATTGAGCTTTTCTCCTGAAATCACTTTATCACTTGGAACTATGAATAATGAATTGAATGTTAGTTATTAATGATATTCTGATATTTATTTAGTCATTCAGGAACCTTCATCCAATCCCCTGTGATAATTCAAGGCAAGAAAGTTGAGAGTATATAATTGACAAACATTCATTCAAGTGTTCCTCGTAATTTTACTTAATCTTTTCATCTTGAACTGATGCTTATTTACATTTGTGTGATACACAACGTTTAAAACTGAGCACTGAATAGTCCTTTATCACTAATGCATATAGAGGACAACCGTAAATGTGAAATGCTTCGTGAATTTCGTTTTAAATTACTAGCATTAGTGCATTTTCAATAATGCATTTGTTCTTGATGTTCCTACTACCATTTTTAAGAGTTGCACTCGTGGGAATTATTATCTTTGGAATACAATCGTCTCTTGTGGATAATCTGTAATGAGGATCATTAAAGTCCTTGCAATAATGCATTTTGAATTTATGAGTTCTAAGAAGATTGTGAAAGCAAAGATTGTATCATGCGATCGAATCTTGCCTATAATTTTTCTTGCTATTCCTTTTGTGCTTTAAAATAAATAATGTACTTTTACAAGGTATTCTTTTGTCAAGTACACAATCTTAACTAACTGACAGAGGATGCATGATAAATTTATGTTTATTCATTAATTCAGTTTTAAGGAATTAGTTTTGAAACAGGAATGGAATGAAAACTTTCTTAATTGTGATTAAGCAGATGATTTATTGAAGAGACTATACTTAACCGTAATTATGCTTAGCTTAATGTACAATAGAAAACGTTGTTCACAAAACAGTTAAGAATTCATGCGTTATTTATATCAAAATAAAATTTAAGTTTAATATTATTTGATTGCTAATGTCAATCCCTTTATTGGATCCCAGATTCTATGCAATAAAATAGATATTCTTAACAAAAACTAGAGGCTAACAGCCATTTTTTAAATCGACATCTTTTTATTTAAGGAATATTACAAGAGCGGTTTTTCTTTCGCTAAAGTAAAAAGAATTGCCATTCATTTTAAATTTTAAATTACAAACGCAAATTTAACAATACTAAAGATAAAAAAATAACTTTTTAAAGAAACTAAAGTTTTAACCAACAAATTAAATTTCTATTTTTAATGATTTAAAAAAATAATTTTATCATATACATCTTATCGAGTTAAATATATATATTTAGCTCGCACGAAATCAAAATAAAATTTAACTTGCACCAGAACATTAAACATGTATGGGGAAATATTAGATTTTTACAACGAGTTGCCATCACATTGACAAAAGCTCAAATTAAAAAAATAAATTAAACGTTATTGGAAATGAAATAAATATGAAATATCATTTTTCTAAAAAGTAAATGCAAAATATAACACGTAATGCACGTTAAAACAAACAAACAAACAAACAAAAAACTAAAAGCAGGTCTTAAATTCAAATGCTGTCATATTAAAAATAAACAATATTCAAGTATATGTGGGTGTATTAAAAGGAATAGTTAAATAAGCTTTTATAGAAATTTAAATTTATTTCGAAAACCCTGTAGGAAAAGGACAATAATAAACGTAACGTTTCGAAATTTTGAAAAATAATGAAAGAATATTTATTGATATAAATTTAATAATTTAATAATAATTATTATAATAAACTTAATTAAATTTTAAAAAATCAGAATTTAAGAATTTTTTTATTGATTCCGTTTATTTGGCTCATTGTACAGCAGTCAAGTGCACGTGAGAATTTAGGGCTTTAAACAGTTTTTTTTCCTGATGGCTGTGGGCATGAAGTGCCCTTTATATTATATAAATGAAAACAACGGAGAAATTTTTAAAAATTACAATTTATAGACTAGATTTTAAAATAAATAAAAATTCACCAAATATTAATAAGAAATGCAAGAGGCCTGATAAAACATTGAATTACCGATTAATTAAATCTAAAAACTTTCAACTTAGCTATAGAATGTTTTTTTAAAAGTTGATTTAGTATAGAAGTCGTTTATATATACAGTAGAATTCACATTTATATATGCAGTAGAATAATTTTTTAATTTTCTATTCCTCTATTGAACTTGAATAATGTATTTTTTCTAATGCTTGCTAATGGCTCCAAATATTTGTTTAGTAAGAATTTAGAGGATTTTGAACTGCATTCTTTGCCATAAATGTCTCAAGTTCCACCTATTTATAATTCTTTTTCCTCAAATGTTGCAACTGTAAAGCTTCATCAAATTATATACAAAATAGGGTAGTCATTTTAACTGCTTTGACGACAGCGAAAGAGTTCTCTTTACAGATAAGACAGTATCGTCAGTTGGGGTGTTTGTGTGTGACAGAGAAAGAGAGAGAGTTTTTTAGTTTAGTTACATTAACGTCTTATTTTTAAAAGGCAGCTGAGGCTATTTTCGGACGAACCTCGTAGTTTTGAACAGCAATTAGATGACGAGGACTGCACTTCAGCTGGTACCCTTTTTCCAAACTTCCACACCACAGCAGCTGGAGGGCGTTTGAATTCTATGGATTTAACAGGAGCCAGACCCGCTTACATGACAATTCTTCAGTAGAATCGGGCTTCGACGAACCTGAAACGCTCCGGATACGAAATTAAGACCTTACCACCTGAACACCTCTGCCCCCGAGAGAGAGAGAGAGAGAGAGAGAGAGAGAGAGAAATAGAACTTGCAGAAACTTGCTGGAAGTTTTTGTGACTTTCTTTTCAACAAAATAAAGAAAGGTAGGGAAACTATTCCTTTACGTCTCGAGCTGTGATCTGTGTGTTAAATAACTAAACAACATACTTTTTCGTTCTTTTTTTTATTTTCTAGTAGTTTACTAGCGGTTGTAAAAAATTGACTGTTTAGACTAATAAAAGAATTTGAAAATATAAATCCTCCTTAAAATTAGTTATTAAACATTAAAATGATTTTTAAAAATTTTCTTTTGAACAAATTCGAGTACCTTTTTTTTTATAGTTATTTAGATCTTGAACCTGTACCCGTGAAACCCCAAGACGAAATAGTATTCCACTCTGTAAAATGCTCGCTCTAGCTACATATATATGTGGCTTTACAGAATCATCACTCTCTGTGATGTCCTTTAATTACCCATTCTTTCAATTTTTTGCTCTTTGATTCATTAGTTAGCAATAACTGTATTCAAAGATATCATGAGAGAACATAGATATCTTTCAGAAAATACTAAATGTCATTTTTTGATTAAGATGTGTTTGTATATATGGGTGGGGGCATCATTCAGTAGATATCATAGAAAATATGTTATAGCTGTAGGTGTTATAGCTATTATTTTTTTTTATTCGTTAGGGTAATAGTGAATGTCTCTTCAAATTTATCTTGTCTTATCTCTTGTTGTTATTTATATGTGGTTGCAGAATTATAGAGATGAAAACAGATTTATAACATATCTTGAAAATTATCTTGGTTCTTTTATACTTTGAGTGCTTTTTTTCTAAAATTTCAAATAATTTTTCATTGTTTAATTTAAATATATATTTTTAATTTAACTAAGGTATTTTTTAAAACTCATTTGATCATTTCGAATGCATGTAGTCCATTGATGGGATTTCCAGAATGGAATATATTTTGTGTTCTTATATGATATAAAACTGAAGGAATTTGAATATTAGATAGAATCTGGAATGAAATGGAAGGAAGTATGGAAAAAAGTGAAAAGTTTTTAGCTGATAACTTATTAAATAAAATAATAATGATAATAGAATAAAATATAATAATAATAATAATAAATTATTATTATTAATAAAGTATAATGATAATACTAAAATAAAAAATAATATTAAATGAATAATAATAACAGACTAAATGAATTAGTTATAAAAAAAATAAGAAATGGATTTTCTTAGATGATTTACTATTTTATGTATGCTTATTTTTAAAATTCTTTTTAATTTCTTTCAGTTTTAAAAATTGTAATAAACCTAATTTTTTCCAAAAAGAATAACACTTTGCTGATTGTGTTTATAAATGGTATTTCATTTTAATTAAAATAAACATTTTGTAACTATCTATATATTTTCCCTTAATTCCATAGAGATATTGTATTATAAAAGAATAAAATATATTATACAAGCTTTATTAATAATCAAAGCGAAAATTTGTGTTGATTTGTTGATTTTTTGTTGGAGAGATCTTTTAAATCTTGGAAATTTGGAAGGGGGAGGGATTACGCCTCCGACCCTTAATTTGAATTTTATTTGACTAAATAAAATTGCACCCTCCATCGATGATTCTCCAGAAATTTTATCAAGCAAAAATTACGTTAATTTCATCTTAAAATTCAAAGATTTTTCTTTTAAATTATGCTAACTTAATTACATCGAAATTTTATTTTGATTGTTAATAATTAAATTAATTTTATAATTAATTAAAAATATTGCTATGGAAATTCCGTATAAGTTGATGACAGTTTCAGTATTGAGGATGTATGGTGGCACAGTCAACAGGTCTCAATAAAAATAATGATGCTTATTAACACAAAAATACGACTACAATGACAAAACACAACCAAGATGTGCACAAGAAATGCACAGAAGCACTTACTGCAGCCTATAATTAGTAGTCGGTGGTAAACAACCATAATAGCACACAAAACGTTCAGACAGAACTCAGCAGGGAGACAGATTATATGTAGCTATTCACTAAGATCTCTCCAAACACCTGCTATTCCCTACTACTTCATGCTGTTGCTTCCATGCTTTTCTCTAAGATTCAGTACGCATTTTAGTTTTCAAGTCACTGATCCTTGAGATCCACTTAATGCTTGAACTTCGTTGGATTGATTCATCGCAAATTCAACTCTGACTAACTATACAACTGACTTCGGCTTGAGCTGCTGGTCTTTTATAGCTTCCGGAGAAGGGCACAAAAAATTCTCCTAAAACCAACATAATTCATTTCTTACTGACCATATTACCAAAATTCTGGAAGATTCCGGTATCATCAATTTTGTCACCAGTCTTCACATTCGTCGCCCAGTCGCCAAATGATCGTACGGTTTGTTGTCAGGCCCTGAAGTTCATTGATGCGGCATTCGATCAGCATCCTATAAAGCTGATTGAAATGGCACAAATGTCTTCCCTATTATATAACTGTACTGGAAACCAATATTACAGATTAATATCAATACTTTTATAAAATATTTTCAATAATACTTTCCATTTAACGGAATAAAATTTAAACAGTTTCCATAATTTTTATGTAAATTTAATCACTTTCTACTTATAATACAAATGACATTATTCTCTATTATTTTTTTAAATGTTAAAATCCCTAAACAGATTAATGCCTCATTTATTTTTAATTAAAATGTCAAAACTGCTTCAGTGAGTTCAAATGCGCTTTTCTTTCACCTAAAACCTTCTTTATTTTTTTTATAAAGGAATACTTACTACACGGAAAAGATGAACAAGCGCCTTTAATAATTTATAATCCTGCATAATCTATCAGATCATTATAAATATGTAAATGTGCAGCAATCAATCAAATTAAAAGAAAATATTTCTTTCTGTTTAATGCTAATCCTTTAATCTACGTAATGAGAGAAATCATTGAAATAAAATTTCCCGGGAGATCCTCAGAGAAAGAAATAATCATTGCGATGCTTTGATATTTCCAATTTGCATTAATTACATCTCCTTTTAAGTATTAAAAGTGGTGCTTCGGGCACAGGGGGAGCTGTGGTATTAATCAAAAACGAGAGGTGTCATTTGCAAACAAGCAATTTCATGCCTAATTAAAATCTCACGGAATAAAGCGCTCCGATGACACGTAAATGTTTTTTAATTACGGTGAAAGGAACACTTTTCAAAACAATTAATCAGCTGTAGATGCTGCTGGAAATAATAGGATTGAGGACATAATTGAAAGAATTTTCTCTGCAATTAATTATTTGTTCACGTGAGGCCATTACTTTCTTAATCGTGATACTTGAGTTTAAGCTCGTATTGAAAGATGTGAAGTGTTAGAAAATGCGATGTGAGAAGATTCAAAGTTTAAGGCCGATTATTTGTTCAAGTATTGAATGAAATTATTCTTTCTGTACTTGAATTCATACAATGTCGAAATGTAAATGAAATGTTATCTAACTCAATGCCCAATTCTTTTTAGTGGTCGTTTCGATCCAGTAAAGACACTTGATGTTTTTGAAGCACTTTAGGCAATATTTAAGTCTTTTATTAAGAAAGGAAATATTTGAACCACAATAATAACGATTTTAATAAATATTAAGTTAAGGGCCAGAAAAAAATGATATAATTAAATATTTTAATATTCATTTGTGTTGAAATGCATCATCATAGATTATTCAGGTTTAGCTTATAATCCAATAACATTTTAATGACGAGTTTGACTGATGAGAAGATATTAAGAAGTTAAAGGGGGTGGCTAAATACCGAATTAGAAAAAAATGGATAATTCTTTGTATTTATAACTGGTTGATACTCGGCTCATTACAGCCACAGAAGAAATAATTTGGGAAATATCTTTTAAAATAGCTTCCTTGTTTAATTTGTAATGACAGTAAGAATGACATTTGTTATCTTGTTGACAATGAATGCATTCACTGCAGCCAATTTGTATGGGCATCCAATATACAATTGTTCATGTGATAAACATAGATTTTTTTTGGTTCAGTCTGCACACTTCAAGTGATTAGCTTTGCGCCTTGTTAATGGTGATCGAGAATTCAAGTTGAATGGAGAACTGCAGATGTTTGAATTCAGAAGCATTATATTAATAATGATAATCAGTGGAATGAGCACATCTTCTCTATTAGACTTAAGAACGTTGCCTCGATTCTTGCTGCATGTTGGTCTTATTATTCTGAGCTATGTTATCA
>JAPMOQ010010989.1:5767513-5830953 GCA_026543055.1 Argiope trifasciata | reverse complement strand
AAAAAAAACTTGATGAATGAACATTGTAATATACAGTATGAATGCAAAAATAAAGAGTTATAAATATTATTTAATTGCACGGGGGTATGAAAAACAAATAATGAATAAAGGGAGAGTTGTATTAAATGGTGTCTAAAGAAAATAATAGAGTTAATTTAATTTAAAGCAGCTCTCCCTGATCAATTAGGAATCTAATCATGTTTATGATTCTACTTTTGGAAGAAAGATTATAACGGACTCTTTTGTACCATAGACTTTTTAGAGATGATGAGGACTTTCTGAGGTACCATGAGGGAGTAAAAGAGCAAGGTGTCTGAAAGTGAATTGAATAGCCGACTTCTCCACCAATAGTCATCTTCTGATAAATTGAAACGACGAAGAAAAGACGGGAATGGACCATGTCCTGTAACATATAGGATTTTTTCACGAGTCCAGGAGAGTGGTTGCAATTTTTTGTTTTGATGACTATATTAACAAAACGAGCCGCAAGATTATCCGAAAGATTTTTTATTGATAATCTCTTTGAGCCAATTTGATTTCTAACTTGTTTGAAGAATTAAAAAAATTAATTAATTTAATGTGTAATGAATGAATTTTTTGTAAAACATAGCCAATAATTTAATTTATATAAAATGCAATTAAATATTTAATTTATGGGAAATACAGTCAATAATTCTCTTTGTAATAGTAAAATGTAATCTATGGTTTTATTTATATGTAAAGAAGATTTCTTGTTCTAGGTATATTTATTTAGTACACATAAATTAAATTTATGTATTTTAAGACGTTCAAAAAGTTTCTTAGCGACATCGTAAGGGTATAATATATTGAATATATCGTAATAACGTAACATTAATAATGAAGTTAAATTTGATTTACAGACCATGATATATCAACGAATTGAATTTAACTTTATTCATAATTTTCAGATCGTCTTTTGAGTGAAAACGCCTTGCTTCATTCGAATTTTTCCAATACTAAAGTGGATTTTATCTCAAGTGATCTGTCTCTCAACAAAGTGCGAAATGAACAATTCTTCTAGTAATTATAATACTGATTCATTAAGCACAAGTTTTTGCTAAATTTATCAGCAACATACAGTTATCAGAGAAACAAACTTCATCTCCAAGGATTAAAAATTAATTATTACATATTACTTAATGTTATATATCGGTCATAGAACACGTATCCCAGATCATTTGAGATTACTCCAATTACTGAAAAGTGGTACAAATATTTAATCTGTAATTTGAATTTCGTTCAAAAGTTTAGGATTAAAAGACTGTTTAAATGTTCATATGATATAATTTTCATTGGAAAGTATAACACTTAGTTTCATTTAAAATTTAAAGGTTATTTGGTAAGAATACTTGTTTCTTAAATTCCAACTTGTTAAATTACGAACAGAGATATTCTGTGAAAAGATAAGCGTTAAAAACAAATTAAGTAGAACAGTTTTGCTGTATTTTGGAGGAAACATGATATTTGAATTGGAATAGACTTCTTAATTTTGAATTTAGTCTTCTTAATTTTTGTTGTCAGATGTCAAAGAAGTCATCTGAGCCCATTGTCCAAACTTCTGAGCTACAACAATAGGAAGAAAATTGATTCCGAAAGATTAGTCATCAAGTCTGATTAACTTTTTTTTTTCTGAAATAATGGATTTCAAAATAAGAAATCTCCAGCTGGGAAACCTGGCTCTGATAATAAAGTCAACAGAAATATGGCTGCTAATTTTAAAAACTTTTTCTTTACAGTTCTTAAATTTTCTTAATGGGAGGTGCACAAGCGCATTCAAACCTACTAGACTAAAACACAAAGATAGAACAACTTTAAGTGATTAAAATTTTAAGAAGAAAAAGGGGATTCTATTTTATTTGTTGTGAAATATAATATTTTTCCTCATGAGTCATTCTGAAGAACTTAAAGCAATGAAGGAAAATGAATTGAATTGAAATTATGATATTTGATTGAATAATAAAATATATTAGAAAGATTTGTGCAATGATCCTTTCAATGAAAACATAAATACAAATAACTTAGCTTGCATATTAAAGATTACAATGTTAAGCACCCACTAGCCCAAACACTTACTGAATCAGAGAATTTATGTTTTAAATAAAAGTTCATGATCCAAGATACACTTACAGATTTCACCTGCCCTCAAATACCCTCCATCTTTTAAAGAAATCACAGAAACCCAATTTAACGGCATAATGTTTTAGTAAGGAAAAAGCCTTTATAAAGTATCTCAATTGCAAATTCTTTATCCGCTTTTTACATGTTTAACTTCATTTGAAAATGCCTGTCTTCTATATAAAATATCGTTAATTACGTGTCGATCATCAATCTTAATTTTTGAGAGAAATCTGAAAAATCATACCTCATTGCATATTTCCCTACAGAGAAAACACCTTGACAGAGTATGACTTGACATCTACAAGTACTGCACCAATTTTATCAATTTTTATTTCATATGAAAGTTCATTACCCATAGATACATGAAAAATGATTACTTTCCACTACCTGCAGCCTTCATTTCTAAGAGGTTTTCCGAAAAGAAAATATATACATAACTGAGTCTGAAAAATTGTATAAATTTTGCAAATCAGTTTCGCCAATTTATAAGTATAGCTAACCAATCAGAATGCTCTATGCTTATTGTAAAAGTACAATAATATTTAAAATAATATTTTTGTAGCTTGTAACAAGAGGAAACTTATGAAAATAATGAATAAATGATGTCTGATATGAATAAATTAATATATTTAATATAGTAAATGAACAACTGGTACAATTGGGAGGGAGTTAATTATTCAGTTATTTTCAATTGTATTAGAAACTGTTTTAAAAATATCTTTTCCTTAGAATTAATAAGATGTATTTTATTACAATTTTTTGCGATAATTCTTTTTTTAATAGACGGCGCATTCCTCAAATCTTTTCTTTAAAAAATTTTGAAAGCCAATGCATGATGAAAATTCCTGTATCAATGAAATAAGAATAATCATAATCATCAAAAATATTTTTATATTCAATAAAAAAGGAGATTTCCATTTCTTCAAAAAAAGAAAAAAAAAACTTGACGTTATAGCGTAATTGACCCTATGCGAAACTTGTTCTTGCTAGTTCTCCGATATTCTAAGAATGCAATTAGGTGGCAGAAAAAAAAATTTTTTTTTGTAGTTAACAGTTCTCTAAAATAAAAAAAATAATCTTTTAGGCGGATAATGCAGTTCATAATTTATTTCCAAAGATGAAGGTATTAAAAGAAGTACTGCCGCTGTTGGAATTTGACATCTCTTTTTTTAAAATTTGTTGTGCTTAAAACGCAGATTACAAATTGAGAATTTCCTTTAAATTTTTGGAAATGTTTATCATTAATAAATAAATGGAGCAGATTTAAGAAAAATAAAATGAAAATTTAAGCGAAATTATTTATTTAGTGATTCAAAGAAAAAAAAATCCTGTGAGCAAATGAGATTATTTACATAATTTAGTAAGTGCATTTTGAAATTTGTGTATTAGTTATCTTAGAAAAACGTATGTTTCTAATAATTTAAATGATAAATGGAAGAAATTGTCTAATAATTTATTTATTATTCTAATTTAAGTTTTTTAATATACTGAAAAGTCAATACCAAATCTCATTTTAATTTGAATGCAAATTTGAATCAAAGGGAGTAGTCTTAGCGAAACTTCTTTGCATGATTTCCAATAAAAATTTTATTCCTCTTCTTCTGCATAAATTTGAGGACTTTGGGTAAATCTGCAATATCCTTGCACGAAATAAGTGAAAAATAGTTGCAAAATGTATATCTTAGGCGTAAATCTTTCATCTATACTGAATTTGACATGGAAATCGAAATTTTTAAAGTTCTTTCTTTTCTTTGAATACCAAAGTTTATCCAAAAATACAATAATCACAAGATAACATAATTGATTTCTTTGATTGAAATAATTACGTTTAAATTGCCTTTGAATGTAAGAAAAAGTATAGACCAACAGATGACCAGCCGCTGCTGTTTGACAGATTTTAATAATTTTAAACTTCAAACTGAGGTGCTAATTTGAAATGCCTTGCACATGTTTTTTGTGTGTTTTTTTCTTCTTTAAAGTGTCATATATTCGAAATAGCTTAAAATTAGTGTTCTTTCAATTTTTGATACTTAAAAATTGTCCTTTCAATTTAAAAATTGTCATACTAATGTCTATTATTATGGTTGTTAGGAATTTAGAATTAATAGTTTTTCAGTAGGATTTAAGAGCATGGTAAATTGTTTTTATTAATTAAAATTCATTTGTTCATCTTTTAAAGTGATATTAAAAATAGTTCTCATTTAAATATTTTTTTTCTGCCCCATCTTCCGGAAAAAACAACATCCATCATTTGTTGGCATAACTCTGAATGGGCAAATTGATTAATCTGAACTTTAGTAAGCTTGTACACTGAAGTGACAAAAGTCATAGGATAGCAATATGCAAATATACAGATGACAGTAGTATCGCAGTGAAAAAGTATAAATGCGCAGTTCGTTTTCCAGAGCTTTCATTTGTGTTCCAGTTATTCATGTGAACAGGTTTTTCGTGATTTATGGCGACAAGAATAGAATTAACAGACTTTGAACGTGGAATGTTAGTTGGAGCTAGACGCATGGGTCATTCTATTGCGGATATCGTAAGTGAATTCAACATTCCGAGATCCACAGTATCAAGAGTGTGCCGAGAGTATGAAATTTCAGGCATCACATCCCATCATGGACAGCGCAGTGGGCGACCACCTGCACTTAACGACCGAGACCGCCGACGTCTGTGTAGAATGGTCAATGTTAATAGACACGCAACACTTCGTCACATAACTGCAGGAATCAATGTGGGACGTACGAGGGACGTGTCCGATAGGACTGTGCGCCGAAATTTGTCTTCCTTGGGCTATGACAGCAGAAGACCGACTCGAGTGCCTTTACTGACAGCACGACATCGCCTGCAGCGACTCTCCTGGGCTCGTGAGCATATCGACTGGTCCCTAGACCAGTGAAAAACCGTGGCGTAGTCAGATGAGTCACGATTTCAGTTGTTACGAGCTGATGGTAGAGTTCGAGTGTGGCGCAGATCCCACGAAGCCATGGACCCAAACTGTCAGCAAGGCACTGTTCAAGCTGGTGGTGGCTGCATAATGGTGTGGGCTGTTTTTACATGGCATGGACTCGGTCCTCTGGTGCAACTGAACCGATCATTGACTGGAAATGGTTATGTTCAGCTGCTTGCAGATCACCTGCAGCCATTCATGGACTTCACGTACCCACACAACGATGGGATTTTTATGGATGACAATGCGCCATGTCACCGGGCCAGAACTGTTCGCGATTGGTTTGAAGAACATTCCGAACAATACCAGTACATGATCTGGCCACCTAGATCGCCCGATATGAATCCCATCGAGCATTTATGGGACATCATCGAAAGGTCCGTTCGTGCCCAAACTCCTGCACCATCCACACTTTCACAATTATGGACGTCTATACAGACAGCATGGCTCAATATTCCTGCAGAGGACTTCCAACGACTTGTGGACTCCATGACACGTCGAGTTGTTGCACTTCGCCGGGAAAAAGGAGGACTGACACGATATTAACAGTCATCCCATGATTTTTGTCACTTCAGTGTATAATGTATGTATTCTTCCTTTAATGGAATGATAAGGAAGTCTGATAATCAGAGATAGTCTGATAAAAGAGAAGAGACCGATGACTAAGTATCTGCCAAACTTGAGATTTGCACTTATCACATAAAGTTGTGAGGCTAAATATAACAAATATTCAAAGAAGAACGAATTCTGGAAGCACATAATATTGGAACTTCATTGGCGATAACAACGAAACATTTATAGCTTTTTTGAAAAATTGAATCAGTTGTTTTTATAACATGGACTATATATGGACTAAGATGGCATGTTAGCGGACGAAATACTATGATGATAGATACAAAAGATAGATGATGAAACATGTAATAGTTCGAAAACACATGCATTTACTACTCCAAAATAGTTCGAAACGGTGAATATCTTCAAGATCCATTTCAGCCTCAAGTGCCAAAAGGAAATTGCATCTTACGAGCATTTACGGCAGAGTGATAATTTGTAATCCGCTAGTGACATTATATAATGCTGCCATCGGGCACTAGTGATGATCAACCCTGAGATTAGGGTCCCATACCCGTGGAATCTAATAATATGGTCTAATGAATCAGAATTAAACGCTTATACGACCTGCGGGCTTGTGAAAGTCAATCTATTTGTGACAGATATGTTTACTCCTAATTGCCTTTTGCGTGTTGTTAGCAGGGGTATGATATTTGTTATTATGATTTATGCTATTGTTTTCGTTTTCTTCTTATTTTGAATTGAAAGATAAAAAAGTATCATCATTGGAGATTCTAATTAATCATTTTTATTCTTTACTAAAAAATATTCTTCAAAATGAAATTTGGGGATTTAAATTTTTATCTCATTTCCTGATCACAAAATCTTTCCCTAATTTCAAGAAAAAAATACTGCAAAAATTATTATAATTTGTCAGAACGTTTCTTTGATATATTGTGAACGCGTTTATAATGTTTTTATTAACACTGATTATGCTAGTAAATTTTAATGTTATCATTTTTAACAGCTCGAAGAATATCAGAGAGACATTCCATTTCTTGCCAAGTACTGTCTAATATTTCGCCTTTCACAATCGATACAACATTTGTGGTTCTGTCTTTTAAGTACCAATATCTCCAAATGGCTTTGCAAATGCCATTTCTTTTTATGTAGGCTCGAAATAGATACAATAATAATGATTTGAATCAAAGAACACATCGTGCTTTTTTCTCCATTGACACCATTTTGGTAACATTCGAATGATTAGTTTCGTTTTTTCTTGGACTAAAAACAACTCCAAATTTCGAATAGAAATTAAGATCTATGGTAAAAAAGTTACAGTATTATACTGATTGATCTTTTCATGATATTTTTCTGTAATCAGGGATGGATTTATCACCACCCTGCATTATAATTGGTTATATTTGTGTGCTTTTGAATATTTTCGAAAGTTAGTTATCTTAAATAGTTAATTTATTTTCATTCTATGCCAGTAGAGCTATCTGATAACAAAATTGTGAAGAAAAAAAAACAAATTTATATTCTATTTAATTTATACTAATAACTTATACAGACAAACAAAATCTAAAAATAATTTATTTCAAAAGTTTTTTTTTATTATTATTATGTCTAGTTTTATTAATCTTTCCTTGTTTTTAATGTTAATACATTAACTAATCATTTCAAGATTTTAATCAATGGAGATTGAAGGCATGTCCGTGGTTCGGGCATTCCTGTTTACAACGCTTGAGGCCTTCAAATAGGGCAAGCATGAGAATAAAGTAGGTAATCCTCTCCCTTTTCCGATATATTTCCCAGTTTCCCGGCATATTTGGATTCCTAATACCGTGACTGAATATTCCCTACGGCCACTCTTCCGGAATTAGAGACTGTTAGGCTGGGAGAGCAGTTCTATATTCATTAAAAAGTTGGACATAATCTCTACGCTTCTATTATACAGCAGATACAATGTAGACTTCAGCTAAAGGAAAGTGTAAACCTTATTAATAATTTTTTTATAAATTTATTACCCTTTCCTTTCTAGAATCTATTTAGTTCTTATTTAAGTCTAAAAAGAATTGCATATTTTCATGCTGATATGATGTTGAAGTTTGACAAATAAAATTCCCGATCGTATGTTATGCTATGTTTTAATGCAGCGAGAGTGGTTATCTTGAAATTTCATTATATACTCTCTAATGAATATATAAGTGAATTTTATGTATGTATATGCACATATGGGGAAAATATTTTTAAGGTTATTAGTTAGAGCCTGTTGGAGTGCCAACTTTGGCTGTTAATCGCTGGAAAGCGGTTTCCACAAAACGAACAGTGAAAATAATACGCATTTAGGATACCCTTTTTACTATCGATTATAATTAAAATTTGATACGGAAAACTATAATTTTAATGAAATAATCATATATGAAGTTTCCTTTATTTAAGTCATTACATTTTTGAGCTATAGCATTTATATGCTTGTGATAGAATAGGCCAATAGATGGTCAAGTTTTGGATTTTGTTTCCAAATGTGATACATCACTATAACTTTTATAATAAATATATATAGCAAATTTATTACATCTGTTATAGTTTTGGTATTAATTTACATTTGGACAGGAAGACAAACAATTTTTCTTTGACTTGTTTTTATTTCAAAATGTGATGGAAATCTTTAAAATCAGTGAGAAGATACTTACGATCGTATATCAGATTTAATCCATCAAGCTGAAGGAGGTTTTGAATCCACCTTCATTGTAGAATTATTTACGATCGTTTATTAAAATGATTTCAAATTAATGTAATACATTGATGAATGTCATTAAATTTTTGTCAATTTGAAGAGATGCTTTAACATATAAATAAAAAGGTTCTAAAAATAATAAAACAATTTTACTGTATTTTTGATGCGGCATTTTAAGATATCAGTTTATTAATATATTTTTAATTCTTGAAAACTATGCAATCATTATGAAATTACTTTGTCCAAAAACACAATAACAATCGATTATTTAATTAATGGAAGTGCCATTGTTTAAGAGTTTACTTACATCCAAATATTTTATCGCTCTAATTTCTAATTAATTTATTAACTGAAAAATCTCTTAGAACATATTAATTTCTATTAAATAAAAAAATATTTCCGAAATTGAATAGAGAACTCATTTTTTCTTATTTTGAAAGTTCACTTGCAATTAATTAATTAAATAATTCAATACTTATTAATTTAAGCTGTTTGAGTTTTATTGAACAGAGAAGAATACAAAGATATTTTTAAGAATGTCCCTTCATTAATTCAATGAAATTGTTTTCAGTATATAGATAAACAGGAATTTTCGAAAGCTTTCTAATTTTTATTATTTTCTTCACTTTATTATTTGTATTATATAATTTATAATCATAAATAGTATAGATTATTCTCAACAGCTTTTCTTTCTTTTCAAATTCCTTACCAGACGACGCCTTTCTACTAGAACTGAAAAGTAATTAAATTAAATGAATATTTGATAATAATTTTTTGAAAATATCGAGATAACTTTCTGTTATTCAAAAAAAAAATAATAAAGAATGCATAAAATTTCAAATATCTAACATATTAGGAAATGTGCGAAATATCAATTACAGAATTTCATCGTTTCATGAATGAAATGTTTACTAAAATTGTAGAGAGAGATTGTAACTAAGTGCCTAAATTTTAAATCATTACAAACAGCCAACTCCTTCCAATTTGAAAAAAAAATATTATAATTAACGTAAAAAACATTTTTTGTTAGTTCAGTTAATATTTTAACTATTAAATGTAATGTGATAAAATAACTTTTATATAACTTTCTTATAACTTAGTTATAACTATTTTTCCCTCTCAAAGTAAATTTTATCTGAGATCTTTCCCCAAACTATTCTTTTTTAAGAAATATAGTTTAATATTTTTCAAGCATTCCTGTTTAAAGCAAGAAATATCTTGCTTGTTTGCATCCAAATCTTATACTTGCATGAATCCTTCAATTTAATTATTTTAGTCCAATCAATAGTTGCCTCGATAAAATGCCTCCTATAGATTGACTATCCTATTTTTAGTGTCTATGTAAACAATTCAGTTTCATGCAAAATAGTGTAGCACACATTGGGATTTTTTCAATTTAGATACGATATTTTACATGTCGAAACGTATCTTGTTAAACTTTATATGAATGAGATTTATTCAAATAAAATTTATTGAAATAAAATTAAACTTTATATGAACACCTTATTTTATTTTTAGTTTTAAGATGTAGTTTAAATACCTGATATAAAAAGACTATTTCGAATTTTATATAAAAAAAGATTACAATTGTTAATTTGAATTCAATAGAACGGTAATTTGTCCTTCATTTATTTATTAGTCATCAAAACGAGATTTTAAAAAAGGATGTTTTATGATAAATTGTGTTACATTACTTAAATTACTTATTAAACTTTATTATTTAAATTATTCATTACTTTAAATTTAATTAGATTTGATTTTTATAACTTAAAAAGTGAAATAGGCCTATAATATTTTATTAAATACTAGCTGTCTTTGGTAACCAGCCGGCTTTCCAATCTTAATGTTCTTTAAAATTGTCAATTAAATACTTTATGTAAAGTCATTGTCAGTTAAAAACTTTATATAACTATATATAGAAGTTTTAATAGTTTCTTCATTGAAATATTTTTAAGGTTCAAATTTTGATAGTCGTTTAATTGTTTCATACTGTTACAAAGGCCTAAAGCCCGTAATATATTATATATTTCTCTAATTATCTGTCTGCTCCCACAAAATTTCATCTTTAAATTAAAGTGGAAATGATTAATCTGCAAATTGATACAAAAATATTTCTTTACTGAAACCATACATTTAATATATCTATATATATAAGTACTTAAAAGAGAATCTAGAGAATTATTCTATGGTATACAAGAGAATCTTGTGTGCTATTGAATAATTTCAATAATGAAATATTTCAAGAATTATTCAGCAATAATTTCTATAATTCACTATAAAATTCAGTTTTTAATCTTAATTTCAAAAGGATTTAAATATGTGAATAATAGTATTTTATTTTTTCTAGGTCTATAAACATAATTAAAAATTATTAGGTCCAAATTTTATACATCTTTTAGTTCTAAGAAATCCTATTCTCCAAAATATTCTTGACACTTCAACTTTCAAATAAATAAATGAAGGTTTCTGTCTTCTGCTATCAAATTTGATCGATTTATGAAGTTTCGAATCGAACAATTTAGAACCATTAACATTTTAATTCTTAGGTCAGTCAGTCTTGAGAAACCCTGAATGCCAATAATCATTGGAATGGCTGATAAAGTGATTTAAAATTACTCGTTTTTATTGAATAGTGATATTGAAATATTCATAAATCAGTCAGTTTTAAAGACCGTCTTAGTTGATTGAAGTTTATCTCTTTTTATTTAAAATATTAATGTCTGAAAAATATCTTGCTAAATAGGATTCATAGAGCAGATGACCTAAAAAGCTAAACATTCTTCATTTATTAAAGCATTTTATTTACTTCATTTAGATCCTATTTATAGATGTATTTCAATAATTAAAGCTTTAAAAATTAGCCGTTGGACCTTGAAAGATATTTATTAAATCTCATTTGTCTTAGATAAAGCTAATTTATTAAATTAATTATTTAGATATAGTAAAATTATAAAACATATTCTTTATATTTTCTTTTTAGAAAAAGTCTTATTTCACACTTTCTCATTTTATCTACAATATGTGCTAAAAATACATTTATACAAATATGTGCTGAAAATAAATTTTTATTTTGCAAAAACAGTTGATTTAATTTCTAATTTGAGCTTTTGTTAATCTGATGGTAGCATATTGATAAAAATTAATTTATTTTTCATTTCACTCGCAACGTACGCGTGTAGCTTAAATTTTATTTTTATTGTTGTAAAATAGGATTAAATTAATTTTTAAAAAATTCATTAAAAATAAAAATTTAATTTGATTATTAAAATATGAAAATCACTAAAAAGAAAATTTTTTGATATTTAACTTAAAAACTAATTTTGTTCCATAATATTTTCGAAATTCATGGCTGAAAAACTTCAGTATTTCGCTTAGTTTTTAATTAATTCAAAAAGGAATGAAAAATTCAAAAAAATCGCTCCGAAGTGCACATTCCCGATCACCAAGGTATACATGTATCAAATTTGGTAGCTATAAGTCCAACGCTATGACCTGTAGACGTGCACACACACACACACTGAGCGTTATTATAAGTATAGATATAGATAAAAATAAAGATAATATAGGATTTTTTATAACAGGAAAAACTAATTGTCTTTGATATGTTTTTAATTAAAATTTCTTGTCATTGAATTTATTATAAATAAAAAGAAGATAATTTCTTTTCAAAGCAATGACATTTTAAAAAAGGAATAATTTGTTAAAATATTAAACCATAATTAAAACTTTCTTTTTGAATCTGAAATTTAACTTAAAGAATTTTTTAAAAACTTTTGTTTACTTTACATCATCTTATATTTTTCTTTTAAGATATATATCCTTTTGAGTTAGTATAAAAAGTAGCTAAGAAATGCAAAAGGGAAAAAACCTCTTTTTCTTCGTAAGATATAAACATCAAAAGGATCCGATATTTAAAAAAAGGTTTGTGCCTGTATTCTTTTAAGATAAGATACGAAAAAACTTGCTTACTAACTTGTTTTCCGTAATCCATTTGCTCTTCGATTTTTTATATCCTGCATAAAAAAATCCACACAACTTCATATCTTTTAATAGAGTTATTTCGAGTATATCCGTTCCTTTTTTATTTTCAAGTTATGGTTTGCAAAATTTACTTCCTTTTTTTCTTAAAATAAAAATTCGAAAGAAATTTGTGTACGCATTAAATTAATTAATTCTGAATTATTTTCTTTATCTAAAAATAAATCAAAGTTTAAGAAATTCTTCAAGATGATAAAAATTCGAGAGGAAATATTTGCGTTTCCTTAAATATTTTTCTTTTTTTTGTCTTGCAATTATTTTCCTTACTTAATTCAAATTTATTTCTTTAAAGCTACTTTTTGTAACAGCATCATTAAAATTGAAATAAAATCTTAAAAAGCCCTTTCCCTTTTTTTAATTACACACAAATTATGCGTTGCGTTTACAAATGAACAAAAAGCATTAAAAAACCAAGCCTGAAAGAAATTAAATATTCAGATAGTTATAGTCAGTTAAAAATCTTTGCACTGGGGACAAAACCCCTTCCATTATTGCTTTGTGGAAATTATATCGACAAATATATGAAAACATAACTATTTGACAATTAAAAATTTAAATATTTCTCGTTAGAGGCACTAATTAAAGTTAGAAATATAAATATGTTTAGAATATTGCTCTTTCAAAAAGATTTCGCGAGTGTGAGAATGAAAAACAGCATTGGGTATTTTAAAGAAGATAGAATTTATATTGAAAAACCTGTATATACGTATTTTTATAGTATTTATGAAAATAGTTTACTTTAAAAATAGTTTAATCTTTCTTGTCATGTATTCTTATTAAATTCGGAAGTTTCAGTCAATTTGTATCTTGATGTTAGATGCTCCAGTGATAAATGTTTACTCTGACATTTTATAACTATGTTGTTATTTAGTTACGGCATTGTTACATTCTTTAAAAATTAATTAAACTTTTTATTTTGATAAAGATAGAATATATTAGATACATTTATTAAATTTTATTCAGTTATTGAATGCCAGTTTTCAACTTAAAAAGTTTAGAAGCTAATTTTCAAAATGATCTTATCGTAAGATATAAATATAAATAAAAATTAATGAAACTTTATATTTTGTTTCTGAATGCAAGTTATACAGAGTGAGTACAAATCACTGATTTAATTTAAAAAAATCATATTTTAGAAACTACACCACGTATTACAATAAGTGATACATGAATTTAAAGATACATATCAAGACTTTTTTTCAGTTACAAATATTTGAGTGTGACACTCTTGGTACACAGCATGCGTTCCATCTGCAATCCAATTCGTTCCAAACATTTTCTAGCATTTTTTTTTGTCTGCTATTTTTGACATAAACCCACTAAAAATATCATTGAGACAAGACATTGTTAATCCAAGCTGAAAACGTTACCAAAACTTGAAGAACGCATTTGTGCAGCTTTTAGAATCAATAACAGATTGATTTTATAAAATGTTTTGAACGAACTGGATTACAGATTGGATGTATGCCGTGAAGAAAAGGGGGTCACACATCAAACATTTGTTAATGAAAAAAAACTGGGCTATCTATTGGGTTGTTCGGAAAGTCATTTCGTTTTTTTTGTCAAAATGAAAAGAAATTTTCGTTTAATGAATAAATTATTTATTAAATTATAAAATTGCCATTCTGGTCTAATACCATTTGCCATATTTTTGGTAGTAACATGATTACACAATCATAAAAGTTTTGATCTTTGCTGTAAAAAAAACTGATCGAGGTGGTTTTTGGCCTCCTCATTTGAAGGAAAAATTTTGCAAATCAGTTCTGGTACTGATGTACTGTTAACACATCTTCTCCACACATATTGGCTAATTTATTTCTGGCTTGACAGCATTTTTACCTTTTATATAGCAAAAAAGAAAAAAAATGACGAAAATGCTGTTTATTGCTCTCCATATTTAAAAGGGCACCATCCAAAAACTACTGCGAAGAATCAGCTGCACTTTTTCACACTCAAGCCTTGCTATATCAGCTCTTAAAACATAAAATGATTTTGCGGTTTAAGTATGAAATTGGGTGCGAAAAATACAATTAAATCCTCTGTCGGGAAAAAACGAAATTACTTTCCGAACAACCTAATATATTTAAATCCACGTGTCACTTATTGTAATATGTGGAGTAATTTAGAAAATATGATTTTTTAAAATCGAGTTCATTTGTTTTCAACATGTATGCCATAGTAAAATATCAATTAAATTTATTTTTGAGTTTATGAAGCATAAGCAATAATAAAAATAAAGTAAAAGGTTTCATTTGAAATTTAATACATTTAAATCGACTCAAGTTTAGCTTGATACCTTAATGCTTTAAAAAACATTTACAATGCTATTTAAAAAATCATGTCATGTACTAAAGGAAGTTTAGAAGGATAGTATAGCTAAATTTGGGCAAGTAACGATATTTTATGAGGGCAGGTAGAAAACGAAAATTTCATCATTTTTGGCCGCTGTTGAACAGTAATGAAGCTGAAAATTTTTTTAAATGATGTTTTTAATTTGTCACAATGTTTCACATTTATCATCGCGAATGCACGTATTAACATATGGTAAATCAATCTTCTTTTAATAGTGTTTAGCAACACATTTTCATCTTCTTTGACTTTTATAAATTGTTCTGGCAATTTAATATTTTTTTGATCGATAATGTAATATTCTCATTCAAAAATAAGTTAGCTTTACTTACGCATAAGCCTAATACTTGCTTATGTACGAATCCATATGGCACGAAATTGAATGTCCAGAAAGATATCCTCTAATCATTTTTATGTTGGCAAGGTACGGAAATAAGCTAAGTAGTATATTAGTATTACACATTAATAACTCTTAGTAGCATGCACTGTGTCTTCCTGTAACTATTTTGCCTTAATAATGACCAATTTTTTAAAAAATTCAAATTTATTCTTCAAGGAATTTGAATAGAAATTTTCGAATTCTTTTCAGATATCTCTTATTTCTTCTTAATAATTTTAAAATAATTTTTCTGTTTTTCAACTCCACTTTTTGCTGGCATCTTAAGTCTTATATTAAGCTGATGTCGGTTTAATGCTGTAAATGTTCGTAATCGAATAGAAATAGTAGATGTTGCTTTTCTTTTTCTTGATTTACCATATAGTTTTCTTCTTTTGAATGCATACTAAAAGCATCGAGGAAAATAAACAGATGCTTGCGAGAATTTTTATTAATTTTCAGACATTTTCATTGCATTTGATTTATTTCACGTTTGCAATAATGAAATTTCATAGCCATCTTTCCCTTCTTGATGTTCTCGAACTCTGAAATTATGTATATGAGTATTCTCCATAATCATATTTTATTTTGATATTTTTAGAACTTATTTATCAATGAATCATTTAATTTAGTTAAATTTTAATTCCCCGTAAATGGCACTGTTTGGAAATGGAACTGAGAAAAATTTATTCAAGATTCCACAGCATTTCTTGTACTCAGTTAGATGTTAAAATGCACAAAATAAAATAAAGACCTTTACGTACAAGAATGAAGTAAAATTTTTTAAACTTCATTTTATTACTCTTGGTATTTATAAATATCGTGATCTTAACAATCAGAAACGCTCAAAGTAACCTTGTTAATAATTCGTTCTTTAATTTCTTTGTGGTGATAAACTGAGTTTATCTAAAAGGAAATACACGAGCATCCATTTTTTATCCAAGGCTTATTAGGATCACACTAGCTTACATTATTCTTATAACAGCTTAACTGTTAAGCTCAGGGGTTTTTTTCTTGTTAGCGTGGGATCCATAAATCATATCTAGAAACACAAATTTCTTCTTAACAAGGATAAAAGAAGCAGAAGTTTTGTGCACAAATAAAGCAAGTGTTGGAAAGAAGAACATCAATTGAAATTAATGTTTCTGTTGAGCTTGATAAGGTTTTTGATATGAAGTATTTTTGAGAATTTCTTTAATTAATTGCATATATTGTAACATGAAGAGCATTTTTCTTTTTCATTTGCATTAGAATGCAGAAAATTCTTTATAAATTGGATTGAAAAAATGGCGTTGTATTCATTGATATCTTGTTTTGCGATAAATAAATGGCCCTGTGTCATTTTTTTCAAGGTCTATTATGCGAGCACAAAAAATACAGTTTTTTATTGATGAAGTTTATGAAGTGCAAAATCTCTTGGCTGTATTTTCCTTTAATAAAAGTGCATTTTTTGAATTGATGAAAAAATGAGTTGAATGTATTGAACGTAAATAATACAACTATCCAATTATCCTACAAAATAAAAAAGTTACAAAAATTTAAATAATTTTTATAACTAGAAACTAAAACGTTAAAATATTCAGAATATAGTTTGCTCCTGAATATATGCAACTTAATTCCCAAAATTCCCTTTTTTTCAATTTGTATGCATTTTTCTGAATATTTTAATATTCAACAATGCTGCAACATTATAATTTATTGATATAGATATATGCTATGTTAGAATGTATTTACATTTTCCTGCAGTAGAAGATTTATATTCTTTTGTGTGATACTTATAAAAGCTGAATATTGAAAAACAAAATATTTTTTGGGCATTAGAAATGAAAATAGAGCTAAATTTTGATTCAATAAATAAATAATTTCTTAAAATGACATGTTATTGTTGTTAGACAGAGTGATTATAATTAAAGTTACCAACCGATGCTTAGACCGCTCTAGTGGAAGGATGTTGAAGAAACTTAGGTCCTACGGATCATGGGAACAAAAATCTGCAATAAAAATATTAGTTCAAATTTCAACTTCCAGGGGAGAAGGCTGCGCATGAAAAACAGAAAACCACAATTTGGAATTTAAAAACTTTATTTAATTACAATATATGTTCAATGTGCATTCCATTTACATCAAGCACATGTTCAAAACGTGTTATTGCTTGTTCATCAGGGTTTCAAAGGATTTCTCGATCAATTGCAGCAACACGTGTTATGGTATCTTTCAATTTATGCTGAGTTCGTATGTTTCCTCCACCGCACGATCTTTTTGGAATTCCCACAGCCAGAAATCGCATGGATACTCATCAAGAGAACGCAGAGGCCAGACAGTTGAAAAACTTTTTGAAATTATCTTTTGATCTTCAAAGTAGGCACAAAGCAATGCCGTCATTGGCCGAGCAATGTGAGGTGGTACACTATCTTGCATGAAGACAGTAGTCCCTAAACATTCTAGTTCTTGTAACGCAAGAATGACTTGCGGCTGAAGAAGGTCGCGGTAAGGGCACCCGTAACGGAACACCTTTGAGGGTCTTGAGAAGTGTTCTCTTAAAAAAAAAAAGAAGTGACCAAGAATGAAATTAACAGTAAAACTACACCACACAGTAATGTAATCAGGATGTAGAAACTGTTCATGCACATCATTAGAACTTGCAGTTTTCCATACAATTCTGAGTTCTGAGTATTATCTACTCCATTTAGAGTTAAATGAACCTTGTCCGACCACAAAATGTTCCAAGGCCATAAATTGTCAATGACTATTATGGCTAAAAAAATTCTAGCAATTTTTTTTTGTTTCCCCGGGTCTGCAGGATTCAGCGCTTGCGCAAGATTGATCTTATATGGATACCACTTTACAATGGATAGAAGAACCTTTCATTCTGTAGATCAAGGGAGGGACAAATCACGTGCCACCGCACGAGAACTTGATAAGGAATATTGCGAATCGGACGCTGTTTCGACCACAGCAAGAATGACCTCTTCCGCAGTTTCATAATGAAATCCGTTTCCATTTTCTTCCTTATACGACATCGATTCTCTAGTCTCTTCAAATTTAGTAATCATCTTTTTCAAAGCCTGCCTGGATATAAGCCCTTTCCGTTAGTCTTTCAAGTGCCGATATTCTCGAAGCGCAGCTAGCAAATTACTGCTGTTCTGATAAAAACAACTTTATCAATAAAGCTTTTCCTTTCTTCTCTAATGGCACGGCGAACAATGATTTTGAGGCAGTGAGTACTGGCTTTTTAAACAACTCTAACTTTGCATAACGGCCTTTATAATACATGAAAACCGTAATCTATCAGCCAAAAATTAAACTATTTTTTATTGCAGATTTCTTTCCCCCATAATCCATACAACCTAAATATCAAGTTTCTTCGACGTCCTTCTACTAGAGCGGACACCTTGTATGTCTAAGCAGGGTAACTTTAATTATAAGCCCCCTGTATTTATTCTACCGTTGCAATAGTTATACAGTACTTGCATAGAGCAGAAGATGCTTTTTTCGCATTTGACTGAAGGTAAATTAGCTAAATATTATCGTTATTTCTGTATATCTTTGATTTTAGAATGTTATTTTGGCTTGAGATAAATGGTTTTTAGAACAATTCCAGCCCTATAAAGTTCTTAACAAGTTTGTTGTTATCATAGTTTTTGAAAAATAAAGGTATCAAATTGAATTTGTCAATATTAATCTAATCTAACTTGTAAATAAAATAAAATAGTTTAATTATGAGATTTAGATTAACCAGTCTACTATAATCTATTTATTAATTATACGAATTATCTAGTAACATTTTATTACCACGACGTCGTTCTGATAAATATTATGCTTATTGTGAATATATGAAGAAGCTTCGAAGCACAGTCCACTGGCCACATGATGCAGAAATAAAGCATTCTCAGTTTTACAGAAGATATAGATTAGAATTTCGGAGTACAATTATAATTATTTTTAAATAGTACAAAGTTTTATAATCATGAGATTTAGTCTATAAGAAAGTACAAATGCCGTTGAAAGCTTTAGGAAATAGAACAGCTCTTGTATAAATTAAAATTGACGTTGTGTGGAAACCCTGCACTTCTGGAGAATTTCTTGCATATGATGTATTTCTTCAGAAATTAAAGTAATTCGAATTAAAAAGGCTTTCAGAAACTCACCATCAAATAAATCAAACAGCGATGTGTAAATAAAACAAAACATTTTAATCATGAGATTTACATTAAGAAGTAAATGTTGCTAAAGGATTTCGTATTTTTGACCATCAGTTTTTGCACAGTCTTGATTGACATTGGAATTGTATGAAATCTATAACATTTAAAAAAACGTCTGCCTATCTTGGACCTACTTATTAATTATAGAGATGAGAACTATATGTTTAAAAAACTTGTAGTTCTAATCTAGATTTCAGTCTAACCAGGTATCTCATGTATTAATACTTTAAAATGAGCTATAAGAAGAAATCAAAGAAATTCGAGCATTTAAAAAATCTACAATATTAAAAAAAATGTCTTCCTTCTTGGACCTACTTATTAATTATAGAGATGAGAACTATATGTTTAAAAAAACTTGTAGTTCAAATCCAGATTCCTGTATCTCATTCTAGACATTCTCTCTTTCTTGTAAAGAAATAATTTTCTCCTATTCAATGTTATGTGATTCTGAACCATCTTTGCTTTTTTTGTCCATTACTAAAAAATTATCCGAAAGTGCTGAATTATCTGTACTGCATATTCTATGGAGAAAGGAATGATGACTAAAATAATTCGTTTATCCTTTTGCTAAAGCTTTGAAATCCTGTAATATCATCGCCAATGAAATTAAATGATTTCAAAAGGACATATTCATTCAATATTTTGATGCTCATGCTGTCTGTTGCATTTTTTGTAAACATATTATTTCAGTTTTTATTTTATTTTTATATATAGCCATCTGTTTCTCATAATTTTGAATTAAAAGTTGATATAAATTTATCTTAAATGAAACAATAAGAAATGTCATAACATGGAGAATTTTGAATAATTCCAAGCTATAATGAAGGTATTAGTGTTGTTTAGAAATAATTTTAGCAAGTACACAAGAGAAAAGGAATGCATTAAAATTTGAATATATCTTTCAAAATTAATTTCGAATGAATTAAAATGGATGTAAAGAAATCTCACAAATAGGAAAATCAATAAAAAAATTGGTCATGGTCCAAATTTTTCTAAATCCATTTAATTGACTAATACATTTTTTAGGTAGCTAGTATACCTGAAATGCTTTTTCAGTGTCGCAGGAGTTTTTTTTTTCTTTCTTTAAGTACGAGAGTTTGAAGGGTGGGTTGGCTGATAAAGGGTTGTCCATGTCATCTGACCGAGGCTTAAAAGGCCTTATAATTTTTTAAATTTATTTAATAAACTATTTTTTTAAATCTCAAATGGAAAAAGATATTAGTATTACGAAGACTATCATTATCATTAATAAAAGTTATTAACTTAGTATGATATTTTCGTAAACCTTAATTCCAGCTAATATAGTCATCTTGCCATATATTCATAAATTTATTATATTGTCGATAGTTCTTTTTGTGAATTTAATTGTAAACTTTCATATGACATTAAATTACGTCATCATATGATAAAATGATGCTTTTGTTTACAGGGGTTTGAAGCTCAAAATCGCTTATGCAATGAATAAAGCACACTTGGCAATTTTTAATTTCATTTTTTTTGCCAGCAAAAAATTTTTAGTGTTGCCATCAATCGTTGAAAGGAAGAAAGCATCGTTTTTCTAAAAGTTGACGCGTGCACATTGAGTCATAAATTTCAAACCTGCTTTAATCAGATTCCAGGTTTTCAAGTTTTTTGTGACTGCCAAAAAAGATTTGGCGCTCTCGTCAGTCTCGAAAGAAAAAAAAGCATCGTATTTTTAAAAAGTTGTCACATGCGTATTAATATAATCATAAGATAAAAAAATATTCTCACATAATAACTTGAAATTTGTGATATAATTTTTTTTTGAAGTTTCGCTTCTTTTACTTTTTAAATCAAAACAATCTGCTATGTTAATGTCTATATGTATATGGAAACAAAATGTATTTTGCTTGATATATGAAATTTTGAATGAGATTAAAATGTAATTTAGTACTTGTTTCAATAATTTAAGTCTGCGATTATTTAGTTTATCTTATGAAGTATTTTATGATGCCTTACCATGGGCACTTTCTAATGGCTCTTTTCTGAAAAAATAAAATAAAATAAACAAAAACCAGTATAGTTCTGATATTTAAAAACGTATTTCTTTTTAAAAATTATTTTAATTAATTAAAAAGAAATACAGATTAACGTTATAGAAAATTATTTTATTTGTATACTTGAAAATTAAAACTATCTCCCATGGATTTCTATGATTAAACAGTTATTGGTTTCCTTATATTCTTTGGGTTCATAAAGAGACCCAATTTTGCATAACACTCAATTTAAGAAGCATTCGCCTTTTTTATTTTGCTAGTTTGCTGAGAAATTTCGTTCATCACCAACTTATTATTTACTCAAAAATGAGAAAAAAAGCAACATTTAAATATATTATTTTAAAGAGCCAAATTTTTTTTTTGCTAGATGGAAATATATTAAAAACCAACAGAATGAACTAAAGTTTTTTTAATTAATTCCCTTTTTTCGATTTTTTTATTATATATATGTGTTTTTTAAGTTAATTGAAAACTTTTTCATACCTGAAAGTTAAAATTACAATATAATTAAAACAATGAGTTATGAAATTTTCATTTCGGAGTTTGTTATTAAAATTTGCAAAAATATTCTAGATTTCGCTCAGGCGGGAAAATAAGTTAATTGTAAAAGAAAGTGAAAAATCTCTTATTAAAATTTTTATTATATAACTGGCTTAAGATTGTATTTAAAGAATACAATGAAAGAACTTAGAATAGTAGCTTAACGAAGTGACTGTAATTTGAAAACTTTTATCTATTAAGTAAAGTAGATTTGAAGAACGGAGAAGACAAGGAAAGTTTTCCGGAATCAATCAATTTCCAGTTAGGAATGGACGGAATGGATAAATTAGAATTCTGAATAATTTATTTTATCCGGATCTGTTCCAATTTCGAGTATTGATTTTCACGATGAAATCGATGGGATAGTAACACTTAATTCACAAATAGAATTTATTAATGAATTTAAATATTTTTATGGATTGCTTACACTTTGTGTTGAGTTTTGTTATTCATAAATAATGAACTATTACATTGATATTCAAAGTAAATAAAAATACTGATTTTGTGGAAAATTAGAACATAGGACTATTTTTCTTGGTTTGGTAGGTATATAACTCTCTGTTAGGTTTCTAACAATATTTTTATTCATAATATTTCTAAGCAATTTATTTATATATTCCTTCCAATCAACTCTATTTAAAAAAAATCAAAATTAAAAGGAAAAATTTCAAAATAATGAATATTTTATTTTAAAACTATGATAAAATACAAAATTAATTCATTGAAACTATACACTGAGTAGGCTGGGATAGTCTAATTGGTAGAGCGTTGGATTTGCGTCCTTTGCTTTATGAGTTCGAGCCTCGGCTATCAAAGGCTCACTGTGTGTGTGTGTGTGTGTGTGTGTGTGTGGTGGTCGGTACCCTTATTTATATTTTGTGGCATCAACGCCCTCCATATCGAGACAATATCATTGGGGCTAATGGTTCTGAGGTGATCGTTCTCTCATTCAGGTTTAAATTACGGCTTGTGAATTAAATACATGCATGAAGTACGTGTCGTAAAATATGTTGAGAAGCGTGAGTAACTAGCTAGTTACTCACGCGTACTCACAGCGTTGTAAGTTATGCCGTTCTCTGGGCCCTATGGCGCTATTGAAGCAAGATACATTTTTACGGTTTAAAATTGATGTCTTTGTTTACGGGATTGCCTATGACAGGAGGACTAAACAATACTTGACTATACAAAAAAAATCATTCCAACAATTTTGGAATTTGACTTTCCAAAAATATCATCTCACAACAATAATTTTTATCACATTTTAAAACTTTAAAAAATGAAGTTGTTAATTTTTCCTAATTAGTCTTTTTCAGGATTTAAAGTTTTTTTTAAGAGATATTTTTTGCATTGTTTTTATATAATAGATTTCTTTGTGGGAAAGTAATTCAAATAATTTTCAGAGCTACATCGAAAATTTATATGGACTTTTTGCTTCCACTTTTGAAAGTTAAGAAAGGAAGTATCTGTTGGGTCTTAGTTTATGGATAGCATCTTTTTCCATATGATTTAGTCGTACAGGGTTCGAGAGCAGGTTCAAGAATGATTGTTCTTCCTCTGTTCTTTCTGCGAGGTATGAGAATGTGCCCAATGTGAAAAGGTTCTGTACAAGCGAATGTGACACTTCAGTTGTTAAGACGTACTCTTAGTGTTAGATGGCACTACTGAAAGCAAGAGATACTCTCTCAGCTTAAACTTATTATCTGTTTAATTTACTTGATGAACTATATAGTGAAATTATATTAACAAAAAGACAACGGAAAATTAGAAAGTGGCTTACACCTAGAGTGACGTTTTAAATGGGACTATAAGTCATTGGATTCATTTTTATGTCAATTTTAATCGTACATGGCATTTTTATAAATTATACATATCAATATTCTTGTCCACCCAGCTGGTCGCTAAAGGCAGTTTTTATAATAAATGAAAATAGAATTCCTTCTCTGAATCCTAGACGCTTGAACTTTGAACTGCCTTGAGTTTTCTCTTTATGCTTGCTGGAATTAGACTATAGAAAATAATTAACTCTTGCAAATATTTAAAATTATTTTTGAATATAATCTAAAATCACTTTAACATTTCCTGCTGCCCTACAATCTTTCATAAAATATTCCTTACTATAGAGTAAAAAAATTCATTTAATCTTGAAATATTTTGAAATATAATTGTTAAATTAATGAAAAAGCCTTTATTTAATTCAAGTCATAAGTGTAGTTATTAATAATTTTACTAGTAATTATAACAACATGCATTAAAGGTAGATGAAATTAGACTCAAAGATAGATGGGAGGATGAAATGATCACAGATAATTGTTTATATTTACTTATTTTACTAGTTCAGATTTGGCCGTATGTGAAATGCATAAAGAGAAAATACGAAGAGAGAAAAGTACACACAAAGTATTGCCAATGGCAATATGATCTTTTTTGCTTTTATCGGAATTTTTATACAGTGATTACAATTAAAATTTGATTCCTTATGAATTAAGCCATTTATCGGGAAATTCGATAAATGGCATTGCGTTATTTATTAAAACCTCAGATGAAAAAATGAAGCACTTTTTAATCGGTACATGAAAATAGATGATGTTAGATGCAGCACTAAAATGGCTCGATTATGTCGAGGGAAAGAGAAAGTCATGCATAACAGATTTTATTAAAATTAAATACAGCGAAATTTTTTGGTAAACTAGTTGATCGCTTAAGGTGGCTTGGTGCAATAGTTTTTTGTTCCAAGTTTTTTAGAAATGGATTTAACTTAAAAAATAATTTGGTTTGTATCGTTTTATATTAACAAAATCTTTTAAATTCCAAAGTACAATGGCTTTTTATTTTCTGTATCTCGAGTTATCACTTTAGATGTTTTAGAATGTTAATCTTTACAAACAAGAGAGATAAGGGAATTCAGTATAAATAACTAGCTTAAATTAAGTTATGAATTAATTAAACTACATTATTTCGCCTTAAATTATGTTACTCTCCTTTTCATGTAAGTGCAAAGTGACACAATATGCTATTCAATAAATATGTTGCATGAATAATTTGCTACAATGACGCATAAGAGGAATGGTGTTTCCATAATATTTGCCTAATCTCAATGATTAAGTGTAAACTGCCAGCGTAAACTTCTGTAGTATTTTGTGAATTTTCCCAACAATATCTCTTTTAAACTAGCATTATCATTGCTAAATAAGCTTTTAATTATCATAATTACCGAATGGAAGAGCGCCGAGATTAAGTAATTATCACTGAAAGACTTAGAAAGCCATGAAGTGGGATTTAAACGTATTTAGTTGGTTTCAGAACTGATTTGAAATTTTCTATTCTCAACTACATTTATTTACTTTGAGCTGTTATAAATTGCACTGATGAATTCAGAATTTTAATTATTATTATAAATAAGCATACATTTTGGCTCTTTTATTGTTAAGTAATAAATAAAAAGATTATCTGATTATTTTATTACAAATCTGCATAGGAATGATCTATTTTGTTATTTCTTATGTCACTTTACAAGCCCGCTGAAGTTATGAGTCAGCGAGTAAAACTGAATGAGTGTCTCTTGTTTTTACAGTAGAGCCAACGAGAGCCAAGAATATTTCTCTACTTTATGCATCACATTCGCTTGCACAGCTCTTTTTTAGAGGAAGCACATTCACACAGCTCACAGATTGAAGAAAAGCCATGACCAAACCGGGATCCGTCCCCGGGACGCCTAGATCATGCGGAAGACGCGCTACCTTTCTGCGAGACGCCAGCGTCCATTTTGTTCTCCATAAAACACATTTTTTAAAGGAAAATTGTATTTTTTTTTCACTGAATTTAAAGTACAAGGTGATCTGAAATAGACTGATTATCTAAAAAAATGCATAACTAGAGAATGTTTAAGGTAAAAAAAAATTCTTGCAGTAAATGTGTGTCAAGAAATAAATTTTCCCTTCAACTTTTTTTTATTATTTCGGATCAAAAAGTCACTCACATATGACGTTTTAGAATTAGGCATTTTTGAAAATTGTTATTTTTTTTCAGGATCTTCTGTAGATATAATGCTATAATTTATATTGGGATACTTGTTTGAATAAATTTTAACCAGAGAAAAGTAATTTATAAATTATTTTCAAGTAAAAATAAATGATTTCAATCGTTGATATGAAAGAACAGAAGCATGTTATTCTTCTACAGTTTATTTCTATACATAGTTTCTGTCCGAAAAACGGCCATTTTTGAACAGAAAACAAGAGTGAAATAAACATTTCTTTCCTACAAAATTTGGAGGTTTATTTTTCCCCTTGAGCCTTTCATATGTAGTAGGTGAATCCGTTTTGAATTTGTGACTCAGTTGCAAAGTGCATTAAACAAACTCAATGCCTCCTGGGTAACCTCAATAGTGTGAAAAGTTGGATTGTTTCAAATAGACGGTAGATCGAAACGATTTTCTGTGTATGTGGAGCATGTTAGCTTTGAGAAAACAATAAAAAGCTTAGTAAGAAGTTATTTGAATTCTCTTGAGTTTCCCATGAGTTTAAGAAGGGAGTTCTTGACAATGTTGTATGATCAGAAAACGGTTTTATTGTTGAATTCATGCACTAACAATATTTAACATTTTCGAAAAAAAGCGAGTGAATATAATTGTTTTTCTAAGTAATCTATACGTTAAAATGTTAAATTTTAATTGCCATAAGATACTAAATATATTCTTTTCATTTTTGGAATAAGAATAAGAAGGAATAAGAAGTATAGAGAAATTAGCTTTTATAATGGAAGAAAAATCAGGTGACTATATATTTTACGAAATGTTTTGAAAATCACATCACCAAATCTGCATTGGAAAATTGGTTAGGACTTATCCATTTAATTCTATTTAATTCCAATAATTCCATGCAGTACCACCAGCGAGATGAGCCTGTTTTCCATCTCCTGGACTAATTCAAAATCTCATGATAAATGTAGAGATTTAATCAGCGGCCATTGCTGTTAAATATTTAGTTTTGCTGTTAAATATTTTTTCCAATTTGTTGCAATAGATGTCGCTACGGGTATCACTAGATATGGCTGAACCAAAGTCCAAAACGCGTGACGTAAGAATTTGAGAAAAAGCGAACTGCGCATTCGCTCGCCAGACGGGGACGAGAGAGGGTTCGCATCGTTCCGATCATGCATCTTTAAAAAACGTAACGTAGTTTCGCCATGAAACGGCTCTTGGCGGCATCTATAAGTAATTCCCTTTTTTTTTCTCTGTTGTAAATAGTCCTGTCGTAATTGTAAATGTCTTTTCTTTACTGTAAATAAATTTCTTTCATGTTCAAAAGCTTCTTTTTCTTCATTCAGTGACCCTAGACACTGAACTAAATGTGGTTGGATGGGCATTCTGTCCCACCCAATTCCTACATAAATTGCCCCTTTCTTTCAATATCCTTTAAAAGGCGATAATAGCTACATATTTCATCCTGTTTTCAGTATTTTAATCACATTTATATTTAATTATCAGTCGTCGTTAATAGAAGTATTTATCTCACAAGATTAGAGATAAATTATTAACTATAATGCCTCTCACTTCACAGAGAAAGTTAACACCGGAGAATTAAAATATAGTGTCTGCGGACACTATTTAAACCCTGCAAGTGATTGAAATAAATACCATAGGTAATACTGATCAAGGAATAAAGGAATTTTGTAGATATATCTCAAGTAAAACATTTCCTTTAAATTTTACTAAAATAAATCCACTTTCATGATTCATTTAATTCCTCACTTACATTGAAAGAACTTCGTTTAATACAATTAGTGAATTATATTACATTTTTCGTCAGTCAATGAGCCAGCCAAGCTGGTAAAAACCCGTACAAAATCGAGTGAACAAATTCTTTACAGTCAATTGGTGTGTCTAGGAATATAACTTTCTCTTGTCAATAAATGTCACCGCTCAACATGGGGAACCTCAGATAATGACTACTTTTAACAGCGTGTTACATCCGCTACAACATAAGCAATTAATTTTATGTTGCCTATTGAGAAACAATCAAATGCGACGCTTTTATGGTATGTTAAAAGCCCTTTATATTGAAAGCAATTTAAATAATTGCTTAAAAGATAATAATAGCTATTTCATTCTATTCTTGGCTTCCCATGACTTACAAGAACATCAAGTATTTAAAATTCTATAGACGATAGATGAATACATTGGTTAGAAGGAACTTTGAATCATACTATCTTAAAAGATTTTGCTAACTCCACACCTATTGTAGGAATTTTCAAAGAATAATGAATGATTTCAATAAAACGATTATGCTTTTAAAGAAACAGCATTTTTTTCTGATAATTTATACCGATATTTATACTGTATATGCTATTAGTGCTTAATTAATATAATTTCTATTACCATGTATAATAATTTTTCAGAGCATTACCTGAAAAATTTAAGTTGTTAAGGGCAGAAACTTAGAATAATAATAATACAGAAACTATTTATTTTGACTAGATCGGCAATCTAGAATTTTTCGATAACTCACACGCACGCACACACGAATTACATTGCTATCTTTTTTTGTAAATGTTTTATTCTGAAAGACATTTCAAAATTTCATATTTTTTAGATTTTGGTATGAATTTGTAAGTTATTATTATTGAGTCTTCCGTTTACATAAAGAGAGTTAGTTATTGATCATAGATCTATGAATATCATAAAGTAAAACCACTCAATTTATATTTTATATGCTTTGAAATGGCAAATAAGGGATGTATAACGTTTCTTTCAAGTAATTATTCATAACAGTTCAATAAGATGTCTGGGTGTTAATATTATTTGTTATTTTTTTAATTTAAAAATCATGTGTACTCGATATTTATGTCATTTCATTAAATTATTTCTTTTATTTTATTTATACAGATAGAAAATTCAATTAAAAAAGAATATTTTTAAAACATCCATTTAATTTTAATAGTATAACAGCTTATATTTTTAATTTTTTAAACCCGGAAAAATGATATTTTTTTTTCGCAAAATAAAAAAAGCATTCATATGTAATGCTTGCCCGTTTATTATTTTCCCCAGTCTTCTATAAATGTTCCTAATTCTCACAGTTCCTAAGGCTTATAACCAGGGAAAACTCTGCAGATGATTTGGATGTACTTCGGTTTTAATATCCTCAGTATATAAAAGCTCTAAACTTTACGACTGTGGAAAACTCGTTTCTTCTTTCACGGCCATTACAAGCTATTGAAGAAAATTTTTCTCGAAGAAAAATTTACTGTAATGGCATCATCTCTCTATTTCCAGGCTTCTATTATAAACCTACACTGCGGAAACTGACTCTGTTATCCCCTTCCACCCCTTCATCGATGGTTAAATCACTCCGCCATCACTTAATGTTGATTTACGGGGCCATAAAGCGTGAACATCTTTTCCGCGCTTATCAGTTTATCTCTCTCGGATCTTAAAAAGAACAAGAAGCGTGTTGGAAGCACAAATTAATTTAAAACTGTTTACTGAAATTAAATTCCATCCAGTGTGATTAGAAGTCGCTTTAATTTTAATAGTATTACGGTATCAGTGGCGTTAAGCAACTTATTTTCAATGCATTTTAGATAAATCTTGTTACACAGAATCATTAAAGGATAAATATTCACTTAGGTCATAAAATTAAGGATTCATTTAGCCGCCTTTAGTGACTAATTTTTTTGTCCATTTTATTGACTTTTTAGGCTGTCAAACAATTTGTGGAATGCATTTTTTTTAAAAAAATAAGTATTTTACCTTGTTATTTGATGCGAATGGAAAATAAGGATTATGCGAAACCTATTTTAGTCATATTACTGACTCTTCGCCCCATCCAAAGGCACTCGGAATGACCGAACTGCCGCTTCAGCAACACTGGCGGGAACTGTGGTTGAGTTCTAAGGGTCATCACCATAGAGCTGATATATAAATGGAGGGAGCTAGTAGCTTGTTTCCTGTCTCAAAAAGTGTACGCAACATGAGTCATGTGACTTTAGAAAAATCTGGGAGTAAGAACACCTTTTTGTCGCCATATCGCAAATGTTGGCATACTCAAAAACTGCAGCGCAACATTTTGCTTCCAGGCAATGGGTCCAGTCGGTTTTCATTTCCGGTTAAACCGACCGGAAATCCTATAAAAATAAATCCTATTTCCTTTCCTAAACAGTTAATATTTTATATATATATATTACACAAGTATTCGAGTTAAATTATATTTAGATTTTTTACTTTGTTTTTGTGCAATAATTAAAGGTGATTATTTTTCTTCTTTAAATAAACATTTTATTTCTTTTCTTTGCCTAAAAACATTTCAAGCTTTTACATTAGATGCTCAAATGCTTTCTATCATTCTCACAAACAGATAAAAAACAGCTTTTTAAAAACAGATTATTAAAGTAAAGTATTTTTTTTAAAAAAAATTGTTTAAAAATGTTTTGTTCATATTTGCAATATAAATTATAAATATTGAAAATTTTTTACAAAATGAATATTAACAGTTAAACTAGTGCTTATTAAAATCACAAAAACAACAACAAAAAAATGATAAAAATTACAAATATTATAATTATTAATTTATATTTGTAATTAAATATTGAGATTTTATTGTACGCTTTTATTAATAAAGCATTATTAAGGAAAATTGTTCTATAAGGTAAATATGCCATAAAAATTGTTTTGCAAAATTTAGATTGGATTTAATTTTGTTCACGATATAATACAATAATTGTGGTTGAAAAGAAACAACATATTAGAAATTTTAAAGAACTTTATTTGCATTAAAATAAACACACAATTACTAATCGGTCAATAATGTTTATGTAAACACTTGTATTGGCGAGAAAAAATCCCACCAAGCTTGTAGCCAAGCGCTTGCAACACATTTGAGATTAAAATAAAGCAAGTAACAAAATATAACGCAGTTACATAAGTTTAAACGAAGCTTAGTAACATGATAAATAAATTCAATACAATAACTAAGCCAAACTATGAAATATTATTGAGTTAAACACCAAAATCACTGAGTGATCGATGCTAGGAAATTTTAAATTGTCTTAAAATGGATATAAACAGAATATGTTGACTGTAAATACCTATGAAATGATAAAGGACTATCCTTAGAAGCTTTTTCTTTGCATCCAATTGCACAGCAATAGGTAACCATGGCTTAAATAAGTTTTAAATTCCAACAGTTAAAAGCGGGAAAAAATCTGCCATTGAAATATAATGGGGAACGGAGAATGTGGTTACAGCTAACACAAATTCTGTCCCACAGTCACGTGATTTTATCTTGTCCTACACGAAAGTAGGGTTGCACTCCCTCTAACAGTATCCCAGCTCTATGGTCATCACCGGCCACAGTACAATCCTCCACCTAGGAAGTACGTCCCGTCATCGATGGGAAGAGTCATATTCCCCATCTTTATTGTACCCACCGGGTTGGCGAGATCCGATCACCATGCCGGAAGCACCTCATTCTCAATTACGTGGCGCCCCCTAGGGGCCAGAACTCTACGGAAATTAAATAAATAGCGAAAATTCATTTTTAAAAGCTCCTCTAGCCCTCTTTTTTAAAATGAAGCAATGGTGCATATACACATCGAACACAATACAAATGGTTTCTTAGCAGATTAGGCAAAAAAATCTTAATAAAGTGGATAAGATTTCATGTCAGTTCTATAAAAATTTAATTCCACCCAAAAGAAGATTTGGTTTAATGTGTAAAGCTCAAACGCACTTAACAGGTGAAGGCGATTTTTCGGATTTGATCGGTTATTATTGAATTGATAAAATCTTTCATTATACGTTTCACTGATTGAATTTTTAAATATTCAATAAAAATATTGTTCTTTTGAAGGACTTATTTTGACTAAGATATTTACTGTTTTTATAAATGAAAAAAAATTGTGTATTTTGATCGCATGAATAGATATTAAATATATTTGGTGTGAAAATTGTACATATTTTCTGTACTATATTTATAAATTAAAAGTCAAATAAACTGTAATAGTATGAGATAAGTGAATGTTAAAGAATTTAATAAGAGATTTTTTTAAACCGTGAAATCTTAAAGTCTAGCCAATAATGTGAGTTAAAAAAAATCCTGATTCCTGCCTTAGATAACAAGAAATTAAAAACCCCTGAGAATAAGAGATTGATCATCAAAAATGGGAGTGTAGGTCCATTTCAATGAAAGAAATGGACCTGTTATAACTTTAATCATATAACTGGTATCATCACTGTTCTTATGTATTAACTACTTGACGAACTTTTTTTTGGTAATTTGCTCTGTCTATTTAGTTTTAGGGTTAGTAACATATTATAGAAACACTTCAATAAATGCATTTAACAATGTTTGTTTTTAATTTAAAGAAAAAATAATTAATGATGATTTTGAAGCTTTGTTAAAGGAAAGGTTAATCATAGAGTTGTTGTAAAGTTATAAATTTATAAAGTTATCTATTTTCATATAAAATTCATTGACATTTAATTCGATAAAATATTAAAAGTTTTGAATTTTTTTCTTGCTTTATTAAGTTTTGTTATCTCGGAAAATAATTTTTAATAATATCAAATTATATTCTTCAAAATAAAATTAAAAAAAAGTTATCAGATCTTTATGAAGAGAAATATCACACATTGATTTATATTTGTTTTAATATATGTATCTGTATAAATAATATATATAAAATCAAGAAATCACTACCTTTCAAATGTTATAAGAATTTTTTTTCGCTCATAAATTGGTTTGCGGAAAAATTAGTTCTGAAAAATATTTATGATTTTTTAAAATAGCTTGGAAGATAGAAGTTTTAGTATTTACTTAACTCTCAAATCCAATATGTTGAGTAGGAAACTATTGCCCATTTTAGTGAAGTAATGAATACGTGATCAGAATTAAAATTAGAGTTTCTTACTATCATGAAAGAAAAAAGCATCAAAAGTTGATTGACGAAAATGCTAAAATATTATTACCAAAGGGGTGGGTTACTTTTGGGTTTTAATAGTACAAGAGATATGCATAAGCATGAAAAGCTACTTATATGAATAGACGAAAATTGATTAAAATTATATTAAAAAATACTTTGCAATTACTCGAAGCGATGTGTAGGATGGAGTAAGAATTTATCAAACACTAGTTGGTACAATGTTAAGCATACCAATTATTTCTTTATAAACTTTGTAGAAAAATTACATTTCATTTTTGGTTTTACGCTTTTAGAGAGGATGGAAGAATACTATGAATATACCATTTTCAATTTTTTCTTTCTTTCGATTCATTTATGAATTTCTATTCATATTTAACTACAGAACAGTATTGTGCGAACATTTGATGCATATATTTTCAATTCGGCATTAGATAATATAATAAATTAAAAGCATCGCACATTTATTTATTAATTTTTGGCGATGAAGAAACACTTAGAAATGTAGAACCACTGCTACCAGGTGAAGTCTATTAGGAGAAATCAGCTCACCTCTATGACCTGGAGTAACGAATAAACAAATTTTAATGGCAGATATATACAAATGGGTTAATAATTTAAGACAAATCATTAAACAAATTAATTACTGAAAGAATTTATTGAATAAAAAAAATCTACATGAACAAAATCAGCAAAGACTGCAAAAAATCATCAAGGGAAAAATTAATTTATAAAAACATTTTTATTCTGTTATATACTAATTCAATTACACCACATATTATATTTAGTAAGTCACAGAGCTTTATTAACTTTTGAAAAGTTGGGGGATTTTCAAGTATACTACTCAAAATTTGTTTCCGGTTGGTTGAGGAAGTTTGCTGCTATTTGAAGTTTACATTTGTCACTAAAACCTTCAATATTAGCAAAACAAACACCATTTCATTAGAAAGGTGGTAGGTATGGGAAATTCCATTGCTTGCAAGATTTCAGTAAACTCAAAATAAGTGTAAAAACGACACTAAAATTTAGATCTAAGAACAAGCAAGCTTCAAGTGCAACACTTGTAGGAAAATCCACTGCAATGTCTTTCTGTGAGAAAGTACAATTAGTACGCTGGATATTTGATGATGAATTCTCACAGTTAAATTATGCATAGGTTTAAGTCTAAGGGAAAGGAGCCAGGAGCCACTGTCAGCTTATCAAATAACCTGCTGGACTAGTCCTATCAAACACAATGAGTACAACAGACCCATTTCATCCCATTCGTTCTGGTTCATTAAATTATAAAACCTTTTAAGCATTCTCCTGACACGAACATTAATTAATACATGATAAGTCTGAGTTCATTAAATAATTAATGAATGGAGAATATTACAACGTCTCAATTCATTTGATTGAGGAAGTAAAAAAAGATCTGAATATTTTACAGAGTCTCGATGTGCCCAGTGTTAGGAAACTTGAGCTCATTTATCGTAACCTGCCATTAGCAAAAGTAATAAAATCAACAAAGAAATGAAAAATATTATCAGTCTCAGCTTGCTATGATAAGTAGTTTTTACGATTGCCCGAATAACTGCGACTGATTCCCTTAACCAGAACAGTAATTTAAAATTAATTAGGCTAAGAATTATACTTGTGCTTGAAGTATGTTGTATTCCTACAAGATTATCTTAAGGATGGGAAGGACACAGGTCTATCACAAGCAGCAGAAATACAAAATAGTATTAAAGGAGTATAGTTTAGTCAATAACATTAATTTAAGGACTCCTAACTTCACTTCATACATTTCTTCTCATCATCTACATTTTATCTCATTGAATGATTACAACCTCTTTTCTTTTTCTGTAGGAAGATGGAGTAGCGAGGTACACTATAAAAATTGTAATATAAACATAATTGTTTTATTTTATGTCTACATTATAATATTAGTTTTTTTACTTTATTAATCCAAATTGAACAACCTAATTCTAGTTTGTTTGATGAATACAGTCGGGTATCTTTTAGTTTCACATGGTGCATACATAGTTTGCAATGCATAGAGAACTTTCATAAACATTGGCAGAATGATGAAATGATCGACCATTACATTTAATGTTTTATTACATGACATTCAAGTTCAAGAAGGTATATTTTAGAATTCCCTGAATTAACCAGCAAGCAATACATTTTCCTTGAAATCTTTAGAATATGGGACCATACTCATAGAATTTTCAATTCAGACCTTATAAACTAACAGAAATAAAGACAGGTAATTAAACCAATTAAAGGGATAGTTTTATACTTATTTCTTATAATTGGAAAAGAAATGGAAAATAAAAACGACCCACAAAGATAATCAGGTTTCTTTAAAAAACGTTAATTATTTTCCCACTTAATTCTATATCGGAAGCAAATTAGCGAAAGAAAACTGCTGTAATGTAGGCAGTACGTGAAAAAGATTAGAAATTAAAGTTTTATGATTTGTTTTGAAAGAGTGCAATAAAAACCTTGTTAATCATCTCTAAATTAACAAGAAAGTAATTTTGAGTTAGACGCGCGCTTTCTTTTTATGGCAAGTTGACTGTGGGGAATTTCCTAACGATTCCTTATATCTCATTAACTCGAGTGATTCATATTAATTATATCACAGAAAAAAATGTTTCACATTGGCAAAAATCAAATATATTTAAATAATATTTTTAATTAAAATTGATTACAAATCTCAGGAGCATGAAACTGAAAAAAGATTTTCAATAATTCATGGAACGTGATTTTTAAAAAGAAACTAAAGAATTAAATTCCACTTTCAGATATCTTCTACTTGATGGCATCGCTCATTTTATAACAATAATGATGCGATACACTTGTTCAAAATGGCTTTATTTATTCACTTCAGAATCCTTACACAAAGTTTCAGTCTGAATATAATGTCACTACCAATTGAGAAAGTCTAGAAACTTAGAATATATATAATATTTAATGTTAATTCTAGATCATTGTAATTTTTAAAATAATATTATAGGAAATATTATGCCTGAATAATAGCAACCTTTTAATATAATTGCTTTTAAGCTGTATTCAAAATAATTTATATTCGTAAATTTAGATACTATGAATATTTTTAGGAAATTAACGTTTGTTTAAGAACTAACTAAAATATAGACATAAATTGGTTTACAAATATTTGTCTCTTCAGTTGATGTACTAAGTTTATTAAAACGAAAAGAGTCAGATAATGAATTATGACTAGAATTTTCGAATATGAAATCACAGAAATTTAACAACATTAATATGTTACTGAAAATGAAAATAATTTGACAAAGCGACTATAAAAAGGGAATTCTTTTTAAGGGACGTTCTTATTTCTAATGTTCTGTTTGAACATTTCAACAACCTTTGATAAGGTCGGAAAATTTCTTTTTCGTTCTTTAAAAGTAATTCGCATAAAAATTTTAATTTCAACACAATTAATAGTCTTAGATCTTTTGGTGAATTTCTTTGGTAGAATCTAATGTGACAAATGTACTTATTGATTATCCTGCATGAAATGTAAGGCGCAGAATTAAGCTTTGTGTTAAAAGATTGTTTAAAAGTTTAATCATACGTCATAAAAGGCAAAAGGCGTTTAAAATACGCAAAAAATGTTAACTAACTTAAATAATGAAAGTAATAATTAAAAAAATGGTGAAATGTTAGGAAAAATGTATTTTAAAATTATACGGGCAGAATGAGTAGAAGGAATATGTTGATGGTAAAAACGCCGAAATTCTATCGGAATATGGGAAACCGACATCATGCCTTGGCTGTCATCTAAGACGGTTCACTAAAGATAAAATGCTTACACGTGAGAGTAGAGTACCCGATTCTTAAAAGTGTAAGAATTGTAACTAGCTTTCTGTGTGTAAACTAGGCTAGGAACAAATGATAATTTTAATGGAGTGAAGATTTTTTAATATGTTACTGAATTTCCAATTTTGAATCTAGAAAAGTTTTAGTATGTCCCTTGATATCGTTAGAGGAAAAGGGCAGTTGATGATGAAGGGTAGTTATGATGCTAATATGCCATTTCGTAACTTTATTAGTTCATTCACTGTTTGGTACACCAACATGAGAGGGAACACAGTAGTAGAGAGCGCAGTATCCTTTTTTTGTAAGATTATTGCAAAATTGAAGAGTATTTAAGGTCAATGGATGACTGAAATGATGTAGTTAGAGGAATACTTTTAATAAAACCAGTTTACTATTCTTCAGTACGTTTTTATCACTTGCAAAATCAAAAATGTAGACCGAGAAGATATGCAGAAGCAATGAACGAAAATTCTTAAGTTTATGTTGACACTGAATTAGTTATGTCAAAGCTTTTCGAAAAACCAATTTATAGTTATTCAGTTCCATTAGGCCCTTTTAAAACTGAGCGGGTAGTGATTTAATAGAACCATACAATAATCCGGGAAAATATGTATGCAGAAAATGCTGAAAGCAGTGAACTAAGTCTCTAATACTGAATAAAAGAATTTTGCATCAAATATATTTACAACAATTTAAATATTTGACAACTTGATGATTGCATTTTTAATAGGAGTAAATATACAGAAATTGTGTGATTTGAAATTATGAGAATTAATTATTTTCCAGGAAAATGTTGAATAAAATTATAGAAAACGCTCCTTTATGTCAATAGAAACAATACGTTTTTCTCTTGATTTTGATAGCCATATTTAGAAAAATATTTCTGGTAACCTGAAATTTAAAAAAAAAAAGCTCAAAGTTTTTGTGACTAAAATTTACGACTTGAAAAAATTACTATTATAAATGGAAGATGACCCATCTTACCCAGTCATAACTGTGGGAATTTGAAACTTTTTAATGTTAATATGCATAGAATATTCTATTAAATACTGTTAATAGGAATAGAGGATTGGTTATGAATTAGGACTTCAAAAATTTTTAGATTCTAACAAAATAGAATATAATTTTTTTTAACTTTAATTAATGAACTTATATATGAATAATTATTGAACTTGACTTATGTATGATGCCAGTTTTATAATGGACAGCCTATATATATTATATTTTTAATTTGTATAATAATAAATCTTTCATCCTTTCGCGTTTTCATTCATCATTTTTCCATGAAGAAGTCTCTGCTTCACGCTTTTGATCAAAATTTGTATTTAATGTTAATTAAATTTTTAGAAAAAATAAGTAAACTAAAACACTTTGTTTGATCGAAAGTATTCCAAATGCATATTCATTTTCTGTTTTCGAATTGTAGGTCATAAACATATGGCCTTTTAAATAACGATTACAATTGGGCTCAAAACCTCATTTGCATTTTCAAGAAAGAATATTAATTAAATATTTTGTATGTTAAGTAACAAATTGGGAACTCATTTTAAGCGATATAAAAACAGTCTGATTTAAATTGTAGAAATCCCTTTTATCTCTTTTATTCACCTAATGGAAGAGACGAGAAATCTGAATGTTCTTGATGTGCTATTTCGTCGTGAAATCCTGAAAAACTTTTAAATTTGTGAATTTATAATCCGGAATGCATATTATAATGGGACGTGAGGGGCTAAGAGCCAAATTTCTATTTTTACATTTGGAATAATAGTGACATTCGTAGCAGTTAACAACCAGTTAAAATCACAGTTCTTACCATAAAATCCATTCAATAGCAGACGGCGTTAATAAGAATATGCTAAAATAATGGAAATGTGAAAAAGATTTCATGAATATTCTATGTGTCTAGGGCGTTACTGTTGAAAAGAACAATTTTCTGACTTATTTAAGAATTCGTAGACAGCAACTAATTTTTTTTATATCAGAAATTAAATGCTGTCATTGGAGGCAAATGCTGAATATTTATTATCACAAAGCCAATTTGGAAGAGATTCGAATGTTTTTAATGAATATCTTAGAACAAAGTAAAAGTGTGTAATATTAGAAACTTCGAAAATTGAAAGAATTAATATCAAAATATGAAAACAATGCTTGATATGTATAATTTCAAATAGCTTTCTGTGCGATTGCTTTTACTGTTTTTGTTTCTTGCTTTTTTATTGTTATTATGTTATTTTTACTATTATTACCTTTTATTTTTGCCTTTTTCTTTTTCATTTGAGAATAAATGTTCTTTAAAAATAGTAATGACATTTTTCAGAGGATTATTATTGTGTCTTCTTTATCCAACGCCTTTAAGTTAACATTACAGACTAATGGAAGATACGTTAAAATATGTAGGAAAGAAAAGTAGATTACATTAAAAAAATATTATTACATTTGCCTCCAAGTAAAATAGTGAAAAGCAAAGAAAGTACAAGAAATAAAATCAAATCTATATTTAATGCTGATTGTGCGACTACAATCTTATTGTCAAAAATTTCATGCCACTCAAGGTGATAAAGACAACCTGACAAATTGGAATTTCAATAAAAATTTCAATTGTTTTGCTGATTATTTAGATATTGGATGCAATTATATATTTCAAGTGTTCCATTATGAGTATCAAGCTATATTTAAATTTATTTTTTTGCAGCTAAAATTCAATTAATAATTTCTTTTAATTAAATATTTTGTATTGTAAAGTCTTAGTAAAATCCATGGAAGAATTTTTTTTTCACATTTTGTTCGAAAAACAAAAAATTAAATCAAGATGATGTTTAAATTTTTTTATTTAGTTACTAGCCGCCTTTGGCGACCAGCTGGTTCGCCATGAGTAATGCGTTCTAAAATTTTCAATTAAATCACATATTCATTAGCCAAAATTTAAGAAATAGTTAAAGTTAAAAGATTCAATTATTAGTAGTTAAAGAGTCGGTAACTTTATTCGGAAAAACTTTTTGAGTTTAATGCTCTAATAATTTATCGATTATGCTTCCAAAATATTAAAAATTTTTTTTTGGTGATATTGACAAAATGTTAAATATGTTTTTTAAAGTAAGCGAAAAAGTGAAAAAAAATTATTGAATTAATGAGATAGATTACAGAGATTGCAAACGATTATAGAAATATGCCATTAAGTCGGGATTTCAATGCATATCCTGTCTAAATTCAATCAGGTTTACCGTAAATAAAGAAGATTTATTGAGTTAATGATATAGATATTGCAAAAGATTGTAGAAACCTTTGCTTTGCATTTATTTTTTTAAGAAAATATCACGTTTTATATATCTTTTATTTTATCCAGTCACGTGCTAAAAGTTGCATTTCTTTAGATTTGATTTACGATGATAGTTTTTTTTATTTGAACTTCCGTCATTGAATTCTTTCATTTTATCTAGTCACGTGATAAAAAAAACATGGTTAAAATATTTCTTTAAAAATTCGTTAAAAATATAAGCTTAAGTTATACACTGAAGTGACAAAAGTCATGGGATAGCAATTTGCAAATATAGAGATGGTAGTAGTTTTCCAGTTCTTTCAGTAAAGGCACTCGAGTCGGTCTTCTGCTGTCATAGCCCAAGGAAGACAAATTTCTTAATGCGCAGTTCGTTTTCCAGAGCTATCATTTGTGTTCAAGTTATTCATGTGAACAGGTTTTTCGTGATTTATGGCGGCATGACGAGAATTAACAGACTTTGAACGTGGAATGTTAGTTGGAGCTAGACGCATGGGTCATTCCATTGCGGATATCGTTAGTGAATTCAACATTCCGAGATCCACAGTATCAAGAGTGTGCCGAGAGTATGAAATTTCAGGCATCCCATCCCATCATGGACAGCGCAGTGGGCGACCACCTGCACTTAACGACCGAGACCGCCGACGTCTGTGTAGAATGGTCAATGTTAATAGACACGCAACACTTCGTCAAATAAGTGCAGGAATCAATGTGGGACGTGTCCGATAGGACTGTGCGGCGAAATTTGTCTTCCTTGGGCTATGACAGCAGAAGACCGACTCGAGTGCCTTTACTGACAGCACGACATCACCTGCAGCGACTCTCCTGGGCTCGTGACAATATCGACTTTTCCCTAGACCAGTGGAAAACCGTGGCGTGGTCAGATGAGTCACGATTTCAGTTGTTACGAGCTGATGGTAGAGTTCGAGAGGGGCGCAGCTCTCACGAAGCCATGGACCCAAACTGTCAGCAAGGCACTGTTCAAGCTGGTGGTGGTTGCATAATGGTGTGGGCTGTTTTTACATGGCATGGACTCGGTCCTCTGGGGCAACTGAACCGATCATTGACTGGAAATGGTTATGTTCAGCTGCTTGCAGATGGCTTGCAGCCATTTATGGACTTCACGTACCCACACAACGATATGGATGACAATGCGCCATGTCACCGGGCCAGAACTGTTCGCGATTGGTTTGAAGAACATTCCGGACAATTCCAGCGCATGATCTGACCAACTAGATCACCCGATATGAATCCCATCGAGCATTTATGGGACATCATCGAAAGGTCCGTTCGTGCCCAAACTCCTGCACCATCCACACTTTCACAATTATGGACGTCTGTACAGACAGCATGGCTCAATATTCCTGCAGAGGACTTCCAACGACTTGGGGACTCCATGACACATCGAGTTGTTGCACTTCGCCGGGCAAAAGGAGGACCAACACGATATTAACAGTCATCCCATGACTTTTGTCACTTCAGTATACATTAAAACACTGATACCATTAGAAGGCTAATTGTTTAATCTTTAAATTGATGTAAAAATCCTGTTTATGCGATCATATTTTTTGATGTTATAGCGGAAAAACGTCAAAATTTTGCTTAAATTTTAATTAATTTAAATTCTAAGTAAAAATTCAAAAAAGGGCTCCGAGGTGCGCATTCCCGACCTCCAAGGTATGCATGTACCAAATTTGGTAGCTGTAGGTGCGACGGTCTGACCTGTAGAGTGCCAACACACACACACACACACACACACACACACACACACACACACACACACACACACACACACGCACACACGCATACACACACACACACACTGAGCTTTATTATAATTTAGTTATTATGTTATTCATGATTTTTATTCTTATCACACCCTATTTAAAGTCTACCATCATTTCTAGATCTATTCTATAGATTTACAAACTAAATTCATTGAATTGAACTGTACGTACTGCAATACTCTTTATTTATCCTAGGAAAACCCATAGTTTTTCTTAACCAATTGTCTGCCCAAGGGTATGAAAAATTGCTTTTGACATTCTAAGAGTATAATAAACGTATGAAAAGGAATTATGGCACTCTTCTAAGTTCTTCTGAGCTTAGCTCGTATATTTACGAGTTCTCTTACATACCCTGATCATATAGCTGCAGGAAAAATAAACAGTACTTTTATATTAATTAATACTAAAAAATGACAGAAATAAGAAAAAAAAACCGAGTAAAATTATTTTTCTCAGCAAATTTTCAAGGTGGAAAAAAAGACTCTTTTTATTGCAAAGTCAATCGAAATCAGAAGAAATTTAAATGCAAATATAATTTATATTCAACACAACAGAACGAGAATTATGTTTATTGTCTTCTACATTGATAGTACTTACCTTCAAAGCTGGGAACTTTCTTCACAATTTGCATTTTTCCAGATGCAATAATTAAATTAAACGCTGCTCTAAAATTTTCTTTATTCTGGAAATACCTAAATCCATATTAAAGACATTTTGTCAATGAATAATCTTATCATTACTGCCTATTTCTTATCGATAATCTCTCAGTGTTGTTATTCAGTCCTAACATTTATAATCTGTGTAAAACAATGTCGCTATTTATTATTTTTGGCATACATTTTCAGTTTCACTTTCAATGTTACAGTGGTGCAAGGTTATATCCTTTGTTGAAAAGTAAATCCTGAGCCTTATATAATCTATGAATTCTTAATAAATAATTTGAATTTTGCAAATTTTCATTTCTTATTAAATAAGCCCTGACAAGCCTTAATAAATTAAATTCACTACAATGGTACATATATTTTTAATAATTTCTAGCTTTTAAAACTTAATAAATGGGCTTGTATAATAATTAATATTTCACAATGATAAATAAGAAATTGAATATCAATGAAATGAACAAATTTTTTTCTCAAACTTTTCATCTTGCATTTTATTACTTTGAAGATAAATAATTTTATATATTAAAGATTTATTAATTCTTAAAAAATTGAAGTTTAATAAATTTGCTACACTAAAATTTATTCCAATTTTAAATTATTTTAATAATTTAATATATAAATGTAGTATTTCTTTTCTTGAATTGCCTATTAAAATTTGTTTATCTTTTTCTTATTTTTACTTAAAACAGATTTATACCTTTGTAATTAGAGGACTACGCTTCATATAACTTTGACAAACATCAAAGAACGAGTTCAATTTTAACATGCCTCTTCGTTCACAAAGTATTCGATCATTTTCTAACCAACTTCGAGTACCAAAACATGTTTCCAGATTTCCTATCGGATATTCCTTTTATTGCTATATTTATTTATTCCAATGCTCTTTCAGAATCCAATAGTTTGCATTTGAATTATTGAATTTTAGAGGTCCAGATGGTTACGTTATATTGCAGTAACGAAAAGAATATCGATAATCATTCATTTTCTTCCTTTTTATTGATCAAAAACGAGTAATTGTAAGAGTATCATTGCACGACTTATATTTTTATCAATAATATTCCAACTTCCATATATATCCTTATTTCCATGAATTAATTATTCAATAATCTTATTATCATAATTATCTTTAGAAATTTCAAATTTTATTTGTTTAAACAAATAAAATGGAAGTTTTGCAAATATTTTTACTTGATTTTTGCAATGATCTAATCAAAAATCACAAGTAAACTTTATATATTTGTAAAGTTTTGTTGCTTTATTTTGGATGAATATTATTCATTCTTACATTATAAATAATGTTGATATATTTTTCTAAATTTATAATATCGAGTTTAATTTAATAATTCTAGAATTTCATTAAATTTCGTATCTGGGAACTGCTGCTGAGAAATTATGTGTCTGATAACTGCAATAATATTGAACTTATAATATGAAATGAAATATATTTACATTAATTTCAAGGTCAAAATTTGAATATTTTTCCATTTAAAGCAAATATTTATTGAAAAGATGACTTATCCCAAAAATTATTACTTAGATGTCAATGAAGTTTTGTTTTCGATGAAGAAGTAGTTTGCTTGAATAAGATAAATATTATTAATATAATATTTATTTTGTAAATATAAATAATTCTGTTTATTATATAAATATTATTGATTTTTTTTGCTAATGCTGTACAAATACTACAAAAGCATTGCTTGATAGTCGAATCAAGGAAATGGAAAACGTTATTTTTAGGAAATGAAATTCATTCACCCGGCTTTATGCATTTTCATAGTATTTCTAAATGTATGGAATCAACTACGTCTAACCGATTAATATTAAAAAAATAGTGGCAATTATTATTCTATAAATTTAGAAAGTGGCCTTTTTTATGACCGAAATTTTAACTTAAAAATAATTTATTGTTTTCATACATTCCTTAAATTTTTGTAATTTAATAAATAATGAAATTCAATAAATTATTTTTAATTGAATCGATATTGTTTTTATGCATTGAATATCAACTTTGAACTAACTGCCACTTTTGTTTGAACCGAACCTATTTTATAATAAATATTTTTAAAACTGGGAATCGAAGAAAATGGTAGAAAGAAAAAAAGAAAGATTTTAAAAATATTTATCTGCAACAAGAAATTCCTATTTTGTAAGTAATAATTTTTTCCATCAAGAAATTCATAATTTTAGATATCGAGTATTACCAATAATTAATTATGTTAATTTTCTTTAAAATGTGAATAATTCTTCAAAGATTTTGTACCCTATAAATTTATGGTCAAATTTACCTAATTCAATATTTCTTTTAATGACTAATAAAAGTAATAGCCATTATATTAAAGAAATGAAACTGTTTTTTAATATTTTCTTAAATGCTTATGATGATATTCTTTATTCCTTCCGTTAATTTAAATCTTTTTTTGGAATACTTTTAATTTATTGATAAATAATTTAAATTTATTAACACTGTTCCGTTTTCTGAGGAAAGCAATAATGTCTTCTAGATTTTTATTGTTTTTTAGCTTGCATAAATTTATAAAGTATTCAAATACATGGCCATAAATTGGAATAATTAAGAAATTATTGATCTGCTTCTTTTGACCACGATATGGTTCGGAACTTAAAGAGTTTTAATAATGAAAAATATTTTTTATAAATTAGTGGAAGTGAAATAAGGCCCGCAATCAAAAACAAATATTTTTATCAAAACTTTTGCTCAAGATTTGCTTAGCAATCAATATTTCATTTAAAGCGGCATCTCATCCATTGTTTTTGACATTAATTTGCCAGATGTTTTTAACGATATAGAAATTCTTCTGAAAACATTTATATATGGCTGTCAAAAAGGGGATAACGATTTCAAGTTATTGTAAAAATTCTTCTTAAACTTTAAAGACTTAATAAACTTTTCTGATAGGATGTCAGAATCAAATCCGACGGGGAAAAAGCGAGTCACCCGCTAAGATTTATTATCTTAATAACATATCTAAGATAACTTAATTTTATGACAAAGGGATTAGCATCTTTTCAGGAATTTCTTTATTGAAAAAACAGTAAGAACATTTGGATAGTAAAAAAAGAATGAAGGTTGGAAAAATATGAACACTTATTTAAATGATAAATATATCGTTTATAAAAAGTGGGGCTTAATTTTGAGTTCAGGATTATTCTTTCAACATTAAACTTGCATCCGTATAGACGTTAAATCTAATTATAAAGAAGTATGTATGCATATATATGTGTATTGACTCTCAACAGATAAAACTGTTTGATTTAGAATTGTCATATTTGTACTGCTATAGCTTTGAAGATGAGAATAAATACGTTATGAAAGTTTTTTATAATTATTCATAATTTGAAAGATTGAGTTAATTTTGAGGTTTTTGCTATGATAAATATATTATTGGACATAAATGATTTCAATTCTCTTTTAAAATTAAAAACAAGATATTTCAGTTTAGGTATAGAGGTATTGTTCTCATACATGTGCTCACATTTAAGCTAAGGCTACACTCTTCATGGATATTTTAAGCTCAGCAATGTACTTATTACATAGTTAGTAAAAATCGTAGATGGCAGTTATATAATTTTATAAGATAATGTTGAACTTAATCCTTGGATATCTCTAGCAGACCAAGACCAATACCGTATATTATAAAACGAATTATTTACAGAGAGCAATTGTATATTGTCGCTATCTCATATGTAAATGCTATAAAATTTTCGTTCATAGATATTTTTTTCGAAAGCAATATTTTGCTAGACAAAGATTGCATATGATAATTCCCTTTGAGCATTATATTCTTCGTGTAAAATATGTTTGCATGGAAAATAAACAAAAAAAGAATGGTGTTTGCATGCCTTTGTTGATATGTGCATTGATAGTTTACTTTCTCCTTCTAGTTTATTATTTCGCTAGTTTCTACTTCATGTAGCATAGAGAAAGTATTGTCATCATAAAAAAAGGAACTCGAAATTTTGATGAATTCTCATGTTTTTGAACCTTTGGCGTTCAAGAAACATATTTTTGGGAAATATCAGTTTATCTGGGACAAAAATAAATCATCAACGCTTTCATATAGTCAGTTGAAATTTTGTATATTTTGAGAATTTTATTAGTAAATTTTTGAGTAAAATCTATTTAGAGGAAGTGCATCTGTCCGATTATCTGAATATGAGCCAATATGATAGCACAAAAATGGAGCGAGCTAGATAGAAAAGATTCGGTACTCATACTTAAAATCTGTAGCATATACACTTATAAAATTTTGAACCAAACAAGAGATTTATCGTCTGTCGGTCTGAACTTTCAGAAGCTTATAAACGAGATAATTCAAAAACGCAATGACTTAAACTTCTCATATTTGGTATGGGTTTTTGTGCCTACAAGCGCAGTTTTGTGCTAGTCTTCGTTTCATTTGATTGATAAAAACGTATCTAAAGCATAGATTCAATTTTCTGATATTATTATTAGCGTGCCAGGAGCTACTAGCTAAAAAGCCTCCCAAAGGGTGACATGACAGATTCAGTAAAAATGCTAAATTCATGCCAAAAAATATTTCTTACTATTGTATGCCAATGCCATGCACAACTTTCTCAGGTATGATTAATTTATTAGAGAGTTTGTGAGAAAATATTAAGGAGACCACTCCCATTAGTTAAAGACTGTTTTAATCAAACCAAGTAAAGCAATATACAACTTACATAAATTATTTACGGTTTCATGAACAGCAAAAATAATTTATCCTCTACATCTCGTCTCCAGAATTATCAGATTGCTAAACATTGAATGATTTAAAACCTGAAATAGAAGAAATATCGGATAATTTAGAAAATAAACTTAAATTTGGATTAATCAGTAAAAGTAAAAAGTAATACAGACATTTTAAACAAAAATTATCATTGAAAATTCTTACTATTCTCTTAAGCAATTTTTGATATTATTGCTTCTATTACTTAATTTTATTTCAATCATGATATTGTAATATTTAAATACTACAGAAAGTAGTTATTTAAAATCCAGAATAATTCAAGCATTGAAATATTATATATATATATAAATATATATATATATATATATATATATATATACACATATATATACACAGAAGTGACAAAAGTCATGGGATGGCTGTTAATATCGTGTCGGTCCTCCTTTTGCCCGGCGAAGTGCAACAAATCGACGTGTCATGAAGTCCACAAGTCGTTGGAAGTCCTCTGCAGGAATATTGAGCCATGCTGTCTGTATAGACGGCCATAATTGTGAAAGTGTGGATGGTGCAGGAGTTTGGGCACGAACGGACTTTTCGATGATGTCCCATAAATGCTCGATGGGATTCATATCGGGCGATCTAGGTGGCCAGATCATGCACTGGAACTGTCCGGAATGTTCTTCAAACCAATCGCAAACAGTTCTGGCCCGGTGACATGGCGCATTGTTATCCATATCGTTGTGTGGGTACGTGAAGTCCATAAATGGCTGCAAGTGATCTGCAAGTAGCTGAACATAACCATTTCCAGTCAATGATCGGTTCAGTTGCACCAGAGGACTGAATCCATGCCATGTAAAAACAGCCCACACCATTATGCAGCCACCACCAGCTTGAACAGTGCCTTGCTGACAGTTTGGGTCCATGGCTTCGTGGGGTCTGCGCCACACTCGAACTCTACCATCAGCTCGTAACAACTGAAATCGTGACTCATCTGACCACGCCACGGTTTTCCACTGGTCTAGGACCAGTCGATATGTTCACGAGCAAAGGAGAGTCGCTGCAGGCGATGTCGTGCTGTCAGTAAAGGCACTCGAGTCGGTCTTCTGCTGTCACAGCCCAAGGAAGACAAATTTCGCCGCATAGTCCTATCGGACTCGTCCCTCGTACGTCCCACATTGATTCCTGCAGTTATTTGATGAAGTATTGCGTGTCTATTAACATTGACCATTCTACACAGACGTCGCGGTCTCGGTCGTTAAGTGCAGGTAGTCGCCCACTGGGCTGTTCATGATGGGATGTGATGCTTGAAATTTTCTACTCTCGGCACTCTCTTGATACTGTGGATCTCGGAATGTTGAATTCACTAACGATATCCGCAATGGAACGACCCATGCGTCTAGCTCCAACTAACATTCCACGTTCAAACTTTATTAATTCTCATCGTGCCGCCATAAATCATGAAAAACCTGTTCACATGAATAACTTGAACACAAATGAAAGCTCTGGAAAACGAACTGCGCATTTATACTTTTTCACTGCGATACTACTGCCATCTGTATATTTGCATATTGCTATCGCATGACTTTTGTCACTTCAGTGTATATACATATACATATATATATATATATACAAGGAAATATTTCATATTACATACCACAAGAAACTAATAAAACGGTCTGATGGTTCAAACAAGATAGAATTTATAATAAAATATGTGTTTCTATCAATTTGATGCTGACGGTATTCAAAAGTTTATGAATAGATCGGGGATCTCGACTATACTAAATATGGGCAAAAAGAGAACCTCACTTATTATTTTAGTGATGTTTTCAAATAACAGATGTGTAGATTGGGTATCCTTTTATTTTTCTTAAATAATAAAAGATATAATGAATAAAAATTTTAATCGAAAAAATAATGAATTCTATTTACTAACAGAATAAAAACTTTATTGAAACTGAATTCTCATTTTATATGGAATGTAAATGGTGTCATAACATTTTATAGGTAATATGTAGCTGATTTCTTAATATTATACACATAATAAGTAGCTTGGGTTCTTATTTTATTTTGGCTTGCATAAATTAATTTATTATTATTATTTCTTTTGCTTTGAGCAAAATTCGAAACGAACTGCTTTAAGATTTTTAGATTAATTTATTTCTTAAGGTTGTTATCCTAAAGGAGAAAACAACTTTAAAGACAGATAAATATTCTTGCATTATAAAGTTCGAAAATTATTTTTTAAAATTACCTTCACAACGTTATACGTTGTGAATGTAATTAATATAACAATTACTTTGCTTTTGCTAATAGATATTTTAAGATATTTTTGAAAATAAGTTTCATAAAAATGATAGCTGAAAATGAAATTAATACTACTTTTTAAAGTATTACATTTAATGCATACTGAAATTTTTTTTGACAGCAACTGTTGAGGTTCCAATGATGACGGATCGATTTTTGAAGTTAAAAGAATTTATTGATTCTCCGTCTAGTGGGAGTTAGTTTTGAGCCTTTGGCGTTGCTGCTACATCAGTGATGAATTTTTACATATGTCCCTCGAGGACGTTATAAGTGAGAGGCTGGGCAATATGCTTATGTAACAGCAACTACTATTTAAAAAAATTAATAGAAAGTATTTTAAAAACAAAATATTTTAAAACAACATTTTTTTAAAAGCAATTTTTTTTGTTGAATTTTGTGACCTTTTTAAAAATTTTATTCAAACTACTTAAGAGTATAACTACTAATTTTATTCAAACTACTTATCAAGAGTTCATATTAATTGGAAAGGATTTTATTTATTTTTATATTATTAAATTATTAATGCAAACATTTTTGGCTAGATTTAAAGACGCTTTAACAAAAATTGTCTGAAATATACAAATACAAAACATCTTTCAGATTCTTTAACACTCCACTTAAATGATATAAAGGCTCTTTAACATTTGAGAGAGATTGCTATTCATGCAAATATTGCATATTGAGTTAAGTCGACTTACCAGTGGAAGTTTAAACTTTTTCTACAGACAGAGATATTTTGAAATCTCGTCAAATATGATCTTACGACTCCGATTCATTGTTTGATATTCATCATGTTCCGAGGGGGTGGTAGTCTTAAAAAAATTATTACTGCAGATGGCACATCTCTTTCCTGCACTAATGTAATAAACTCTCTATTATCACTGTGCAAATTTTCATGCTAGATGTAGAAAACAATTTCAAAAGAGAAAGAGTCGACAATGAAAACTGTCAAATGAAGTAAATACAGCTGTGTACTTAAGACGTTCAGGGTCGCCTAGAAACGCATTCAAGTTCGCATCCTCTGCAATGCGAAGAATTTTATCCAAACGAAAAATGAAATTATTACTGTCATTTTTGTTATACATTTTATTTGAGACTTTAAGGAAGAGATTTTTTTTTTACTCTATACTTGGTTACTCCCGGGGGGCGGAGGCACCTCGTAATTGGGAATGAAATGCTTCTGGTATGGTGGCTGGATCTCAACAACTCTGTGAGTACAATAAAGGTGGGGGATCTGACTTCTCCCATCAATGACGGGACGTACACCCTATGGGAAGAGTTGTACCGTGGTCAGTGATGGCTCAACCACAGTTCCAGCCAGTGTCACTGTAGCGGTGATCCGATCATTCAGAATTTATTTCCGAGTGCCTTCAGGCGGGATGGAGAGTTAGTAATATGGCTTATTCTATACTTGGTGATGGTGACAAATACAAAAAATGCAGTTTATTACAAAATCTTGCAAATTTATTGACTCGAAGTTATAAGATAATTTTTTTTCTTCCTCACTGATTCGGCATTTAAATCTTCTATAACACGTATCATGATAATGGCCTTCTTTTCCGTGTAAAAATGTCCTACATTTTTGTGCATGTTCCTACTATTTACTTTTATCTTTGGATGAACTTCTGTATTGTAGAATAGGAAATTTAGTTTTTCCTTTTTGATTTCTTTGAGGTGAAAAGTTTTAATTATACAGTAATTGTCGATGAAACAAATTAATAAGTGATATTTGACCTGAAAACTATAGCGTGATATCTGAATCCAAAGAAAAACTTACTTGAAACACATATTAATTGTGGAATTCAGTCTTCATTTGGTTACTTTTCCCTTATACAGGCGCAACGAAATAGTCGGTTGTCGGAAAAAGTGAAAAATTGCCAAAAATGGTTAATTGTAGTCAAATTTCAAGCAATTACACTTGGCGACTTTGTTCACGTTTTGTTCACATTGGCGACATTTTTTTATCATTCGTTTCGCTTGGTGACGTGACTCGCGTTTGGTTCACTTTGATGACATCTTGCGCCCGTATAACGGAAAAGTACTTCCGTTTTCATTATATAAGAGTATGTTAAATATTTAAATTATCCAACGCCTTACATTATATAAAAATGAAGATAAATTCTTGAATATTTCAAAGGTTTTATGAATTTTTATTTGACAATTGATTTCAAAGACAGAACAAACATAATTTTACTGCCAAGATAGCAACATAGTAAATGGACTAAATAAATCTGTTAATTTCTTTAAAAAATTTAAAATAGATAAAATTTTATCAATGATTATTCACACTGATCATATTCATGCAAAACAATATTTAATGATAATTTGTTCTTTTGAAAAAATTTCTTGGATTAAGTTTCAAGTTATTTCCTTATAAAATCAAACTGCTTAGTAAAGATTAATTGAATCTTAAAACTATTCTTAAAGATCCCCATAAATATTATTGTCAACTATGAAAAAAGAATTTTAAAAAACTTTCCTGAATCGTATACACATTTCTTTGCAGTTCTTAAGTACATTACATGAATCCATGAAATCATAAACAACAAAAGCGATGAAATTTTTATTCTGTGGTATAGAAAAAAGCAGAAACTGTTTCTGTGTCAAGAACTACTCAAAGAAAATCAATTTTGTTTAATTTGTAAATAAGTGAAATTATATTTCAAGAAACCATATTATATAATTACATATATAATGAATCTTTTGTATATTTTATGCATCACATAAATGTGTTGTAAAAAACGAATAAATATTTCCACTAGGTTTGAAAGTCGGCTTTATTAAAAATTTTACGCTGTTAATAATTCTTAAATTCATTCATTTGTAAAAATTTTCCCGAAAAGTTCTGATTAAAGATGAAGGAACTCAAATTTTTACAATCAATTAAAATATAAGGTTGCATCGAATTCCAAGAATAAAAAGGAATATAGAAACGGATATATTAGATAAAATCTTTCCGAAAAATCTTAAATACTGTAAGCACTTAAGCTCAAAGATAAAAACTAGTCAAATTTTTAGTCATATAAATATAGTTACGAATTCTTTGCTTAAAAATCGTTGCGTACTCTAGGGGAATCGAATAACTTCGTGGTAAACTTTTCCCTGTTTTGATAAAAGCAAACACTTCTGTCCATTTGCCGATAGTTGTTTCTGCTTTGACGTTTTTGAGAAGTATTCCTAGTTTTCACTCCATTGAAGCTATCCGAGGGGAACCCCGTTTGTTTAAGACATCCACCAATAGAGTTTTTCCGGTTTAAAACTATTTCTCTGACTGCATGTTATTAACTCTTGGAGAAAAAGTGAACAAGTTAAAATGGGAAAAAAAAGAAAAAAAAATTAAGAAAGAAAAAAAGAAAAGAAAGAATTATTCCTCACTTCTTTCCATTTAACTTTGAAGATTTTTTTCAGAACTAAAACTAACTGTATATTTAACAGAATCTGATAGATTATTATTATTGTGGACTCTTTCAATTTTAGATTACATAAATTAGATTCAAATTAATTGATAAATTGATTACTTTAATTTATAGTTATTTAAGAATTAATAATTCGAAAGAACGCTTGTCAAATTCTTATCGAAAAAGAAAATTCATTTTTATTAAAAAAAACTAGCAGTCAAGATTTAAAATCACTCTGTTTCTCTTTTTTTAGCTAAAATAAATCATGGGAAAAATATTACAAATAAGAAAATACATTTAGATGAAATTTATACAGAAATTGAAAGTTCTTGCAAACAAGCCCATCGGCAATTTTTATTTTTGTTCTTTAATTGAATAATATTTATATGGATAATACTATTTAAAGCCATATAATAAATTCACTAAAAATTCAAAATTAATTGTTTTGCAAAATTTTGTGTAAAAATATAATGTTACTGTAAATATTTTCATGGGATGTTTTTTCAAACATACATTTTTCAAATTCTTAACAATCAGCGAAAACAAACAAACAAAACCCTTTAAAGTGAATATTTTAATGAATGGATTGACAATGATAAATCTATTGATTATTTGAAAATTGAAATTGTCAGGATATTCTATATAATTAATAAATTATTTATACGATAACAAATAATACTGAATTTGTGCCAAAGGCAATGCTGTTAATTTTGTGAAAACATTTGCACTATTAGATTTCATCTAAGATAAAAATTAATTAAAAAAATAGATGGAATAATAAAAAGAATTAAGAAAATGTATAATAATTGTTTGAATGATGCAAATCATAATCATATATATATGTATATAAATGGAAATGCACATTGAATAGAAAAAACTGATTCAAACTGAAAAACTAATCTGTTTGTAAGAGAATATAATCTAAGAGTAGGAAAATATTTGTTTTAGAAAAGATTGAACATTTTTCAGTGTTAAAGACAACATTCAAACTAATGACATGCATTATTTGAAAAGGATTCTGAAGTGCCTTAAATGTTCTTGAAAGTAATAATAAAACAATAGATTCAAGCGATAAATTTCTTTAAAAGAATAACAATAACAACATACGCAGAACAATAGACATTACAGTTTTTTACTGCCTTATATTATTCGACTTTATTTGCCATGAAGTATCTCATGAGAAAATTTTTAAGCCATTAAATTCTGTCTCAATTTCCTTTATTTCAAATTTAAGAATAACATCAGCTAGTAAAAGGAAAAAAAATGCATTAACTTCGAAGCAATTGAGCGAGAAAAGTCCAGTTAAGCGACTTCAAATTATTTTTTTATCTAAATTTATTTAAAAATTTCTTTCTTTATGTAAAAGATTTAGAAGGGCATTTAGTACTTTAAAAAGTGAACTGAAACAAATATTAAAAAAAAAGAGCATCTTTGGTCCAGGGATTCTGAAAAGAATTTAAGAGCAATATAAGCGAGCAATATTCAGTGTTTTCTGAAGATGTAAGTTTTTACATTTCTCTTAATAGTTGCATTTAATGCTCAAATAAGTTCGATGACCTTCTTTAATTCCCATAAGATTTCGCTTAACCGAAACTTTGAGTAAAATTATTCATAGAATCATGTTAAGAATATCTAGTTTGAATTTAAAATGTGGAATAATTGTGTGACCACCTTCGAAAAAATCAAGATGTTTTTAGAAATATTTCTATGCACAAAATTCTAAATAAGCATTAAGATTTAAAAATAATAAATGATGATTCATATAGCAAGCATATATATCAGAATGTCAAGTTTAAACAGAGAGGTTATCCCCAACTGCCAGTTTAGAATATCTTCAAATATTGTTAATTTTCTTATTTCTTGCGAGTTATTTTCTGTAAAAAAAATGTAGATTATTTATGTGAAAGTAAAAGCAAAAATAATTTATTTAAGAGCAATAATTTTAAAATGTGTAATGTATGAGAAATTTAACATGCAATTTTCTTTTGACTAGTTCTGATTTGATCTCAATGTTCAGTGGTATTGACGATTTAGAATGGTTATGATTTGAATCATAACGTGGAAAAAATCGGAACAAATTATCAAAACAACCAAAAATTTAAAAAAAGGTTTCTTTTCTTCACCAATTGTTTATAGAAATTCTCCATTCGTAAAATATTTAATAAATATTTGCTTATTTATATATAAACCATTAGATAGGTATGATAACAAAGTACTAAGGCGGCCTCAAAAGCGACAATTAAAAAGATACAATTTTGGGAAGTGCACAAGATGCTGAAGAATGCATTTTATAACTACATCTGGGATTCACCATGATGATTACTCTTACAGTATTTTCAGTAACAAGGCCGGAGAAATAGAAATTATTCTTATAGTATTCCTTTTATGTGCTCTGTAAATTTGCTTTGTGTATTTTATGTACTTGGTATCGACTGAATGAATTATTTGTTTCTATATTTGAAAAATAAACGGAACAAAATAAGAAACACGAGGAAAAATACTACACTGAAAAATTTAGCAAATCAGTTTGCTTTCTTATATCACAATTTGTAATGCTCTAAAATAAGTAAGTATATGGAATAATAGATAGCAATAAAATATAAAGAGCCCAATAGGAAAAGCAATTTAAGTTGACAAGTCTCAATCTTTCTCTTCGATTTCTCAGCAACAAAGTTTTTTTCAGCCACGGATTGCAATCCTGAATGAAGTTGCATTGTAGAAATGTTTGACCAAAATGCCTAAAATCAAGTGACTTATGAAAGTGATTTTCCATTTGTAAAAACAGTAATGAAAATCCAATGCTTTGTGATATAGAAATATGTGTTTATAAATATAGAATGTCCTGAAATATATTACAACGGTAAATTTTGAAATAAATATTAGGATTAAAATATATTATTTTTAATTTGTATTTTTTCATGTACTTTTTCAAGAGTGCATATTTACTAGAAATGTAATTCCATTTTGATAGAGAGAAACTGAAAATTTCATCTTTAAAAACATTTATGGAGTTCTGAAATACAACAGGAAAATTACTATATCATAAGACAAATAATGCTGAAGTCTACTTGAGTTACAATTTATAATTTCAGAAAGTCCTTAAAATAAAATATTTTTTAAAACACCTTCTCTATTTCACTAAATCTCTATTTCATTCATGAAATATTGAAAGTTTTTATTTTTTTTGCCTAATTTTAAATTTTCTAATATTAGTCAGGAAAAGTTAATCAGAATATTCTTTGACTTGAAATATACTGTTGAAACCTATATCAGTTATAACTATCAAGCAGTTGTTCAATAATAAATTTTATTTTATTATTATAATTACATTCATCATTCTTCGTCATTTTATGAGTGAAAACGCAATAATTTATTTTGAATGAAAATGAAACATAATCCCCCCACCCCCCGGAATAGTTGAGATCTAAGTAAATTTCTGCTTTAAATTGTTTCATAATGTTATCGACAGCAATCAATTTTTCCAAATTTTTTTTCTCCTCATTGAATTATTAGTTAAAGTAAAAGGATAGCAGATATGATGGTATATTTATGTATTGAAAAAAATACGTTTTAATGTGCAGAATGTTTCGTCTAATAGTCATGAATATCATGAATAAATTTTTAAATTTAGAACTTTGAATGCAATATCATTGTCGAATATAGAGTGCATTTCCTTAACAAAGTGTTTCTACACTGTTCGTGAATACATTTGGTCCTGTTTGCAAAAATAGAAGATATGACACAATAAAAATCAGGAAACAGTTTTCTCGACTAGTCATCCATTTATTCAGATCGAGCCACACCTTAATTTTTTATATAATATCCGATTAGCCATTAGAAGTGCTTCTAAAAGAAAAGAAAATTATTTTCTTCTTAAACTACTAATTTCACTAGAAACTCGCTGGGTTTCCACATGATGGTCAAAATAAATTTGCTTTGCTTTTCCACGCCAATTGCTTGTCGTTCACACGCCACATGAACGTCTAATTTTCTAGGCTACCAAACAAATAAGAAGTTTTTTCGGCATAACTTTCAAGACAACGGGAATGTGTTATAATCTGGGGTTAGGAGGGAGAACTAATATGACAGTTAAATTCTGTGTGGATAATTTGATTTCAAACATAAAATAATTTGATTCTTTAAATTGTTTTTAGAATCTAAATAATATGAGCTACTATCTGCCACGAAAATGCGTATGCATTATGATCCTATAAATCAAAGTAGAATGTTAGTAAAAACATTTAACCATCAAAGATGAGGTAGTTGGAAAAAAGGAAAAACTTTGCTAAAATAGATTGCGCTTTAGATACCTCAAAATTGTATGATGATCGTCAGCACATTTTTTTCTTTTCAATAGCTCGTAATAATCGTAAAAGAAGACACGAACTCATTAATATTGTAAAGTTTAGAACTTTACTAGAGAGATTTTATATAGCAAATATCTGAAATACGAGATCGTCTTGTTTCATTGCAGAATGGACGTTTGATGTTGAGATAATTGTGAGATTATTGAAACGACAGGGAAGTTTCAGAGAATGTATACGAAGAGATTTGGTTTTATATAAAAAGAAATGCCATTTCTTCCAATTTTCTTGTTTAATGTTAACAATAAGAGCTTAACGAAGAATTCTGGAAAAACTGAATTGAAATATCGATTTTATGTAGTTCAGTTTTCTATCGTCAAAAATGATTAAAATCCTTTATGTATCGAACATATCGTTAAAAATACATCTGGATTTATTGTTTCAAAAATATCTTTCAAATATTACTTTCAAAATCATATTTTATTTCATATCATATGTGTTTTATTTTATATCATGGGTTGGGAAATTGCTAATTTTGCTTATTTATTTATTTATTTCCACTTCGTAATACTGATGGATCTACTTCGTCCATTTTTATATCTGCTCGATAAAATAATTAACTATTACAATAGACGAAGCATCATATTTATGGAAACTTGTGTAAAGAAAGAAAAGAAAAAGAAGAAGCTGTAGAAAGAAAAATCTTCAAATACTTTGCAATGCGGATATTTCATGAAATTGCCTTTTTAATTGTAGATCATAATCAATTCTGATCTTTTACGGATCATAAAAATCAGAAAAAAGGATTTTGATAAAATTTAGGGAACTTCTAAAATGCTTAATTTATATGATATTTTAAGCACCATATGACCTCCATTAGTACTTCCATTTAATGAGAAAAAAGTTGTATTAATGTATAATTATTAATAAAACAGAAAGAAAGAATACTTGATTTGAATGAAGCCTTAAAATATAAAAAAAATAATGTATCTTTATTTTATTGACTTGATTACCATTCTAGAAAACTTTTTATATTAATTGAAAAGCGACAAATAAAAGAGAAGAATTATCACTGAACTATCATAATTTTTCTTTTAAGTGGATGTATTTTAAAGTTCGAACTTTTTATAATCTTCAGAAATTGATAATTCTTTAAAAATGCGAGGCTTGTACTTTTAATAAAATAAAATATTGCAGTAATTTAATTTGCATTAAGTCTCATAGACTTTATAGATATCTTAAAATTATCCTTTTTGACGGTTTCTGAATAGCAGTTTAACATTATTTATGCAATAACATTATTTATTATTAACTATGCAATAGCATACTTTAAACATCGAAGATCTCTAAAGATGATTGCGAAGAATGAAAACATTTATCGATAAGAATAATTTTTTCAAAAGCACCCAAAAAATTTACCAAACTTGAATGACTCATCTCGTGTTACAATCTGATATGCAATATGATTGCTTTATTTTAATTCTTAACAAGTTTGAGTGTTGAAAAAGTTAAAAAGACTTTTTTACTTTGTGTAAAGTTTCTGTAAAAAAATTAACCTTATTTAAATCGTACATTATAGGTAATTTAATACCATATTCATCTTTATAAAATATAATTATTAGAGTATAAAAAAGTTGTTCGGAACTTTTTTACCGCTACTTTACATTTTTATATGTAAAGTAGCAATCACCATTTGTAAAAAAAAAAAAAAAAAAATGTAAAAAATGTAAAAAATTTATAATAATATATTTATATTACATATATAAAATTTAAAAAAATGTGCTGCATAGATGAAAGAAAACAACATAGTTTCTTATGAGGCATAGTAACAATAAAAAAGAAGCCGTCAATTTTTGCACTTTATTTGAATTTTTAAAACATTTCTAAGGGAATAACTTGCATATTGAAATTGTTATCATTATTGAAGAATTGTTATTATGAATTAGAATTTTTTTATTAATAATTATCGAAAGAATTATTGCTATTCATTAATATTAATCTTGAATCTTTTTCGCCATTGAATAGCAACTGAGACATTTCGAGTAACAGCAACAAAAAATATCAGAAAACAAATTTTTAATTAGTCGGAATTCCCGGTTCAATCTTTTTTTAACTTTTTGTCTTGTTAGAATCTAATTTGTGATATTATAATAACATCTGAAAGTATTTATTAAATAGCATTCTTATTTTAGTTGCTATACGACATTAACTAGAAACATAACTAGAAGAAACTGCGTAATAGTAAAAATACGATTTCCTCAAACAAATGAAAACGCAGGAGCAAATCTATATAAAAAATACAGGAGAAATTTCTTAGAGTTTGCATAGATCCATTGAAAAATAAGAGAGCTTCTAAAAGAAAATCTATATAGTTTGAACGAGAGTTTCTCAAAAGAAAATTTTAAAGAAATTTTGCATCACATTATATGCATACTTCCAAATAGTGGTTTTTTTTCTGAGATGATTGGACCAATATTTTTCGTCTCCATAAACTTGTCATCTAAATAACTACTTTAAAAACTCACTTTCAATGGCAAGTTTTAGATTACTTTTGGATTCTAAATTTTCTTCAAAGATGAAAGGAAAAATGCAAATCATAAATGCAATGCTGACATGAGAACTCTCATATTTATACGAAGTTTGAAAAAAGAATTTAAAAAATGTATCTTTCAAAAAAATAGTTTTTTTTATTTTCGCATTTGAGGTATATTTTCAGTTTTTTGCTCTCTTCTATATAGTTCCTTTTTTTCGTTATACTCAAAATATTTTAACGTATTTTGTTAATCAAAATCTGTGGATCGAATTGAAAACAGTTCACAAAATGGTTTTCAAGATATGTGTGTGATATTTTTACTAGTAAGAAATCTCAATTTAGGATTATATTATTTACTGGTACTTTGAATCTCATTTTTATGTCAATTAATTTACTCAGTATAAATGTACTGAAGTTTTTGGGACATTAAAATGAGTGCAAATAAATATAGCATTAGCAAAAACTTTTAAGTATATACATTTCAGATTTATTTTTTTGAACTGGTATTTTTCTTTTTTTCATGTAATTAATGTAAATTATTTTATGTATTTAGTAAAATTTAAAATAATAAAAATAATTGCATTTAAAATAATTGCAAAACTAAAGAATTAGATCGTTGTTCCTAATAAGTGTCTGATTACACTGATTTTGGTTAAATTCTAAAATTTCTCATCTCTAGATAGATCACCAATGGTCACTTTCTTTCCAATATTCTCACTTCTGCAGCTTTCCGTTTTTAATAGGTATTAGAAAATAAATCCTTGACCCTCTACCTTAATACTGGAGTGATTTCTAAAATTTTATTCACAAATTTATTTATTTTTCTTTGCAAGTTTATCTATTTAGTCAGAATGCTCTATGCTTATTGCATTATTGAAATAATTTGTTTGTTATGTTGAGGTGTTGTTCATCAAAGTTGATTGGCAAAACTATTGACAACACTATTAATAAGGCAGATAAATGGGCAGTCAACGATGTTAGCAAAAATTTTTTAATGCATAAAAATAGAGAAAAGATTTTGTATCTTTGGAACTGATTATTCAGTTTGAAATCAGACCCAGGGATATGATGTGATGTCTAGTATACTTTTGTACATAGTTCTGCATTTATGTATGTAAAAAAATCTGAATGTCATCCATATTCCCAGATTGTTTTTTTCTTAACGATAACAGAAATTCTATTCAATGGTAAAGAAAATAGAATGCAGAATGGGATCCAAAAAGTAAAAGCAATATAGCATTTTCTTTTACAGAGGTTTTATTGATACATTTCGTACAACAACAGAAACTGCTCAGTTATCCTCAATTATCTTTTTATTTTCTGTTATAAAAATAAAGTTATCATCAAATATTTGACTTTGGCGGTTTTCTATGAGTCCAAAAAACACATATTTAGAAGCCTGTCTATGTTTCTAGCTACGAACACGATTACTCAAAAGCAGTTACATGAAAAAAAACAGGTGGAAGTTATCCTTTACATCAAATTTGAAGATTGCTATCAAATTTTAGATGAAATCAATTAAAAGGATATGTATCTGTGATGACATAATTGGGATAATTAAAAATGTAAAAAGTTAACTATATAAAAATTCGGTACATAATTTTATAATGAAAATAATAGACCTATGCCAGATGTTAGATCAAAACCGTGAAAACTTTGACAATTTGTCGATCTTTACATTTGCAAGCACATGAAAGTAATAACTCAAAAATAATAAAAATAAAGCTTTATTATTTATTTCGCTTATCTGAATTTGGCATCTGATCTACTAACAACAATTAAAAATTAATTATAAATTTCGATTTTAATTCGAATATAAGAAGTTCAACATGCATACTCGTTTTTTTCCCTTTCATATGCTGCAAAGAATGAAACACCGCATACTGTTTTGTGGAAAGATGTGGTGGAAAGGTCGAAGGAAGAGGAAGGTGGACATATCAGCTAATGGAATTCCCTGCCTACTTATTACATTATGTTCAGGCATTCAGACCCTTAGAATACAAATTGAAACGATGGGATATAATAGGGGGTATTACCATGCCTTAACACATTCATGAGTTTTCATTATTTTCATCTGAATATATGTTGTTATTTACTACACAAGTGTCTTATATGCTTTTTAGTTTTCATCAATCATGAGCACTATATTTGTTTATTCTTCCTGTGTCATGAAAAAATGAACTCACTTATAACTAGACTCAAGTTCATTCTGATCACAATCAATCTATATTTTTTTAGTTGATGAGAATATATCATCAGTTACTGGAAAAGTTTTGGACGTACCTTGTTCATTCATATTTAAATTAAAGTGTTACTTTTTAGTGTCCTGCTTTGTGAAATATAATTAAAAATGCTTGTGACTTTATCATTTATTATTTTTAATAACTTTGCTAAGTAATTCTAAATTTAATCCAATACGAAGAAAGACTTTAAAAATCATGAAATGTTTAAGAAAACCTAGAAATCGCATATTGACTACTCCGACAATTCCTAAGACGCTTAGAAAAATCCTAACGATAGGACTACATCGACAGCAACACTAGTGGAAACTGTAGCCGAGTTCTAAGGATCCTTACCGATCACGGTACAACCAATTCTGCAGGAAGTTACGTCCTGTCATTTGGTGGGAGATAAGACAGCCCTTCCCGTTTTCTGTATCCATCTGGGTGGGGAGAATTACCCTCATGTCAGACCTTCTCGCACCCATTTTTGAGTTATGGGAGAGAAGAAATATCAGAAAAATAACTAATAAAAAAGAGGATAAATCGTCAATTTATTGCCTACGCATTTTGAGGTTTCCAAAACGTGTTAACTTTACATTTTGAGGTGTCAGAAATCTCAAGCGAAAATAATATTATGTTCTGACATGATATTAATTTACCCCCGAATTAAAATGTAGCATATTTTTAATCAATGATTAGACCGCTTCATAATGGTTTTGTGAAAATAGAAGTAAAAATGATAAAAGACAAATTTTGCATTAAAATTATAGCAATTGAATAAGCGAAACAACTAGAAAATAATCAAAATATTAGAGTAAAAAATAAAAAAAAAATTTCGTGTTAGCTTTTATTTGTAAAAAAAAAGCTGAAATAAAAAAAAAGAACAAATATAGTTTCTTCGATACAAAAAATTGTTCCGGTCCTTGAACTCAATAAAATGTAACTAAAAAGTTTAGCCGAAATAGAGAGAAAAAAAAAAGATGAAAATAAGTTTGTAAAAAATTGCAACGCCAAAGAGTAAAAATGAATGAAAAAAGTTCTGAAGATTAAAAAAAGCAATGCTGATAAAATCTGGTCAACCTTCTAAAAACGCATCTGCTTTCAAAGAAGCATACGTACGTAATAATAATGTAATACTGGTAAAAGCAGGTAAAAAATATATGCAATTAAAAAATGTTAAAAATATTTACCTACGCGATTTCGAGCTCCAATTATTTCTTGCCTTCAATTAATCAAAACCTAACGAAAACTAACGGAAACAGGATCATGTTCTCACCTGATAATGAAGACTTCGTTTTAAATCAAGTTCTGAAGCAAGAATTTCCTCTGAGGGTCTCTTTTTTCAAAAGAATCGCTATCTTTTTAGCAATTTATAAGCAATTTAAAATTTCTTCTCTCAAATATTTAAATTTCCTGAGTCATATATTATATATGAGCCTTTTTATTTATAGATTTTTATTTTGAATATTATAGCAAATCGAATTACTATTCAACCTGAGGTAATTTAAAATGTCACTAAGCTCGTGAATAAATTCCAGATTTACTCTTATCGACTTTAAGTTAAAATAATTTCATATCATCCTTTTCTAGAT